>VWZX01005690.1:2978851-3376647 GCA_013399015.1 Galbula dea
TTGCTTTTTCCAGGGGCATTGTATTGTATGTCCTAGTTTTATTTGCACTGCTTTTCCTGTGTGAATAAGTCTTGGCCCCGAATTTCCTCTCCTCCTGGCTAATGTAATTGACCCACCCAGTCCCACAAGTGAGAAAAGGATTAGATATACCTCATCAGAGTCCACTCAAAGAAGTGCAAATATCCATAAGATTTATTAGTAGAAATTTGTGAATATTTTATATTGCTACTAATAGAGTTGGACTGTGATACAAAAATCATACTTTTCACATAAACAAATTAGCTTATGCCACAACTGAAGCATAAAAGTTAGGATATGTCAAGAAATATATTTTTTTTAGCCATTTCTAACCCAACTCAGAGGTTGGCAAATACCTTATAAGCAAATTATTTCTTAGTAAAAGGAGTTTATAAGTTTTTATACAAGGATTACATTTTTTCAGAGCTTGTTCCAAAGCAAATGCTTAACACTGAGACCACTGAAACATTAAAAAAGTGAAAGCTAAAAAACTTTCTCAAACTTAGACACTTCAAAATAATCTTGATTTAAACTGTTGTATCTTAAAACAACTCCATTGTTCTCAATGTAAGAAGAATAATGTCCTGCATATTCAGACATGTTACAGGACATATACATAATGAAATAGTTTTCAAGATACTGTTTTCTCTCCTTCAGGATACATCATCTGAAATGTATGCTCTAATTTTGGTCCAAATCACTGAGGTTTTTTACAGTATTTGTATCCCATATCACTAATGAACTAAAGATGCATGAAAATCTTCCAGGTTTTGAACTTCAGCAAACTTTGCCATGGAAGATGGCAGAAGTTCTAGATTTGTAACGGAAGCCCAAACAGGGAAAATTTGGGCTTGCTTTCTCTCCACAATTTTTGATGCAGGTTTGGTAGAAACCATTTTCAGTGAAACTCCTGTTTGGGCTCACTCAGCATTTTCTCTGAGTTGTTAACACATAGCCATGAACTCACAATGTCAGTAATTTTTTTAACGTCAATTTGTTTTGAGAACTTTGAAACAAGAACATTCTGTTGTCAAATTTAGTCTTACATCCATTTTTTGCTGCATTGCATAATTTTAATTTGATACAATGTGAGAATTACTGAGAGGATGTTACATAGTATATAGGAACCCATACCAAATACATTTTCCTCCCATGAACCATTTGATTAACTTATTTGAAATGCAGTCTACAAGTCCTTGTGAGGTGACTAAGATGAAAGGTGAATTTGTGTTTCAGAAAAGCAACATACTAGGAAAGTAGAGAGGAAAAAAATCTCACTGGTAGAGGTCTCTTATTTGTTACTTTATTCCCATTTCTGTCTGAAAACAGTGTTGGAAATTAGGTTCAAAGTAGCAATATGAGTACATTATGTTAAAAAGCATTAGTTTATACAGCAATTCTTACTGGGCTTTGCCCTTCAGTTGTGCCTCTGAGAAAACAAATTGAATTTCCTGATTTCAAATGGCAAACTCTGCTATTACATACTTTGTGATTTCAAAGAGCATCTGTCATCACACAAAGACAAATACATTTCTTGGAGAAACATCTGGTGCTTTTTTAAACAAGCCTCAGGCCAGGTCTGCGCAATGAATGAAATATGTACTATAGATAGAGTATTATTTAGTGTTGCTTTTCATTTAATCAGCTGTGTGTGGAATGTTTGTATTGCCTTAACTATCTCTAAAATATTGGCTCTCCTACCACTTTGGGCAATTGTTACCTTTTTAAAAACAAATAAATTGTACTTTGAATATAACAACAAAGAGCAGTAAATAGGCCCTACTTGATTTCCTAGTTCCTTGAAGGATATCTTCATGACAGATATTCACACACTTCTATTTCTTAAGAAGACAAGTGTTTAGCCTTTTTGCTTTGTAAAAAACAGCAATAAAATCTGTTCATTTGGCTGCCTGAAACTGCAATAGAGAAATGAATATACATCCAACCACACCCCTCAACTGAGCTATTATCAAAAATCTGTACTGTAGCTCAGAAAAGAATACACAGCAAGCTAATTGGCATGGCAGTACCCTTGAAGCCCAATTTCTAAAATTGTACTGTTTTCTTGGGCACTTCTTGCTGTGATGGCATTAAGGCAGCTAGTAGCAGGGTCCTCACCTTCTGAGGTGTCACAGGCTCATATATGACACTGCTTTTACACCCAAACTCAGAGCAATGATGTCTGTAGAAGAGCTCCATGATTGCTCTCTGTGGTTAGGGTTTGTCATATCGCATGCTGGACCACGTATTTCATAGTAAATTTATGAGTGAAGTGAGAGGGACAGGGTCACAGAAGTGAGTAAGGAAGCTGCTTGGCCAGATCATTTGGAATGACCACTGTAAGAGATTCATACCTTGGACAACACTTCCACTTTTCTTGTAATGAAGGGGCTGTGCACTTGTTTTGACTCACTCTGTTGCCCCGATTGGTGTGCTATTCAATATTGGTCCAAACATTATCAAAGACTAGTTTCTAGATGTGATGCAGGCACCTCTTACTGTGAGTCTTCTTGACTTACACACCTTGGAATGGCACACATTCAATGAGTAGAATTGTCCAAACTGTTTATCTTGCCCTTCTTTTACTGTAGGGCAAAGGATAGCTTTTCATCTGCATCCTCTACATTCACATCCTGCTTTTAGGTGAATGGTTCAGCAGTCAAAAATGCAACTACCACACTAATGTAAATATACTGTATATATTTGGAGGAGAAGGAACCAAAATAGCAAGTATGCATAAATAGATAAGTCATAAAGCAATAAAAGACCACCAAATGGCAGAATCAAGCTTGGTGTATGTCTACATTCAAAACAAAACAAAGCAAAACAAAAAGGACAAACAAGACTTCAGAATGCATAAGCAAATAGTTTGAACTCAGATACAAAGATCTTTTGCTATGCAATTTAACATCCTTTCCAAGTGAAGTGTCTTTTGCAATACTGTCTGCAAATTAAATCCTCTAAGCCAACTCTCATCAACGGTTACTGTCAACTAAAAAAATACTTTTGGAAAGAATGAGAACTGTCATGCTTAAAGGCATAAAATAATCTCAGACTAGTAAAAGTCAGTAAGAAACTTCCATGAATAGGAAATTATCCCTTATGAGCTCCTGTGGAGCTTTGTCCACACTCTTCTAGAGCAAATGTATCAGTATTAGGCTGAAAATCATATATACAGAGTAGTTATCTGATCCGAGTAGCTTAAGAGCTTTCTTGTCCTCTACAAATAAGGAACAGAAAAAAAAAAGAGTAAATTCCTTATGTGAGTGAGGAATTTTAGGAAGAAAAATATTCCTTTAGGAGGACAATGGCAGCCTGGCTAGCAGCATTGTATATCACACACTTTCAACAGGCAGCTCAAATTACAAAAAGATTTTCCATTGTCTAAGCCAACAGTCACAAAGTGTCTGTACCAATGCCAAGTTTTGCACTGACAGATTTGGGTGGGCATTAGTGGCAGTGAGCTAGTCTTTTTAAAGTAAATTTGGCAGCAGATGCTGGAAAGTTTTACTATCACTGATCCATTTCAAATCTAATAGCCATTAATATAGGAATGTGTGTCAAAGATGAAACCATTATTCTCTGCTCTAAATAAAAGCAAACATTTAAATATCACAGAACCATAGAATAATTTAAATTAAAAAAGGTCTTTAAAATCATCAAGCCCAACCATTAACCTAGCATGTCAAGTCCACCACTAAACCATGTCCCTAAGCTTCGTATCTAGAGAGTCTTTTAAAGATCTCCAGGGATGGTGACTCAACCACTTTCCTGGACAGCCTGTTCCAATGTTTAACAACTCTTTCAGCGAAACATTTTTTCCTAATATCCAACCTAAACCACCCCTGGCACAACCTGAGGCAATTTCCTCTTGTCCTACTACTTTTTACTTGGGAGTAGAGACTACCACCTAACCTCACTACAGCCTCTTTTCAGGCAGTTGTAGAGAGTGAGAAGGTCTCTCCAAGCCTCCTTTTCTCCAAGCTAAATAAACCCAGTTCCCTCAGCTACTCCTCACAAGATTTGTGCTCTAAACCCCTCATCAGATTCATTGCCCTTCTTTGAACATGCTCCATCATCTCAACATCCTTCTTGTAGCAAGGGGCCCAAAACTGAACCCAGTATTCAAGGTGTGACCTTACCAGTGCACAGTACAGGGGACAATCACTTCCCTAGTACTGCTGGCCACATAGTTTGTGATATAGTCCAGGGTGCTTTTTCACCTTTTTGGCCACCTAGGCACACTTCTGGCTCATGTTGAGACAACTGTTGACCAATACCCCCAGGTACTTTTCCACTGGGCAACATTCTACACACTCTTCCCCAAGCCTGTAATGTTGCATGGGGTGGTTATGACCCAAATGTAGGACTCATGACTTGGCCTTATTGAACCTCATTCAATTGGCCTCAGCCTACTCAGTACTCGTGAGTTGCCTGCCCCTTCTTCCAAAGGTCAGAAATTATTTTTTTTTTTCCTGATTTCCAGCCAAATTTGCCTGTTCAGCCAGGTCAGGCTTTTTCCCTCCCAGCTCATCTTTCAGCTCATGGGGACAGCCTGCTCCAGTGCCTTTAAGATTTCCTTCTTGAAGAATGTCCAGCCTTCATGAACTCCTTTTCCTTTCAGGACTGGCTCCCAAGGGACTCTGTCAACCAGCCTCCATAACAGGCCAAAGTCTGCCCTCAAGATGACAAATAGCAGTGGCCACAGCAGAATGATTGCCCTGAGCACAGAGCTCCAGATGGTGTTGGCATCACAGTTAATCCACCAGCCTTCCTCCCAGTCCTGTGCACACGCCCTGTTCATAAGCCCTGACTTCTGCCCTTTGCAGGGCCATCACTAGAAAACCTGCAGTCCTGCCCTGTGTCTGCTCATTGGATCCCACCTGAGGGAGACACAGCCTGGGGATTTGCTGGAGAGTTTATCCTTTTAGGAAGGTCTCTTCCTTATCCCTCTGAGCAAGCAGTGTTCGATGCTTCCTCTCATCACTGACTCACACCACTGCTCTCATATGCTACCTCACCCCCATCCTCTGAGCAGCAGCAGATCTCTTCTTTCTTTTTTATTTTTTCTTTTACCACCATCATCTTTATCCAGTAGTCTTGGTATAAAATTAACCTATGATCCAAAAAATATTCCTTCTCACGCTAAATCTGCAAGCCTAGATTAGCCCTATATACTCAAGTTTGGATTCCGGTTCAGCTATAGTTCAGGCAAATTCAATTATATAAATGAAATAACAAAATTACTTAATTTCCTTGATGTTGTCCCCATCATGTAAAGTTATCAAACTGTAACAAAAGGTTAAATAGGCTGAATTATATGCCAGAGTTATGGATGGCTACTTTATATGAATGCAAAGGTAATGAGGGGATTTAAAATACATAGGACTGCAATTAGTTTGCTTTTAACCAATGTAATGGTAAGAAATACTACAGAGCAGAGAAAATAACTCCATTGTAACTGTGAAGAGAATGAATGAAATATTGCACAAATGTATAGTTCTAGGCTTAAAATATGGATGTATATATTTGTATATATGTATGTATTTCCTTAAACACCTGATATTGTCTGATTTATGTATTATTTCCACAGATATCAAGTTACAATGAAGGATAGATACTGCACCCCTGTGTCTGTGAGCCCCCTGACTGCAGGGACCACAGCGAGCTTTAGGCGGCTCAGTCTGGGAGGTTTTGAGCCAGCAGCACTGAGCCATGTGTCAAGGGATGAAGCTGGAGGCATCTTTGGAGCAGGACTCTGAGCAGGTATCATCACTCCTCTCACTCACTGTGGGATTCAGGCATGTTGTGGTGCCCATCTACAAGCAGCTTGGGACAATTTGTTAATGCTTACTTGTTAATTAATTTATTTGCTCTGGCTCATCCTTGACAAGATATAATATTTCCTTTGCTGTAAAAAAAAAAAAAAAAAAAATACCTGAAAAGATGGGGAAGTAGGAAAAGAAGGGAAACAAGAAAGTGGTAAGAAGGCAAAAAGAAGCCAAAAAAGTGGGAGAAAGGACCTTCTTGTAAAAGTCAACAAGTCATTGAGATAGTCCTCAGTGTTATGGTGACAGAGCAGCTGTAGAGCAAGAAGACTTGCAGTGCGATTTTCAGCAAAGGGAGATGTGGGGAGATTACAGGAATCAAACTGAGACATGGATGTTTTCTTATACTAGGTTTTGGGAATTTTTTTAAAATCCCTTTAATTTCCTCATTCTTTATTACTGGCAGAGTGTGGGCTTACACAAAGTTTTATACAGTTCAATGACTAATATGTGGTAGGTACATTGAAAGATATTTCCTTTGTCTTTTTAACCGGAAATTGACCTTATGGTACTACTCCCCATGATGCCTACCAGTAAAAATGAGAAGCTATGGACATGTTGCAACAAAATGTGATTGCCACTGAAAGAAATTACTATGGCAAGAAAATAACAATATATGTTGAAAGTCACTTTACACACACTTATAGCTTCAACAACTTTAAAAAAACAAAGTAAAAATTATCAAACATAGTTTCTTCTAAGTCCAAGTCTCTATTTTGATAAAACTGTTCTATTATTAGAACTGGTCAGGGTACAGATTTCCCTTGAGAATATGTCCATTAAAACTATTTTATCCTGTATTTCATTCAGATCTTCCTGAAAACAGTACTTTTGTCAGAAAGTGCTTCTGATTAAAAAAAAAACCCACGTTTTCCAATAGCTCTTAGTATTCAATGAAAAGAAATCCTGTTATTGAAAAAAATATTAGCTTCACTCAGTTTTTAAACTGGATAAATATTCAAACAATATATCAGCTGTCTTCTAAAGAAGTTCAGAAGACACTCGTATAGAATGATTTCCAAATTGAAATACAACAATCTAAAGCTAAACAAGGGTGCCAAAATACCAAGACATATTGCAAATAAAACTGAAATTTACATTAAATTAATCCCACATTTAATATCTGTTTTTCAACTGTTTATATTAATTTGTTTTATCTTGATAAGATCAACAGCTTAAAAAGGATTAATATAATCATAGAAAGAGACATACAACATGCAGAGATGACACAATAAAGTAAGTTAACTCTAAAAAGCAAATTACTTTATTGTTTTTTTTCTTGAACATAGAGTTACAGATGGAAAAACAATTTTTTGGTAGAAAATTAAAAAATATCCTAGGACAAAGGAATTTAAGGAACCTACCTGACACATTAGTAACTAAAGTATAGATGAGTTATAAGTATAAGCCTAAGTTCTGTTATTAGTCAAGAATTAGGAAATAAAGGGTGTATAATAAAATCCTCAAATATTCTGTAAGCTAAAACAGAAAGCCATAGCTACAAGGCAAAACCAAATGTTAACTTGTGGGCATTTTGCTGTACACTGTAACAGCAACACTCAACAACTATCATGTCCGTCTTATTTATGTTGTTGTGCAAACATCATTACCCTCACTGTAAACCTCTGGAACTGATGCACAGCATAGTGGGGAAGGGAAGACCAGTGAGCCAAATTTTCCTTTGTTCAGATAGCATCTTTGAAACTTTTCCTGCCAGGTTAGACTGCGACTCCCTGTGAGCTTGGAGTCAGGCCCAGTGCTGATGGAAGGGCTGCACAGTAGTCTAGAAATATCCTATCCCAAGCTTCATGTTGTTAGTCAGTCCTGGGGTTAACTGTTCTCCTGGGCATCCACTGTCCTCCTAGGATCTCCCTTTTAAATCAGAGACTGCCTGAGTTTGTCTGCTTACATCGTTTTTTCTTCATTTCACATAAACTTCCTTTGAGCTCAGATGGTCCAGCAGCTAAATATGTCTCTTCTGCTATATTAGGACATCCCTCTGATTCTCCTTTTAGTACATCAACCTTTATCCTTGCAAAAGACCTAAATCCTTCTTATGCTTTTTGAAAATGTCTAATTTTGTCATTTTTTACTTTCCGATCTCTTCAAAGATTTTCAGCTCTTGAAAGTTGAAGGTGGGGACTCTTTATTAGGGAGTATAGTGATAGAACAAGTGGTAATGTTTTCAGTCTGAAAGAGGATAGATTTAGATTGCATATCAGGAACAAATTCTTTGCTGTGAGGGTTGTGAGGGACAGGAATAGGTTGCCCAGAGCAGTTGTAGATGGCCCTTCCCTGTATTTGTTCAAGGCCAGGTTGGATGGGGCTTTGAGGAACCTGAGCTAGAAGAAAGTGTCCCTGCCAATGTTGAGGGAGCTGAAGTCAGATGATCTTTATGGTCCCATCCAACCCGAATCATTATAGGATTCTATGATCTTCAGCACAATCACATAGTATGTCCAGGACATCCAGGTGTTCAGGCCTGGCCAGCATAGGTTTAGGAAAGGCAGGTCCTACTTGACTAACTTGATCTTCTTCTAATCTGATGTTCTTCTTCTCCTTCATTTTCCCCCTTGTATGTCTTCTTAATTTACACAAAGTTCAACCTGTATGACTAAGTATGTCTTTGATTAAGAAGTAGAGTCCTGAATCTCTAGCAGTGCATCCTCTGGTGGCTTACCATTTGTCATACCAATAAAGAAATGGCTCAATTTAGTGAGAAATTAAGGGGGATATTTTCTTCTTCCTTCACTGGATCCTGAATTCCAATACACTCTGTTGAAATCTGTATTTGTGCTTTCAGCCCTTGTGACTGTTGCCAAAATGTTCAGTCTTCTTAAAAAGTGCCCCTAAGCTGTGTAATACCACAGACCTATCTCAAATGGTTCATCCTAAAATGTTCTGAGACCTGCAAATAAGTCCTTGAAATTTCAGTTAGAAATCAAACCCAAAGTATATCTCCTATTCAATTTTATGACCTTTCTAATTTTGAATACTAAGGTAGCTGAATTCTCATTACTGTAACTGGAAATAAATAATTGTTTATACTCTTAGGTATGTGTGTGTATATATATAAATTCTGTGTGTGCATATGAACTGGAGAAAAATTCCTTGTTCTATTGTGTATGACATTACAGACATAAGGTTGGGAAGTGTTTTCTTATGAGGGCTGTAGATGCAAATAGAATTGCCAACATTAGATTTTTATAGAATGTCATAGGTGTTTTAGTCACAGAATTATGATGAGGAGGAATCATTCATATTCATTAGGTGTTTCAAGGCTAAAGATTGATATCAGTGTCTCACCAAGATAAACACCCAACCTAAAAGCAAATTTCTTTTAACTTTGATGAGAGTCAAGGTCTAAATATTCACAAGAAGTTCCAGAGTTTGGATTTGATGTTCTCATACTATTATTTAGCATGATAATTATATTGGAAGTGTGGTTTTCTGTGTAGGAGTATATCCTGAACAAACAAGGAAGACTGATGATAAACAGGAATACCAGAATGCTAAAATGAAATACATAGCAGTTACTTCTTTTATCAACACAGTTTGAAACTTAGTACCTTGGGAGATTCATGTTTTGCTCTAAATTTAAAACCAATATCACTATGAACTGAAAAAATAGCATGTTCTATTCTCTTTAGAGAATCCAGTGGAGGCCCCAAACATAATGAATTAATCAACTTAAAAGGTGCCTTATGTCAAACTGTTGGCTCCAGAGTGTTAGAGATTTAAGCATCACAAAATATGTTGTCCAGCTACTACTACACAATGCAGTGATGTTGTAAGCAGTCACTGATACTTTCCAAGTAAATTCCTCCTACTCTTTATCATAAATTGTGCCACTTACAGTAATTTTGCATAGTAACTTGGTGTCCAAAGAACTTGAAAATACCAAGGAAAAGAAAGGGCAGATCAATTCCAGGAAAAGTTCACATTCCTTGTTACAATTACCACTGAATGTTAAAGATAATGTCAATGTGCAAGATCTAAAGAAAAAACAGTCCAGGATATGCCTTATGTTCTGCAGCATATGTTAGACTAATGCCACAGGACAAAACAGATAAGGTCTTAGAAAATGTCACTTCATGCCGAATTTTATTTACTGTTGTTGGCAATTATGCATGTAAAAATAGGCTATTTAGACAATAAGGATTTCTAAAGATGTGTCATATGTTCACAGTTAAATATGCTAAATGTCACATTAAAGCTGACATGGCTATAGCTCAAGGCAAAAACAGTCAAGCTGCCTATGACCCAGAGATGTGGTATATGTCATCAAGCTGATTGTTTCTGTTTGACTGTAGTTTATAGTGCATAATATTATGGATCAAATGTCCTGAAAAAGTGCTGCTTGCTACGAAAGAATTTTTCCTCCTCTTTTGGTATTAAGTTGTAGTTAAATCTTGTTACAGCTGCTGACAGACATTGAGGATATGTTTCAGTTTGTGCTAGCTTCCCTTTCATTGGAAACTATGTATATATGTGTACATACATATATTTGTATATATATAAGAAAAATAGATTTAAATACACTGGAATAAAATGAAATTACTGTGGAGGTATACTCCTCAGAGGAGCTGTTATTCTGGAGGAAATATTTCTGCAGGAAATCAATAGCACTACACTATGTAACCTTACTATGGTAGGCAGACTTTTGGGAGAAGTTATGAATGCGTGTGAAAACTAAAATTGTTCCACAGAAGTCTTGTTACATTGCTTATGGATCAGCTGAAAGTGCTCTTTTGATGACATTTTTCACCCCTAGGCATTGGCTTTGTCCTTTTGCTAGTGGAGAGTATCAGCACTTTTAAGAAATAGGTTTAAAGAGGCTTCGGTAGCTGTTGACTCAGAAGATTACCTCTGGAGCAAACCTTTCTGAGTGGTGATTTATAATATTTTAATTATCCTTAGTACATGGCTTTTTAACACAGCTGGACCCACTTTGCATTCATACTGGGAATCTGTACTTGCTGGCAGATAGTGTATTATTTTTTGCCAGACAGTTTTCTACCACTACTCATAACTTCTTTTCCATTAAGTGGGATATTTATAAACACTGTTTCAAGCATGTGTTTGCAGTATAAGTTATCACCAATTAAATCCTCTAAGAGCCAGTTCAGTTCATCCTAGAAAATAATAGCTTTTTATGGTTTTATTGGAGCTCTAGAAATTCATTATATAAATAGAAAAAAAGGCTGGATTTGAACTAGAGAGAGCCTTTGAATAATTTTTTGTGTTACTCTCTGAGAAGACTCAAGAAATATTTTGAATATTATGTCATAAAATACCTTTCAGGTTTCCACAGAAAGAAGCTGCATAATAGAAAAGAAGCCAGCTGATTTTACTTTGGTACAGGTTCCAGAACTCTGCAAAAATAGTTCAGCTGACATAACTGTATGACTTTTTGCATTGTGTGAAAATCAATGATGTTAGCTGGTTTTGATAAAATAGAATCTGCCTCCTAGAGGGAAATTGAATTTGACAGCTAGGAAGTATCCACATGACAAAAAAGCAAGAATCAAAGCAAGTTACAGTATTCCAGATCTCTCCCAAAAGCATTTTTTCTGATTCATACCAAGTAGAGGTTGAAATCTTAGCTTGCTTGTGAGCACCTACTATAGCCTGTTTCCATACAGACTGCTTCAACCCATTGCCTCTTCTCCCTTGAGCCAAGCATCTATGCCTGTGCTTACACCAACAGGCAGTTTCTTCATGTCTTTTTGATCTCTCAGCATGAGAAAGCTCAGAGCAGCTGCGTGGGTTCAGTCCTTGATGGGTACTCATTTCTCACGTTGTGACTTGGTGCTCCCTGTTGCTTTTCCTAGTGTAGATAAAAGTCAACATGTCTTTGCATGTCTCTGTCAGATTTTAAACACACAGTCATTAGTGTTTACTGTAATAATAAGTAAGAAAACTCAGAAGATAGAGAAGGAACTAAAGGTGCAGTGTTTCCAGAGAATAGAACAAATAGCCAACTACTAGTTAAGGCCAAGAAGCAGCAAATGTTGACATTCAAGTTCCATCCTTACAGCGTCTGCCCAGACAGAGCATTACCAAGACATAAATCTATAAATATATTTATTATGTATTGTTAGTGACAAAATATGAGTTATTGAATGAAGCATTGCATAAACAGAGTAAAAAGGTTCTCATAAAAAAATCAGTATGTTGATAGAAATTACAGACAGAAAATAGAGAGGAAAACAAGAAGAAAAGAAAACAAGGGACAAAGTTGATGTGCTCAAAGGAAAGGATCACCATAAGAGCAGAGGGAACCCAAAGATTTTTTTTCTGTCAACTGTTTTACAGGATGCAACTGTTCAGTTCTGTAGGTCTAATCTGAAATCAATGTTATCAGTGGAACTAGACACACTGAGGTTGGCCTTGGAAGAGACATTTTGATTTTGGTTCTTCTGTTAGGATCACTTCCTGTTCTATGTCCACAGATTGTGTTGTGTTTAAAGCAAAGCTGGCTGTAAGATCTTCTATAGTGTGTTCTTGCTGGAAAATGCCATTTCTTCTAAATCAGCTCTTCTTATGAGAATGAACAAGCTTTAACTTGACACTAGGCTCTTGGCTATACTATTGAAGGCATTTCATATTTTATTAATAGTAATTCATACAGACTGGGGAGAGAACACTGATTGAAGCAATTGCCTCATGTTCACCTCCCTAATCTGCTGCTGTCAGTGTTGAGGTGAATACTCTGACTAGCCAGCAATACTAGAAAGGACTATCTCCATCTCTGTTCCAGAATAATCATCTTTTCACTATTTTTTTTCAAAATCTTGGAAACTTCTTGATGGTAGCTCAAGATTTGTACATCTCCTTCTATTTTAATTATGCTCTTTGTCAGATGGAAAGAAAACCAAAATGGAAAGGTGCTTTCCATGCCACCTGTGCTCTCACTTGCTGGCAGACTGCTGCCTACGTGCACTCCTCTGCAAGATTTGCTTTTATCTCTTCAAGTTCCTATTGCTTCCAATATATAATAGTGGGACTCAGGCTGCCATATTTTTAGTCTTTTGAAAATTTCTGAGTGAGGTTTCGCCTCTAAGTCCTTCTCCTTACATACATTTTAAGATGAGTTATTTTACATATGAAGCCGTGACAGTACATAAAACATCTCTAACGACCTGAATCAGTGATTTTCTGTCCTTCAGTCACTATCCTGTTAATGCAATATTCTGGTATTAGGCTGACCAAGCAATTTGATTTTGCAGTCATACCCAGCACAACTTAAGTATGAATAGGGAGCTGTATGTGGGATAGAAATTCAAAAGGTTTATCTTTAAACCTTACCTATAATAAAAATAAAACAAAAATAAAATAATAATAATAATAAATTAATAATGATAATACAGCACATCAAGATTACAGAAGTTAACACATTTGAACTGAAATTTTCATAACAGTTCCTTGTTGTTTTCTTCAATTTGTCCAATTTTCTGAGCTTGTTGAATGGCTTCCAGTATGAAGTTTAAACTAGGAAAAATAATTACAGATTTTAACAAGAACTGTTAGACAGCCTTCTGTACTGTATTAATCTTGCTGCAGAACATCTTCCTCCAAATGTAGTTTAGTTGTATTGTAAAAAAGCTACCTCATGCTAATTCAATTTCTATTCTGTTATTTCTTTCCATCAAAAGATATACTTAGGATATTTGAGGACAGCCAGCCTCTTCCAATAGCAACAGGTCATCTGTCTGGGTCACAGCAATGCTTTTAGGAGAATTTACATAGAAGTTTTCACCCATTGATTCAATGTGTAATACTGCAAAGATTAGGTGGTGGTTTATGTTTTGGAATGTAAGCCAGAGCAGTACATTTATTTAACTGTACGAAGAGACTTTTTTCAGTCTTTTGGAACTAGATGTAACAGTAGGAAATGGTAAAGAGTTCAGGAGTAATGGCTTAAAATTCTTTGCCCTCAAACAGCTCTTATTTTACTGTAGTATTTCCTTTCCATCTATGCATTTTTATTGTCTTAATCTCATAGATTCTGAAGGAAACACTTTGTGAGAAAAGTATTTCCTAAGAGCTGTGCTAGTCTACACAGCAGATGCCTTTCTTGAACTGCCTTGGAGGAGGGAAGTAAGAGAAGCATATGAAATTTTGCACAATCTTTAAAAAAATAAAATCAGTTAATTTGAAGGTAAGACAATGTGGATTTTGACTCTTTAATTCTGTTATGTGTATGTAAATAGGTCTTTGTGTTGCTTGCTGGTTGCTAAATGTAATCTAAATGCACAGGTGTTTTTCTCTTTTCATTAATTTTTTCCATTCTTAAGAGAAATGATGTGGTACAGACCACAACAAACTGTGCAAAGCCCCAGAAAGAAGGCCAGTTCTTCAGAAATGTCAGTAATACAGAGCAGATAGCATAACATGCAAATGATTCTGTGAGTTTCAGCCACTTGCCAACCTTCGGGGCCTTTCAAAGAGAAATTGGCAGCCCTTCAAACTGCAGACAAGGCTTTGTTCCTCAGATGGGAACTGAGTTTCTTTTCTTCCAATTGATCTTGTCCAGATCTTGCTAGATAAACTCACCATCACCTGTTTCCTTAGACAGGATTTCTTCCATTTCAAAAAATACATGATAGCTGTTAGGTAGCACAACCAAACAGCTTCGAGCAAGCTCTGTTTAAAAGTCAGAAATCCTAGCCTGTAGGAAATACAAGTAAAAACAAGTGTTGGTTTTGCTGCTGTCAGTTCTTGGTAAGCAATTCAGAAGTCTGCTGCATGAAATAAAACCATGATTTCCTACTCCTCCTCCCCAAAATTGTTCTGGCCATAGAAGATTTTCAGAGGGAGAGGGTTTAGCTTTCAGAGTAGAGTAAGGCCTCCATTTTTTCTTTAAAGACAGTCTCTGTAGAGACCAGACAGACAGGGACTGGATGTTGTAAAGCTGCCATGAGACTCAGCTGTGATAGAGAGCTTCCAGGAATTTTCTTTATTAGATGTGAGGAGTGGAATTTCATTTATCAGTTCTGGAAGAAGTAAAGCTGATATTGAAAACCAGAGGGGGGCTGGAACTAGATGATCTTTAAGGTCCCTTCCAACCTGGGCCATTCTATGGTCAATCCAATGGAGGGTGATGTCAAAATCTTCAGCCTGGAAGACAAGCCAGCAGAGTGGAAGGAGGCTAACCTGTAAAGGCAGTCATGTATTCTGTCTAAGATTTCAGCTCATGTTTTCAGTTCATTGCTATCTGCTGATATGCATGAACAACTACCACCAGTTTCAATAGCACTTGCATGCATTTATCTGCAGGGGAAAGGCTGTCCCCTCCCTCTGTGCCACAGCCTTTGGCTGTGCAGGAGACAGGGTCATAAAAAAGGTTGTCTGAAATCCGCAGCCTGACTTTAGGACTGGTATCAAAACTAATATTCATCTTTGCTAACAAATAGCTATCCAGGATTTTTATTGACAGATCAGCCTGTAAAGCTATCTATCTCATCCTGAAATGTATGTATTGGTCCCACATCCTTCCTCCAATCTGTTCTGCCCCTGATAGCCACTGTTATGTTATATTTTTCAGATACCAGTCTCAGGTTATTGGTGTACTTCTGTGAGTGTAGGCTAGTCTACAAGAATTGGCAGTACTGAGAATAACCAGCTCCCTTCTGGCTACTAACCAGCTATCCACAGCTGAGCAACTTCTCTGATCATCAGCCATCAGCCTCATGACATTTGGCCATGCAGCTGGGCTAAGCCAGAAGCATGTTCCATGTTACTACCTGCCAAAAACTTCGAGCTTGGCTGTAGGCATCTGAACTTGCAGTAGAATTTCTGCTGCCATAATATTTTGACAATAGTGAAAATAAAATAGGGAGGCATCACACACCAGGCAGAGTGTGCCTGCTCTGCTAACTGCAGGTCAAGGTCAGTGCTAAATGAAGCCATGGAGGCAAAGAAACCATGGAGAGAAAATAAAACCTTGTTGAATGATCTCAAATAAAAATGGAAAGCCAGATTGTGAGGTCTGTGTCTTACTCATTACTCTCTAATATAAGACATCATAATGGATAGATAGGAAACACCAGATTGAATACTTTAAGATAAGCAGTTTAAACTGTAAAATGGTCATTGCCCAGCTCATTCAAAGCAAGGAGGCCATGCTTTTTACCTTCTCAGAAGTATACATAGTTCTAGATAGGCAAATTGAGCTATTTTGACTCAATATAGAGTGGAAAACAGGAGAATTAGGTTTAAGTCTTTTTTTTTCTGATTCTAGACATTTTTTTTCCCTTTTTCATGTTTTATGGTTGGAAAGCGGAAACTTAGAGGTAAGGAGCTGTGGAGCCTTTTTCTTTTGACTTCTAACTTTACAAAGTTTCAATGCAAACAAAACCCTATTTACTGCAGAAAAGTCATTTCAAGAAAGACTGCTATGAAATTCCATAACTCAATTTCATACTGATGTATACTTTTCTGTCTCTGATTACTCTTTAGAAAAAAGCAAAATAAGAGTTTGGAACCCTAAGTAAATTTCAAGAGGAAAGATTTTATTTATCTGTCATGTATTATGATGACGACTGCAAACCTATCTAGTTCTCATAAACAGCCGTCTGTAGTCAATTCTATTGAAATTTCCAACTTTGTTACTTAGGAAAAAAACCCTACATTCTGTTTTACTGATTTTGGATTGTATTTACCTGGGTCTTACAAGGCATCAAAACAACAGAGTAGAGGTGACATTTTCTTCCTCTCCCTTTTCTGTAGACATAAGGTTGTCAAGACGCCACAATATTAATGACTTCACTTTCCTAACAATCTGTAGGACTATAAGTATTTCTTTAAATTTCATCATAGGAAACTGAATTTTAAAGATGTGACATGAATTTTGGAGCCCAATTCAGAGACAAACACATTTTCAAAGGGAGCTTGGGTTACTGAGCACCACAGCTAATTTATTCCATCTCATTTCATAGGAAACAAGCCATTTTTTAAAAGCTGAGACTATTCGGTCTACAATCTGTAAGTACTTTGGCCTGACTGTCAGACTTGTGCCATAGCTGTAGTACCTTTGCTGGTTGTTTTTTTAACTGCATATTTCTAACAGACATTTGCCAGACACCTCACTCCAAAACACTGTAGCAAATACTGACCTAATTTTACTTCCAAATGTAATTGTGTGTGACAGATGCATAGGAAAAAGACAGTCCTAAAGAAGCTACAGTTACTTAACTATGGCTGCTTCAGCTTTTTCCCTAATTCATGCTTCTCTTTTCAAAGTAGGAAACAAGGCTGTACAAATATTGCAGAAGTACCTGTAAAAGTGCACTCATACAAAGAAGGAGGGTAACTATAATGCTAATAAGAAAACATTTTGAAAGTTTCTAAGCTTTGGGGTTTTTTGTTTTTTGGTTTTTTTTTTTACTTTTAGAGTTTAATCTAAAGCCTACTGTGCTCAGAGTAGCCTGAAGAACAGGGAAGTTTTTAATGCCTGTATAGGATCAGCTCAGTGGTACCATCTGAAGTCTTTCTAAGACAGCATATCTTTCCCCACATTACCACCTGTATAGTACTGTGGATTGAAATGGTGACAGAGTAATATTAAAGTCAAAATTCACAAACTGCAGCTGCAGCAAGTTGGGCAGCCCTTGTCTTCCTCAGCCTGTTCTACGTCACCCTCCCTTGCCAGAGAAGTACAATATGTGCACAGCTCTTCAACCACTGAACCAATTCAGGTTAAAAAACAACCCTCCCCAGACCCAGTATTTGCTCTGAGCACAGCTCAGTGTCCAGGTTTGCTGCAGGATGGGAGCCTGCACTGGGAGCTGCATGCACTGGGGAGTAGCACTAGAAGAAAGGGGTGTGAAATGACAGCCTCATATAGATAAATACCAAACAGATGCTTGCTCACCTGCAGTTGCGATCATCCTAAACTTCACCCAGCTAATGCAGGCTGCACAGCTTGTGGCATCCTTACAAGGTGCCTGGTTAAGCACTTTGCACTGTATTTATCACATTATCTCAGCTCTCAGTGCCAACAGCACCTCCAGCATTGCAGGCTGCCTTCGCTGCAGGAGCTGCAGGAATATAGGTGAAGAGGTGATATGAGGGCCACAGCCAGATGCCTGGAGAGCGAGAAGTGAGAGTATTTCAGGTTGGTACCAAGGGGTAACCATATCTGTGAAGTGTGACGTGAGTTGAGAGACACTTAAGATACAGCTCAAATAAAATGATTGTTCTTTAGCATTCTGTGATTGACCTAAGACACTGGTGTTAATGATAACAACAATTTAATATAATTATTAGAGTTTTGCTATTTTTTCATTTTATTGAAGGCTCAAAAACATTAAAATACATTAAACTGAAGGCTCAGGAGGAAAAAATAGCATGCTAAAAATATACTTCTAGTAATCATCTGTCCTAACTAAGGAAAAATACTGATAAGTGGTTTTTTATCTGCAATGCAGAATAAATGCATAGATTAAAAATAAGATTCAAGATAATGTAAGCAAAAGTAGGCCAAATAAACTCTTCCAATACAAGAAACTACACCTGCTGATCTAAATCTCCCTTCCTGCTCCCTCCATATTTCAGCTTGCTGCACTCTGAAGCCTTGTGAGACAGGCATGTCCTGAAGATGGATGTCTCGGTGGTCTCACAGATGGTTCAGAACCTCCCAGTCTTTTCCTGTTATGTAAGCTCTGTGAATTTATATTCCTGTCTGGATGACGTGTAAATCCTTAAACACACTCTTAGCTGAGCTGAAAACTAAGCTGAGTGTGTGTTTGCCTCTTCTGCTTAATGAATACCTTGAAATGAGAAGTTGGGTGCTTTCTCTGCAACTAGGATCTTCTTAAGGCCTACCATGACTGGCTTCTCAAAGTGAATGTTTCATTAGCCACCAAGACACAGACTGCCAAACAATCCATCAGAGACACTTGCTGTGTCAGATGCACTGTTCAAAGAAATAAAACAGTCAAATATATTAATTCTGATATGCATCTTTTTTTGTAACCTCCTCACAATGGCAAAAGAGAAGAAATGTGATTTGTCCCAAAGTTTGCTGAAAAATATGAAAGGAAATATTTTTTAAACTGGTGGCAGATATGAAAGGATAGCATATTCCAGGTGAAAGAGGAGGAGGCAAAAATGTCTCCTCTTTTCAGATATGTTTCTACAAGTTGTTTTTTTTTAATTCATGCTGACAAGCATACACTAAACCTAGCAATAAATATTTTACTTAGATTTTATGCTGTCACTGACATGTTTGCACAGCAAGAATCAAGTCTGCTCCTCATTTTCAGGGGCATGCCAAAGCAAGTGCCAGCCTACACAGCTCTGCTCTTCAGAGGGCAGACTTTTCTCTGATGGCTACCCCTGGCAGGTACAGCAAGGCATGGCAGGGCTGCAGCAAATAGCTAATTACTTGTCAGTTTTGTAGTCTAACAAGTCAAACGCAACGGGTACAAATGGTCTATATGATAGCAGTGCTCTGGTATTCAACACTCTGGTATTTCCAGTGGGAAAATGGCCCTGGCTTCAGGAACTGGGTAAGTAGGTTTCTCCTGCCCAGAGTTGCATTAGCAGAACTTGGGACAGTCAGCACAAGCTCTGGGCTCACAGGATTTTTATCAATCTTGTTATTAAACACAGTTACATTTTACCAAGCCAAAGAGGATTTGCATGAATTATTACTCAATGCTGAACAATTTTCTGAATCAATCACAGTTTCAGGGCTTGATTTAGCAGTTGCTAAATACTGGGTAAAATTTTAGCACAGAATACACATGCTAGGCTGCTGTTCAGTTGAAATTTTATAGCAATTTGATCTAGAAATGTGATGCCAAGAGTTTAATAGCAAATGCACAAATAGAAGGTTAGGGTACAGGGACTCTTCAGTTATATAAAGTAACTCTGTCATTTTACTATAGTAAGATACAAACTGGTAACCTTCAATGAGTGCTGCTCAGATGACCAGCTGATTCAACAGTAGGAAAAGATATTTTGTAAGCACCATTGATATTGTTGCCAGCTGAATTTTGGTGCTTTTCTATTTAGAATAGCAACACCTTCAGCTTTTGGTGCCAGGTTACTTTTCATCCTTTTATTAGCTGTTCTCTCCTCCTCTCAGCTTTTTTCACACACCCTTGGTAACTGAACATAAAAAGTGTAATTCCCAAGAGACATGAAGAGTGGCACGATAGTAATCATCTCTTTATTAAGATGAGACAAAGCTAGAAGATGGAGTCAGTTACTGGCACTGAGAGGTTAGTACAAGGCAATGCTAAACCACATCTGCTTAATCCAGAAAGCTTCCAGTCAAACTAAAAGCAGGTTCATTTGCTGCTGATGCAGAAAGAGATGAATCATGAAGTTTGCTGGCGAGCTTTTCTTTACCTTGGCACAGCCCAAGAGATGTTCAAATTGTGAAATAATTGGAAAACTAGTTTTCTTTGAAGAAAAGAAAACTGTCAGGGAAGGTGCTGTGTTGGAGAGTAGAAGCAATGTGGTGCTTTGCTTCAGGTGTCACGTGCACAGTCAGTGCTGCACCTTCCTTGAAGCGCTGGAGAATGACAAATCACCAGGAGATAATGGGAGGGTCAGTAATATCTGATGTGTTGAGTGGATGGGACCAAGGGAAGTGCTGATGGCTCCACTGTGGTGAGCAGATTGTGAATGCAAAGCTAGATATGAACATAGCTAAACTGCCTTGTAGTATTAATACTGATTTTGTCTACTTTCACTGATTTGTTTCCTCAGATGTGTTTTGGTTCTAGTTTGGCATTAGGATCTTTCAAATCATTCTTTTAGGCATGTGGTATTGGAGGCTTTTTCAAAGGATTTTGCATTTAAAACTTGAAATCAATGGGAAACAAATTTTTGTGATGCCACCCAGACTCAAATCCATATGTTTTAATATAGCTCTACAAATTCCAACAAGCAACTGCATTTTGGCAAAGTATTTTGTGGGGGTTTTTTTAAACCTCTGACATATAAGTGTTACTATCCACTTCAGTACATTTATTAATATTTTCCATGGGCTTTTTGCATTTGTTTTTGAGTGACACATACTGCCAGCTAGACACCATACTGTTGCATGTGTTTGTAACATTAGCATCTAAAAATTCTTTGTATGCATTTATGTGTGAATTTATATACACATGAGCAATGAGCTATGTCAAAACGGCAGACATAAGCAGAATGGCAAACATTTGGGTAATGTTTGTGAATCAGTGTGGCATATTAAAGAAACCATTCAAAAAAGTGGAAATATCCTAATAAGTCAAAAAACTTGCTTTCTCTTGAACAATACGTGTATGTGTATATTTAACATGCAAATTTTCTTCTGTTTTTTTGTTATCACCAGCATATTTACCAGTGAATGCTCAATAAACTGTGTCTGCACATAAAAATATTTCCTTTAAGTCCCTAACATTGTGTGTCTTTGTCAAAAGTACCAATGTCAGGAGCTCTAGAGAAAACTGTGAACCAATGCTTGGGGGAGTTCAGGAAGATGTGGTGGCAATAGGTGAATACAAAAAATTAAAAAGCATCCCTTAGTGAGATTTCCACATGCATTAACTCTGCTTGCTGCCAGCAGAGCAAGAACTGTGCATCTGCTCAAGAATTGTCTCTCCACTCGTTTGGCCAAAGAGAGACTGTTCACAATTCATATTAGAGGCCCCTGAAGCTCCTTTCTTCTCACTTTAGTAGCCTTGGGAGGCTGCATGATACAACTCCAGTAAAGTCAGCTCTAGCAAGAACTCATAGATGTCATTCTTTCTGCACCAATTTTCATTTAAAATGTGTAACAAAGATAACATTTTTCCAATTTTGGGGTTTCATTTGGTGAAAATTGTGGGCCAAACAAACCTCTAGTGACTCTAAGTGCTCTTTCCTTCTGGAGCTGACACTACAATATGCTGTCACTAAGCTAGTAGTTCCTACCTATTGGTTTGAAAGCATGAGGGGAAACATGCTATGCAGAGAAATATCTGACTTTTTTTCCTCGTCCTTTTTTAGACTTAGACAGAACACACATCTCTGCTGCAGAATTTAATCCCTTCACATAACACAGAGACTTTCAGGAACTCTTCACTAGATTGGGTTGCTGATAAAAGCATGTCAATACCACAGCCCACAGGGCTCTGTGCTGGTGCAGTCTACTGTCTCAGTGTCATTTTCACCTACATCTAACACATGATGGGGAGATATGGAGAAAGTGACTGTAGTTTTCAGAAGGACCTGAACTGCTGTTACATCAAAGTCTCAGTAATGCAGGATAATTCTGGAGCCTTAGTCTCTGAAAATAGCCTTAATGCAGATTTCAATGTAGATCATTTTCCTTCAAGAAAATCTTGAAAGTTTTACCTTTCTTCTCTCAGACTTCATTTGCCCTGAAACTTTGCTCATTGGTGATGAAGTCTCCATACTGCAACATCCAGCTAACCTCCAAAGATTAACATTTTCAGAATAAATCACTTGACCACTCACTACAGAAGAAAATGTGAAGCTAGTCCTGATCTAGTGGTCCCATTATCTGTACATACCAAAGGAATTAAAAAAAAAAAAAATTGGTCATACAGTGCTGCCAGCTAACAGTAAGAGATTAAAAGTTTGTCTTTCTTCCTTATGGAATAAAAAAAATATGTAACTCTGAAAAAAAAACACCAAAGAGGCAAAAGTTCAAATATATTAAACAAAATTCTGAATTCTAACCCACATGTCCTGTATTATAAAGCTCATGAGACTGTTTTAACATGCATCAGACGTCACTGAGCTTCTGGAAAAGTGATTATCATGATATGATACCATACCATACCATACCATACCATACCATACCTCTGACTCAACCACAGCTGCAAGAAAAGACCACTTTTTATTTATGAAGTTGCTTATGTTAGCTACAAGTGCCAGCTGGAATCTCCTCAGGGCAATTCTGATCTCTCCATTATGTCACCTGTAAACAGTAGGGCATACAGGTGTAATTCATAGAGGACTCTCAGACCCTGATCCAGCCAGGCATTCAATATTGAAGTGAACTTTTGACTTTAATCAGGAAAGTTAACTACTAGCTTCCAGTGAGTGAAAACTCCTCCACTAGTTTCCGTCGAAACACACTAGCCCTAGCAGCTCAAAGATGGAAACGTTTCTGCCATACCATTTGTGCCCACATGTTTCAAACCAGCCTGGCAGAAAATTGCCACAACAAAAACAACAGGGAACAAAAGCTTGCTGTCTGACTTTCACTGGAGTTTTAAGGCTTCTATATATCTACAATGAAGCAAACTGGACTCCCCTCTGCCAGATACACCAAATAGAAAGCATTCCCAAATACACACACAGTTTAGTTTATCAACACAAGAACAGCAAGATAGCCTAATATGGGACCTTAAACTGTCAGCAAGAAACAAGTGGTAAGAAAACATGATCCAAAACACCATGAATCTAGTCCAGACTCTAACTGAAACAGCAGCTCTGTGAGTTTTCAGTAAAGCTGCGCAGACTGCATACTTCCCTTTTTGTCGTCCTGTAACATGAGCAGCCACAGCATTGCACCTTTGCTTTTCCTCCTTCTTCTCATTAGCAGTGCTCTGCACAAAAGGTAAGAAGTATATCCAATGAATCCAATATCTCCTATATCAGATATTTAATGAACAAACCCAGCAGAGAAATGGTTTAGAAGCATGATACAATCGTATGAAAGACACCACAGCAGCATATGTTTCCTTATTTCTTTATTTATTTCTTTCTTTCTTGGGCAGAGACTGTGTGCCAAAGGCCTCTTTCTTTGCAGAAGCCCCCAGGATGGTCTGACTGTAAGCTAACAAAGTGATTGCAAGGAAAGATTTAGATTTCTCTTTTGACTAAACAAACACTGCACACATTTTCCGCCATGGTTTGTTTACTATGTAAATGATGGCCTAAACATTGTTCTTCACTGAAAACAGTCTGGACTCCCAGAATCTGGCATTGATTGTCAGTGCATATTTTGAAGCTTTTTTAATACATTCTTGGCAAGAAAGTTAGAAATTTTAGCCTATTATGTTAAAATCTGTAACTGGACTTGAGGAGTGTGGAAAGATTTTTCCAGGTCTTCAGTCTGTTCCGTTTTAGGAAGCTCCATTTTGGTGCTGGGTGCATGAGATGATTGCATGTGAGCCATCAGCAAGTGTAAAGTGCACCACGGCTACAGAAGCATTGGTTTTCTGAAGCCATTTCTGAAGTGCAGGAGAGCCTGTGGCTTGCTGTATCAGTGTGCATCTTTGCACTTCCTCTCCCAGTTATGAGCAAGATATCACATCAGGTACTTTGGAATTCTAGATGATTCCTTGTTAACACACTGTAAAATAGTTGTAATTCTTAAAATATCTAACCTTCTATTTTATCATTCAGTGCAATCTTTTCATGCTTATGCCTAATTGATCCAACAAGACAGTCCTGAAAATTCTCAATGAAGGTATTGTATGTCTGATTTGGACACAATGCTGTTATGATGTGTCAGTCTTCTCACAAAAATCTCTATTTTTGTATATGTTATTGAAAAGCCACTACACTGGAATACCAAAAAGAGAGTAGCTACTAAAACTGGAGTATTTTCAAGTCTTTTCTTTTTGTTGCATGACAGGTGTGATGGAAATAACCTTTACGTTCTGGTTCAATAGGAGCAATGTTATTACTCTTTTGAAGCAGCAAATTAAGTATCTACTAAAGGCAGCCTTCCCTGACAGCTGTGGAAAACGAGGAGGCAAGGTTCACCTAACAGCACATCATTAATTTGGATTTTCCTTTAGTCTGTAAATGAACATTTGGGTACTTTTCTTATTCAGTGATGGTTAATACTAATTAATCATTAATCTTTACATTTATTCCTTAAGAAAGTGTGAGTTTTGCCAAAATTTGAGAACCTTGTTGGGTTTTTTCCTCTCTCTTGCTCTCTGTCCAAGGTTTAGCTCTGCAACAGCTGACTGAAATAGGCTGAAGGCCTGAATTCAATTTCCAGTTGATGTAATTTTTGCTTTGAGTGGATTTCCACCAGCTGATAATTTTGTCCCACCATCCCTTTCTACATTAATTTTTACATAGTATTGCCTCATTTGATCTCACAGTCAAAGTGCATGTGGCTTTGTCCAGTAAATGGAAACTGCCAGGGATGGAGGACATCTTTGGATACCTCCTGGTGTCAAACCAGAGCAGAGTTCAGACTGAAGCTTTCTGGTCATAAACACTACCTGAATGTTGGCTCACAGACTGCCAAGGACCTGAAGTGGGGCAGCTGGCTTATGAGGCAAAGAGCTCAGATGTGGGAACACCTGAGAGCCCTCACCCTGCTCCTGCTCTCATAGTCACTATGAAGGGGCCTGTGCAGCCTGGCCCACGGGGCTTGGCCCTGTGTTTGGGCACTCTTGCCAAAAGCAATGTCTCACCATGCTGCCTTTTCTCCAGCACAGACTAATGCCAATAAATACCATGTTCTAAATCAGAGATGACTTCAAAATATTGTAGCTTAATTTGACTTCCATCCTGAGGTAGACTGGAAATTTAGGTTATGAAATGTTCAAGATGTTAAATGAGGTTTCAATTTGGGTTAGCCACTTTATGGGGAAAAAAGGATAATTTAGTATTTACAGACAAGCTTGTCAGGTTTTGTTTCCTGCTAGCAACATTAGCCAGGGAGGTTTGGATCTTGCTTGCACGCAGAGTCTGGGAAGAAAGGAGGATGGAAAGGTTGCATGTTTGGTGTCATTCTCACCGTGCTGAAAATCAGTAGTGAATCACTCAGAAAATGTCCTTATCTTTGAAACTACTGTACTTTGCTGGGCTGATGTACAATACTAGTGCAAGCACTAAGAAATATGATAACCCTATGGGGTTTTATATATTCCATGAGCTTTCCCATAAATGCTGTATAGACAGTTGAATTATAAACTAATTGTGTACTTCCTCCTATTTCATTCATGTCCTGCTCCTGTTGCTCTTTAAAGTCTGTTTGACAAATCCTGTTCTGTCTCAGTATTTCTCCACTACACTTATTGTGCATAATTGGATTACTGTTTTTTTAAAAAGGGTTGAATATTTTTCCTGTTCTCTTTTCTCATTGTCTTAGAATTCCCTAGAATTAGTTTTGTTCTCAGTTTTCACGCAGCATTTCATTCCCTATTTGGTAGTTTTCTTTGCATCTCTTTGTTTCTTCTCTTCTCCTGACTCATTCAGCACTGCATGTTCTTCCAAAGGCTGATTCCTCATTCTGAGATTTATTCTAGTACATTTTCTCATTTATCACTGGCCTATCATGGTGTATTTCCAAGAGACTCTCAGAAGTTCTACAGAGATACTTTTCCTTCAAATTTATATTGCATCTGTATTTGAACTTCCACAGAGTATCACCTCTTCTTAATAATGGGGGGGAAAGGATAAAAGTTTATTTGGAATGAAAACTATACTATCTTAAGTATGGACCAGATTCCCTGGAAAGTCTGATGAGCTAATATCTGTGAAAGGCTTCCAGCATTATGAGAGCATGTCAAAATTGAAAAGCATGATTTAAACGTGAACAGATTTGGAGTTGCCCTGCAATAACAAAAAGTGTTGAATACTGACCTGTTTATTGGAATAGTTACTGTACAGATAGATTGATTTTATTAGTGGGAATAAAGAGATAGGACAGAAAAAATCAGAGACAGATGAGTCACCTTTTTCTGGACAAAGGAAAATTTTTAAGAGACAACAACAGGATAAGAAAAAAAACCCCTGGGTAGTAAGGGGAAGTAGCAGTTTTAAAAGCAGCATGTTCTCAAGAAAGAGAATTATCTTGGGAACCAGACTGACAGAAAAACAGTTTTGATTGTCTGAAAAAGCCAAGACTGGACTGCCAGCCTGGATCTAATCAGGACCTCACTGTAATTAGAGAGAGCTAAAAGCTTAACCAAGTGAGTAGCCCACTGAGTTAAAGCTAAGAACTTGTTTCTCTGCAGGACCAGAGGGTTATTTTGCAGTGGCTTGTGTGATTTTTATCTGAGCCATTTCAAGAGTAAAATCTCATAGCTTCATTTGACTTATTCCTCTGAATATTTCAAATATTCTGAAGTTCCCCAACATAATTTTAAAAGTCTTTTTAAGCTTTCTTTTTAATGTTGAGTGGCCAGCATCTTTCCCACAAGAAATCTCCCTTAAATGCTCAAACTCAAAGAATTTCCATGTTCATGCCAATGGTCCCTCTCCATAGACAAAGCATGAAGACAAAACTGAAAACAGCCATTGAAAAATAAAACTAAAACCTCTTGCGAAATTATTGTTAGAGAATAGTTAACAGAGTACAGAAAATCAATGTGAGCATACTCCTGCCAGAAAGTTATGCATACTTTTCAGATTTTTAATGCTTTCTCTGATGAACCTGAAAAATCTCAGTTCTCCAATAGCATCCAGCCTTTGGGTCAACAATCAAGAGGGAATAATTCAGAACTGACATCACAGGCATCTTCACAGTTTAATGTCAGCAGATGACAGGGAAAGAAGAAACTTGCATCAGGTTTTCATCAAACTGTGTTTAGAATTTATCATGTGTTTCTAAACATAGGTCTGACCCATCCCACATTTGGCACCAACTGCAGCTTTTCACAGCCTGCCCTGGAAGGGATTTTTGTGACTTGATTTCTTTCTTGTCAGATGCTGTAACCATTTTTTAGGTGACTAATGAATATTTTAATCTGACCTTCTATTCTTCAAGTGCATTAAATGTCAAAGAATAATAAGATAGGGGAGACTATGTTACAAAATAGATGATTTCAAGGAAAATCAGAATGCCTTGAGAAATTTCACTGTAGTTAATGTTCTGCAATATGCCAAAAATATCATACAAATGCACCAGTATGATTAATTTCACCACTATTTCCTTTTCTCTCTCAAATTGACCATTGAGGCTGCTAAACTGGCATGCATAAGCATGCAATCTGTACATGTTAACTGAAGTGTTTTTCTACAAATTATGTTCCCTTCTCCATGAGCTGGTATTTGGTTAGCCATCTTGAGCTCTTATACAAGAATTAGTATCAGATGAGTGGTTTGCTTTCGCATCTCCATCTATGTCAAATCGAAATGGGTAAAGAAGGTTCACAATAGAAAGGTTTTAGGTTTTTTAAAGATCCAGTGTACAGTTCTTAGCTCACTGAATCAAAAACCCTTTGAGTATACCTTGGATCCAGAACTATTTCAAATGCTTCTAGTTATTGGATCTTTTCTCATATAGGATCTTACTCATATATTATGACTAATCATTCACAAAACAAGAGGTTTTCATATCCAGTTCCTGCCCACTGGTATACAGTTGTGAATGCACTCGTGCTAGCTGAAGTTTCATCTACATTCCAAAGAATCAAGTGTAAGCTCTGTTCATTGACATCTTACAGCAAATGAAAGTAACATCATTAAACTCACAGACAGCTCAGGTCCAGGATAAAGGTTTGAAGCATGTATGGAACAGTTTTTTCTTCCACAGTACAAAGAAAGCATTTTTTTTCCAGAGCAGTAAGTATAATCCTATCTGCTGTTTAAAGCATGTGGTCTACTATCCCACTTTTTCACTTATACTTTTCTATAATGTCTCTTAATCCATTTCACTGAAAAGAGAATTTAGCAAGTGTAACATATACTAGATTTCCTGGTAGACAGATAAATTTCCTGGTTTTTTTGTTTTTGAAACTCTTCATACATGGGAGCTGAATGAAAAGATTTCCTTTTTTCCAACTACTGCACAAGAACCGTGTGTCTACAAGTGTGTTGGAGAAAGATCAGAGGAATGTTCATGTAGTGTCATGCATAGATACAAAATTTCTAATTGATTAATCATACATTATGCAAGCCCGTCAAACATCATGTTCAAATGTACACCAGAGTTTCAGAAATGATGAATTGTTATGAATCCTTCTGAGATTCCCAAAGCAGGTAAAAGATGACTGAATTAATCCTCTTTATGATTGTGTAAGACAGGCAGTATCTCACTTTCAAAGACAAGAACAATCATTTTCTGCAAGGACTACTCAGTTTGAACCTTCACCAACAAACTTCCTGATATGGATTCTTAAGAGAATCCAGAGATCACAGTTTGCCAGACAGAGCTGTATATGTCAGCCCCTTCCAAACAAGCAAGAAAAGAAAACACCTTTGTTACTACAGGAACAGGTACACAAAAAAAGTCAGAATTAAAGTTCTGAAGGAAAATATCCAAGTGGGTTTTCCAGCCTCAGGTTTAGATTTAGACCATCCTACATTATATTCTACGTCTCAGAAACTTCTGTATTGGTCACAGCTTCTTCGCTATAGTCTCCTTGAATATTATCTTGTGTTTTCTTGTCAAATATTAAAATTTCCCATGTACCTGCATTTTTCCCCTCTTTACACATAGTCTTCTTGATTCTTAGAATAGCTGTACTACAACTTTGTAACCTGGTGGCTCACCAAAAACTCTTCAGGTCCATACTACAAGAAACATGTACAGTTCCCCTAGTTTTGTGCTCAGGGTGCTGCCTCTGCACATGTGGAAGTAGGAAATGAAAACAGCAGTCTCCAGAGAAGTCTTGCCAGTTTGATTCTGCCTTCTGCAGAGGACAAGCATGTAATGATGTGAAAGTTTCAGCTGTCAGGTTATAGGGACGAGAAAGGAAGATAGAGAAATTGATTTACTCTCTCCTTGAAAATTTTCTCTAAGTAAGGGAAGTCATCTAAGCTGCAAATCTAGTTCATAAATCCTTGGCCACCCTTGCCAGTGACTGCTGTAATTTTGAACACTTCAGAATCATCACTGAACAGTGGTACATCTGACATCTTTGGTAGGAGAAACCAATCCTTCAGTCCTTTCACAAAATAATTTCAGAGACAGTGAGATTAGAACTGAACTCTGTGCAACATCACAGCAAATATTCTCCCATTTGGCCACAGTTGGGAAGTATCTGCATACACAGCTCTCTAATACCAGGATGGTCACTGGTCCTAGGGCTGCAACTCGTTCCAAAAATATTCAGCAGGCTGAAAAGCTGAAAGCCCTTGGACACATACTACATGCTATAAAATGCTCATATGTGGAGATCTCTGGGGGAAATTAATTGGCAAGAAGTGAAAGTGAATTGGCAAGGGGTTCTCCAGGTGTCCTCCAGAGCTGACTGAGCAAGCAGTCCCAGTGCAGTTTGAGAACTGTGTTTCAGATGCTTTTTAGGCTTGCTTCCTCTCCCAGACCCACTTCCAGAAACAGCAGGCACCCCCCATGAGGAGCATCTCAAGTGCGATGTGAGTTTCAAGAGCTATAATTTAGCTACATCTGCTCTCGTAGGCAGGGCATAGAAAGGGATTTCTGATGTTAAAATGGAGCAACTGAATACAAATGATGATTGCTGTTATTTCCTTCATCATGAGGTCTCATGATGGATCATCCCCTAGACGATCCAAACAGGAGGGTCTCCCCACTTCTCAAATTCTGCAGCATCTTCTAAAAGAAGGGCTGCTGCACTGCAGGGTTTGGCCAGCTCTTCTGCATGGTAGTCCACAGAGAAAGTATTTCCACCTTCAGCTCTAGTCAATGCAGCAGCTGAGCTGGAAGAGAGCCATGTTCCAGCAGATGGGCAGGAAAAAGTCAAAAATCAAAAGAAAGGCCAGAAGGAATTTTTTTTTTTTTATCTTTTGAGTATCTGATTAATGACCTTAGAAGTTATGGAGCAGACAGAGTTCAGAACAAGCTTCATTTAAATGTAGTTCACAGTTCAAGGTAATTAGTAGTAAATAAAGAAGAGACTCCTGGTCTGAAATTCAGGGATTTGGACTCTTTTTGCATCACATCACTGGACCACCTGTTTATAATTTGAAGTGTAACAACCTGATGACATTTTGATATCTCTGTAGTTATTTGGGGACTTTTTATAGCTCACAGGAATTCTGCCTAATCTTTTTCTCTAGCACACAGATATTCTGCTATGATACATTCTTGGGCCGCTCCTTCAACAAAGGCTATAACACTTGCTTTGAAATAAGCCAATACTGAAAGGCTTTGCCTTACAACTTGCACATTAGCTCACATTTGAAGTCAAAGCTAGTTCTCAGATGACTTTTCAGATTACTTCAGATGATCCAGTGTCTCTTAACACTAAAAATCTCTCAGCATTTTTATTGAGGAGGGATTTTGTACTTGAGAAAGAGAGCTTGGGCTTCTGGACCCTATTCTTTATTTCTTTATTTCTTAGGTTTTGCTTTTTGATGACTTGGAATACTGATACTTGGAAAATTTTAGATGGCTTTTGGGAAAGGAAATAAGAAGCAGCAACCCTCACAGTGTTGGAGCCTCTATGACCAGTTTTAAGTTTTAGCATGCAGCATATATATATTATCAAATTACAGGTCCCATAAAGCATAGTTAGTAAGAGTCACAGCAGACTAGCATTTAACAGTGTACAACATGTACAGCCATAAAAAGCCACTAAACTAAAGCTGTATCAAACTAGGCTGCACAAAGGCTTTCTCTGCTCACAGTTTCTTTGTTTTAACTCTGGGGTTATTAACTTAGCTTTGGCTTCCAAATAATTAAAACCTATTATAATTATCCTTGTTAACTATACTGTCTAATATAAAAAATGCCTGGCTTCAAAAGATGGTGATATAATGAAGGCAGAGTGTGATGGACACTTACTTATGTTTCCAGGCACCTTGGAGGAACTAATATATGTTTATAATAATTTTTTGTCCTGTTTGGTTCTTATACCACTTCCTCTGTGGTTGCCTTGCTCTGGGCCTGTGACGACAATCAACAATAAAAGCAGAGCACATATAATTCATCTGCAGATGTATAATACAAAAAATAGAGAGCAGTAACACACTATAAAAAACAGTTTCTGGGGAGGAGGGTGTTCATGTAACCCCATCCCTGTCTTTTTCTCCTCTCCTCATTTCCCCAGGGAACAATTACATCTAAGAATAATCCCCTGTCTTAGCATATTTGAACAAGGAATATTAAATTAGCTGCTTCCCTGGCTACAGTTCCTCACATAATTGGGAAATGTTTAATGAAGGCTCCTCAGAACCCTTCACACATCTTGTTACTGAAAGCCCATGGTTTACAGCTCCTAGTCACAATAGCCAAGAAATGCCAATTAGCAAAAATGCCTTATTCAGAGAATATGTACAATGGAAATATTAGACCCAGATAATGACTACAGAGGTTCATATTAGGGTGGAGCTTTCCCATATTACAGATGTACAAACTGGGTAATGCTCATTGCTTTTTGCCTCAGCACAGCTCTGGGTTATGAGGGGATGGGATGGGTGAATGGAGGCATACGAATGCCCTTGGGAATTGAGCCAGTGTCCTGGACAAAAAAATGTATTGTTATCAAATAGTCTCTCATGAGTTGTGATCCCCACTGGGCCAAAAGGGACCTCAGGCAAGAAGGTTGGGGGTTTTTTTCCTTAAGATTAAAAAAAATCAAAACAAAGTCTGAGCAAATTTTAACCACTAGAAATGCAAAAATAATGAAGAACATATATAGAAATCCTGGATACTAGGGAAAAGAAGTACCGGGTCCTTGAGAGAGCTAGGCTATATGCTGATGATAAGCCAGCTTGTGTCATAAGTAGAACAAGAAATAGGGACAGACCCAAAACCCACTGAAGTCACAAATAAACATTCTGCTGATTTCAGGGTAATAGGGCTAAAGTTAAAGTGAGTTCCTTAATGAAATTTTAGTTTTGTTACCACACTAGCCTTTTACCACCAATTTACCCACCCACAGTTATTTCAAATAAAATACATTGTCCAATATTGCCTGTTAACAAATACTGAAACAGAACCAAACAGATAGTTTTCCTAGATCTTAATTTGCTATTACAATGCAAATAACTGAGGATCCTTTTTGAATCTGCACTTTCCATATATATGCGTATTTACATCTGTTGTTGTCATATGATTTTCCCCATAGACTAAGAAGCAGACTCTAGCAGTTGTTAAAATGCAGTACAGCTAGCACTCCTAGCAGTGTGATGTAAGTCAGCCTGAGATGTTGCTAAGGATTCTGCAGTGCTTAACCTGGTTGGTCTGGAGGTATCTTGGGATTTATAAGAAGTATGGTTTGAGGTATTTTTCCAAGATAATGGAGTATGGTACACATAGCTGCAATTTTGGTAGTAGCATAGTAAAAAAAAAATAAAAAAGGACCCATATCTAATATTACAGGAACCTGGCTCCTAAATCTGAGTGGCCTAAAGTAATACCTATAATCTAGACTTGGAGTAATTTAGGAGGGTTCAGGGTTTTCTGTATGTCACAGATGCAGGCCACTGTTTAAGGTGTTCAAGCATTACCTTAAGGTGTGCAAGCATTCAAAACACCCCAAAAATATTATAGTCAAAGATTTTATTTTGATTCTAGTTTTTCCTGTGTGCTTTTGTCCAATCTCATTTGATTCACCAGTAATTAGCTATGAGAAATGTCAAAATAAGCTGAACAAAAGTAAAATACTATCTGTACTGTTCTTCTTGGACTTAACGATCTATGTTCACAGACTAAGTTGAAAATCACCTAAATAAACACATCTGTTAAGCTAACATTTTCCAGTGATAGCAGTTTTAATGTTGTGAAATGTGTTTGATGTGTCCATGTTACAAAGACCAGTTTCCAAAATGCTACTTTCCAACTTTTTTTTTTAAGTGTAAACTGACCTCTTTACTGTTGGCTCTGTGCTGGCCAAGACGTATTTCATTTAATACTGGCTACAGTTAGAGGTAAAATGTTAAAATGCTCTAGTGGTTTTATACATATGTTGGAAAGAAAATATTGTGAGGATTTTATGGAGGGCAGGACCAAAAATGTTTCTATCTGTTAAATGTCTTCTCTAGCAGACACACAGTGTAATAGATCACTTTGGTCAATAGTTAGGTATGAAAGACCATGGTTTTTAAGACAACCACTGCTGGCCTTTTTGAGTTCCAAGAGAAGGTTATCAGTTGTGTGAGATGATACTACAGGCTCAGTGTCAGAGTCAGTACTGGCATATAGTGCAAAGATAGCTATAAGTATTTGTGCCTAAGTCTATGTAGAAGAATCGAAATGTCTAAACATGCTGCCTTTGAAATCAATCAAGAAAACCCTAATTGCCTTCAGGGTGCAATATCAGGTTCCTCATAAGAATAACAGAAGCATGACTGATATGATGATAAGTGATGGTTAGCTGGACAGGGAGTAACTAGAGAGTGGGGATGCCTCTCTTGCAGAGGCTTTTGCTATTGTTTTTCTGGATATGCACATGGATAGCCACCTAACCACAAACAGCCATCATCTGCACCATTTTACTCTTCACTCTCAGGTTTGGTCCCAAGCTGCTGGGAACAGATCAGGATTGAAACCTCAGAGAAATAGCTATGAGAGCAGATACTGATTTTTTACTTCTCCCAGGTGTGAAGAGGCTGGCCTGACAAAGGTCAAACACCCCTTTGCAGGTGGATCAGTGAAGAAATACTAATTCCTATTTCGCTAGAGGATACACCAACTTTGTTACTTGTGTGAACCAAGAGACTAAAATTATTGGAAATATGTTCAAACATCATCCTAGTAATTTCTTTCTAATCAGAAATCAGATCTAACATGCAATTGCCTTCTTTGCTAAAGAATCATCAATTGTGCTTTAAATGCTGTTTACAGTTGTAACAGCTTTTTTTTTCCTCTTAGCCTCTCAAAACTTGATGAGGTTGAAAGGCTTATACTCACCAGGCTGCCATCAGACATTGATATTTATTAGGTCAAAAAGAAGGCAAGTGATTAGTGGCATGCTGTCATTAAGTACCTAGAACGATCTCATAAAGCCACCAGTCCAGCCATATTAAGAGCTGTAATAAAACACACTCATTAGGGCACAGAGGATAAACAATAGATTGACATTAAAGCACTTTAATCCTCTTGCACTACAGCAACTGCAGCACTTAAGTTTAAGATCATCTGCTCTTACAAGGTTTGATGTAATTTGTATATAGGTAAATAAACCAGAGTACTGTTAATGCTGATTACACAAAGCTTTCAATGAGATTTTCATGCCAAATGCTGAAATTAAGATATATTCATGGAACACAAGGGAAACATGGACTTGTCCAAAATTCAGCAGAATTCAGCAAGCAAAACACAGTCAGAAATGATTGTAGAGTAGTGTTAGAGAGTGACACCAACCATTTGGGTGTTAACCTCTTGCACGATGAATCAGGATGTCAGATCAGTACAAATTTTAAATCAACAGCTGCTCTTTGTCTCTGCCCCATGTCCCATGCAAATAATGTCCTAATAAATACAGAAGACACACCTCGGTTCTGACACTGGCAGCAATAACAGTGATGTTTAAATTCTCTTAACAAAGTCCAAAAAGCCAGAGGGAAGGACAGATCCTGGGGAGCAAGTGTCACCCTGTTTCTGTTGTCTGTCAGGTCCCCCAGCTGAAATGTTGAGGGCTGGAGCAACAAAGGAGAGAGGGAGGAAGGGCACAATAAAAGCAGGAAAACTAAGAGCTGCAGGTCCTCATCAGAGAGCAAGAAAGAAAGGTAATTGCAGGTCAAGGATGGCTGAGATGATCAATGTGTGAGGGCTGACACCAAAACAAGAACACAGGAAATAGTAAAGAGGCAGCAAATATATCAGAGGAGTCAAAAGCTAAAAGCTGGCTAGAGAAAAAGGAACAGGGTGTGAGTCACAAACTGGTCTTTTGAGACCATAAAGTAGATAGGATAAAAGAGAGAAACACTCAAATAATTAAAAAAAAAAACAAAGAAGGAAAAAATAAAAGGAGATAAATTTTAGATTGGTAATTTGGAGGATGTTCAGTTTCTAAAGAAATTATCTTTTTAAAATGTACCTTAGTTTTGCTTATATGACCAGGAACTCCTATTAAGCTAGTTCCAAGAAGACAATTGAGGACTTCTGTTTGCATAACACTTTGCAGGATGGATTTTATCAACTGAAAAAATAGTTCACAATTTCTCCTGCCTATGCAGCCAGAGAGTAGCAAAACCTGCACAAATCTGCTTTTCTTTTTTCTTTTAGCTGCCAGTGAACCAAAAGAGGGGGGGAAATGAATCATTCATTCAGTTTTAATTCTGAAAATTTGAGTCTGACACTTTCTTATGAACCCTTCTGAGCTCCTGGTGATGTCCTGATTGCATTTGCTCAGCTCTGGAGAAGTCTCGGAGATTATAAACTCTTTCTGACAAGGACTCTCATTTATTTACTGCTGCCCAGAGTTGCCTTAGGGCTGTATCACATGGTATTGGAGGCTTGAAGATTGCTGAAACTCCCTTTCCCAGCATTGTCCATGTTTTGTTACATAATTTAGCATAAACACAGATTCCATAAATTCTGAATGCTTTCTGAGTATTTTGTTTTGGTCAGAGTACTAAAAAATCCTTTTAAATTGACTTATTGAAAACATTTCAGCAACGCAAACCCAGAAACTATGAATGTCCCACTTCAAAATTCATCTCTGTGATGCATTTTACTGATGATTAAAGTAATTAGCAGCAACTTCATACCATTGCTGGTTGCTTCCAGCCTTGTACTCCAGGAGTATAACTGTTCTTTACTGAATTGGGAGCCTTAGGTTCAAAGCCAGAAGCAAGAACTGTGAGAACTGCTTTAATAGCTCACCTCACAATATATCAGAGTAGGAGTTCTACCAAGACTGGCTTTGCAGATTTGGCTTGAATGATTTAACAGACTGCAGTCTTGAAATATGCTCAGAGAAAAAACATCAGCTCAATAAAAAGAGAATTATATATTTCCCCTTTTATTGGGAGATATCCTACTTAGATTCAACCATTTCTCTTAGGGACCTATGAACTCTGCTCTAAAGCCTAGTATTGATCAAATCTCTAGGACAGTGGTTAGTGGAAAGCAGCATTCACCCATGGGAGAAGAAAAGCATAAACCAGACCCTATTGCATTGTATTTTTATAAATTAAAATTTGGCCATAACTTTCATAATGTGAGCTGATTCAATTATAGGTGATATAGCTGCACAATTTACTGCCAGAAAATTGGGCTTTTTTTATAACAGAAAGAGCTTAATTTTTTGTGACCATCTATATTCTCTACAGACAATTTGTCTTCCAAAAATGCTGAAGTTGAAAATGACTATACTGAGAATGATATGTTGAAAATAGGTGCTTTGTTAGAGGGGAAAATGGCAGTGTTCATGCAGATACAATAGGCTATTATTTAGTGTTCATAAATTAGTGAATGTATTTCTTGGAAAGCTGCTGTTGCCAAAAGGCATGGTAGCAATGTAGGTGGTCCTCAAACTTTATTAGTTGCTATCAACAAATTGTAGCAAGGAAAGTACTGTGAAACAAAAGAAATTAGAACACTGCAGCCAGTGTAACTCATACTCTAGTAGACAGTGCTGTGTGTCAGGAAGACTCAAAAAGAGAAGAGATACTTAAGGCCAGATAGTTCCAAATATGCATATATGCATTTTTTTTTTTTTTGAAAAAAAGAAAATGCTGTGACATTTTTTATTGAATGTCTCTGTGGTATTTACCAATCTGTATCTGTGATTACACAGAGTAATTCTAACAGATCTTGGAGCAACAGAGATTTGTTCCCACTGATGTATATCACTATTTTCTATTTCCTATTCTGAACAATTAAATTGTATCCATGTTTCATGTTTTCACATTTTCCTAATTACTGTACCTAGACTGCTTAAGTATACTGCTCTCAACATCTTTCCAAAAACTTCCTTTCTCTTGTCCCTAAGCTTCTCTTATATCATATTTTCTTTTAGGTATTCTATCAGCCCTTTTCTCCAAACAGCTCTCACTCAATTCCTTCTTAACAAACATGTTTCCTGGGAATGTCAATGCTAATCTGTTGGAGGCAGAGATAATTTAATATAATAAGTCTCTACAACCTGAGAGATTAGACCCTCATCTGATCATTTCCCATCTGATCATTCCTCACATTTTGTTTATGTGTCTGACTACTACTGTTTATCTCACTGGAAATATATAATCTAATGAGGTGGTCCCTGAGGTTAGAAAAGCATCACAGACAGTACAAATGCTTTATAAAATACAGTTATGGTCTACATTTTAAGAAAACAATTTGTGATACTGCTAGCCCAAGTGGATGCCCAGTTTTCAGAACAGGTGGTCCAGTCAGCTCCACACCAACATGGATGCTTAAAATGAGGAAATAACAAGATGTTGACACTGAAAATTAGGTCAGTATAATCATAAGAACCATATTTCAGCACATTAGAAATAAAAAAAGAAAAAAATACCTCTCTTGAGAAATAAGACTAAATTGCCTGTAAAATATTAAAAGACATATTTTAGCTGTAATGGCTGAAGACAAAAGCCACCACATAAGAAAAATTACTAAAAAGAAAGAATATAATCTCACAGCAATGCTACCTACCACATTTTATTATATCTTATACTTAAATCCAAAAATAAAATGAATTTTTTGTTTTTAGCTATCATTTTGAGTCCTAGATTTGATGTTGCATTTTATGCCAGGAGATCATTCACCTACTCCCAATGAAAGAGGCAAATAAAAAATTTTATACAGCTGCACACTGGGATATGTACACAGGAATCATTTTCTGTTGCCACAGACTCATTAGAAACTAACTTCTTTGCCTTGCTTCTTTTTAAATAGGACAGCTCCAGTTTATGGATAACTAAACTTGACCTGCTACTGTAAGAGGTTTCATTAGATGTCCTAAATTACCCCAGTTTCCTCAAATAATTCTTTTTCAGCTGTCATAATACTGTTGCTGTTAAAACCATAGTTCAGATATAACAAGACATAGGGGGGTACTATCAGATGCAGCTACTTCTGTAAAAATAAATAAAGACCAGTGCCCTGTAAGCTAAGGCTAATAAAAATCAACCCTGGGGACTTCTTCCTTCAACCACTGGATTTGATCACAGTGCAAAGTCAGTGGAAACAATGTTACCCACCTCAATAAATGCTAAAGGGCTCAGCAACTCACTCTCTAGTGTCTTGCCACTGGTACTGTTGTGCATATTTGTTGTCTGAGAAAACTCATCCAGCAGATCTGGATGATTTACATCCTCAGACGTTCAATCAGCAATGTGAGAGTGCTGGCTGTGAAGTTAAAAAATCACTAATAATGAGAGTGGTTATTTATAGATCACCTGCAATCTACAGAAGATCAAGACACTCACCACATTTTACAAATTGATTTATAAACCATGTATCAGAGGGATAATATCACTTAGCAATTAAACCTCTGGAACAGCATTTCATAGAAGAGAAGTGCAGAACAGGGGATGAAGAAGAAATAATATGCCCATTTAACAGTACCATGCCAGTACACACGCATTCCAACTGGAATTTGCCCAGGACTCCAGAGCTAGCTCTTCCAATCTTGTGAAAGTACCAGAGCATCATAAAAAAAAATCATGCCTGATGTTTAATCTAAACCATGAGGAAAAGACTAAAAGTGGAGATTACTGATCACTATAGATGACATTCTAAACCTCATTTTCTTCCTTACCCGGCCAAGTGTCTATTAAAAGCTTTTACAAGAGTAACTTGTAACAATGGCTTTCTGCTGCTACAAAGTGGCACTGCAGTGACTTAGGCAAAGACAGGAAAGTTCAGTACATTTAATTACTCTTTGTTTACACCCCCTCCCCCCCCTCCCCCCCACTACCTTAGGTTGAAAACAAGTTTGTTTGCTGAACTAGGATGGGAGCAAGAAAGCATCCTGTAAACTTTCTTGGTTAATTCAACAAGTAGTAATACCTCTTGTATAAGATTTTATTATCAGTAAATCAACAACAGCACCCATATCCTGGCTGCTGCATCAATAAAATGATCTAAGTAAAAACTGTATTTTGCTTCTGAGACATGCACAGAAAGATAACTTAATGACTTGAAAACACGATGTGTAATAGATAGTAGTTTGATTAATGGAGCTAAAGAAGCAAGAAAAAAAAATCCTTTCTTGTTTATAAAAGTACTTTCTTATATTCTAATACTTCAAATCTAGAATACAAATTGCCCTGAATTTCATGGATGATGACTACACAGCTATATTCTGACTCTGTATATTACACTTTTACATAAGAAATTCATCACATAGAGAAGACTGTAAGGTGCTGAAACCTGAGAATAAACACTTTTTAACAGTCAAATGTTTTATTTCTTCCATAGCATTAAGGGACATATAGCAACTAAGCTGGAAACATCTGCTCTGCTCCTTGCGTATGAAAAGTATAACTGTCTATGTACAGTGCCAACATCAATATACTGCTTCTTATTTGCTGAGCAGTGCTGGTTATCATCAAAAGCACACCTTTAATAGAGTAGCTCAAAGGCACAGATCCTCAACTGTACTCAAGTAAAAATGGGACAAGGAGATTATTGTGTCTAAATCTGTTCCTCATCATTTTACATCCCAGATGAGGTGAAAGGCAGAAACACTGTGCCTCGCTCCCAGCTCTCTTGAATTGGTGACATATACCATTTTAGCTCTAGCTCCAGCTCCAATTCTATCAAAGCCAATGCTAATGAAACGTGATCTCTCTCCTTCTTTTTGCCTACACAGCTGTTTGATTAGAAGTCTTAGCAAGGAAATAAAACCAGATCACAAATACCAAGTGTACTCATCTCTGTATGGATGCCATTAACAATATCCTTCAAGCCAGGCAGCCAGGCTCCAGGAGTTTCTTACTGATGCCAAAGCAGTCTACATAAAGTAGATAAGCCAAACAAGGGGTTTTTTCAGCCATTGTCTAGTACCAACAGCATAAATTTTCAGCAACCACTGTTCTCTGCTGATGCAGCTCTTCTTATAGTGATCCCTGAAAGTGTTTATTCACCCAGCATCCAGGTACTGTATACAGGTAACTTTGCTTTTAAATTCTCTCCAGAAGGAGCAAAATACTAGTTAATTCTGTGAGCTTCAGACCTCACCCTTCATTTAACATCAGGAAGAATATAACATAAGAAACCTGGGATGAGTCTGTCTTTCTGCAAAGGCAGATGCCTAGCATCCCCCATACTGAAGACATGCAGCCATGGTTTTTCCACCCCACAGGACACAAAGAGCTCCAATTATCCTACTGGGGTCTGTACCTACTGTTTTGGAAATCTTGTGCAGATTAAGCTGAACTTCCAAAACCTTAAACCTTAAAATACATCATCTAGAACTGGATATTTTCACAAGCCTTGTGCTGGAATAAGCACCCAAACAAAAGATCTTCATTTCTAACTTCTGTATTTTAAACTCCTTTGCCTGCAAAATTCTGTTAGAAATTTTGCAACGGTCGTCTTTCAAATTGAATTTCTGGTACTTCCTTATTTGTAATAAGATGAGAAAAATGTTTCAGAATAACATTTATTTCAGCACATCAGTATTTTACTTCTGCTTCTGATCAACACCAGAAAAAGTAAGGACAAAGATATCCAGTGAGTGTCAGGATAGGTATAGTAGTGAAGAGTTCAATCAAATTTTCTTTAGTTTCAGAACATCTAGTTCACATTTTAAGAAGAAATCATAAAACTGTTATACACAATTATTCTCTTCCCCCAAATCTTCCTAATAGATTTGGTTTGTCTCTTATTTTTCTTTGTGAGCTGTGTGACTATCTACTACTACCACAGGATGCCTTTTACAAGCAATCGGGACTTGGAAGCAGCACTCAGAGTTAGAAGCTGGACAGCAAGAGTAAGAAGCCAAAAGCAAGAACAAATCTTAGGTGCATAGTTATATAGCCATTAGGACACAGAGGAACATAGCAATGCCCATTTAGACAACATCCAGCTGAGCCAGTGTATAAACCTACACAGTATGCTACATGGAAACACCTCAGTACATGCACCCCATTATTTTTTCCTCCATGAATTGTGCAAGATCTTTTCCATACTCTCTCCCAAGAGAACATAATCACAGGCAAGTGTTTATCAGCTATATCTTCATTAAACAGTAACAGGGGCTCTGACCTGCGTAGTCTTAAAGGAACTGGGGTGCCTTAGCTCTGGAAGCACCACTTAATGAAACATTGATGGGAAGAAGGTAGGGAAAATTCAGGCAGCTCCTCAGAGAGGTCTAGCTATTTAACCCGTCCACAGTAAATGTTGTTTCCGTTACTCCTGGGGCTTCTCTGTAAATCTTACCTCCTCAGTTACATTGTAAAACCACAAGCAAACCCAGACCTAAATGACATGCAACAAAGGACCTTCTGACTTGATGTTTCAGTAAATGTTTTAGATCAGTAAAACAAATCATATCGAACTTTCTGTCACAAATGTGGGAGAAAATCCGTCTTGTAAATGTGGTAACCTCTGTGATAAACAGAGGTACATCTGGAAAACGTGTGCCACACGTTTCTATTCATGTGTAGTTGAGGCAATTTTGTCTTAGCAAGAAAAGCAGGCATGACAAAATTTCTGGTTTGTTTATTTAGAATGAGCTGAAAGAACACTTTAAAATGAAGGTGAACAGCATCCAGTGGTGACAGGAACAATGTGCCAAGTGTGATAAATATGCCACTGTTACTAGTCATAAAGGCAGTGTTCTACAGAGGCTGATGACACACAGCTTCTTTTTCAGTGCTGGTGCAGCATTTAACGCTCCCAGACTGACTGGAAAAGGGGAAGAGAGGAGATTAAAGGAACTTTCACATAGAGATTCTGTTAATTAGATGCAGAAATTTGGGAGAGGGAGAAGTCTTACCTTTGGAAATCTCACTTGTCTCTGTTTAGAGTATATTATGCCCAAAGTCTGAATAATATTTTTTCTTTCTTTCTTTTTTTGTTTTTATTTGAATTCAAACAATTACTTTGTTCCACAAATATTCCCAGTGCCATAGAAGAAGTTGAATGTATGTGTTTTATTTTTTTTCTGCAGCATCAGCAATGAAAGTAAAACAAGAACCTTAAGCTTTTGTGGTCAATTCATACTGGAGAGAGAAAAAAAAAAAAAAGAAAAAAAAAAGAGAGAGAAAAAAAAAGATCATCACAGGAAATCACACTTCTATTCTGCACTTGTAAGATTGCTAGAAGGAGCTGATTGTAAAAAGGAAGCTAAAAATCTGGCAAATTACAAGAAGTGACCACTTCCCCTTTAGGGACTGTCATCATTTTCTGATTTACAGAGGGTACATTTTCCTGAATCTTAGAGCAGACGTAAGACTTCTACAGTAGTTCCTGTATTTGTTAAAATCACCATTAACAAATAATGATTTACAGTGTCCAATCTAGTAGTTATTCATACCTCAGTATTTGAAACAGCTTGATAAACTAGAAATTCCAGGAATTGTCTCAGAATCTATTTGCATTTCCTTTTGTACTATACATTATGGTTTCCCCATTTCACTCTCTTAAAAATAAAACTGTGCACAATCCAAGATTTTGTTTCTTTCACATTAATGCAAATAAAGGCTTTATTAGGATAACAGATTGTGCATAGTAATTGCCGATTACTGAGTTTTAGGGCATAATTTGCCTGAAGTATTGAGACCTTGCCTGTAAAATCTTCAACACATTCCAGTGTTGAAGTAATTACCATCAATTTGATTTATTTTAGTTAAGAATTTGCTGGGTTTTTTGGTTTTTGGGGTTTTTTTAATTTTATTTTCAGTTTTTCCATCTGCCTAAAAGATTTGGTGTCAGGCATGACACAGCACTTCAGTTTTGAAAGGACCAGACAGTTGACTTTGCTCTTACACCCAGGCCTGAGATCCAGATGTTCATCAGAGCAGACCAACAGCTGTGGGATAGGATCACCCTGGGTTTAGCACATGCACTGCTCCACTGTGGAGCTCCTCACAAAATGCCACAAGAGCCACCACTTTATTACAAACAACTCCAGCTATAGAAAGACTACTGTGTCTGCCTCCTTTTAGCACAAAGCCCAGTTTTAGCAGTGGGAACAGAATATCTACAGTAAGGTTTCAGTACATTTTCTAGGATATATAGGATGCATAAGATGTGCGGGTCAAAACTCCTTAACTGAAAAAATTACTGAATCCCAAGGTTTCCCACATTTCATCAGGTACTCTAGCCATTAATGTACTGCATAGTCACACCTCCTATACTCACCCCACTGTCACAACCATACTGAAAGAAAAAAGGAAGGCCAGCTCATTTCCTCAAAAGCAGCAATGTGAGGTTCTTACGTTTGAGAGAGTAGCTCAAGCTGTGGGTAACAACTGGAAAAGTCCTTCTCCCTTCAGCCAGGAGCAAGGAGGAGACTGGTAAGAAAGAAGGGTTTACAACTCATTATTGTCCTCATGGTTTCCTGATTCCTAGGCACAGGACTGGCTGTGCAGGCCTTCCTAGTCACTATGGTAACGAGAGGACATCCCTGCCATCTGCTTAGGGAGCACAGCACCCACTGCTTCTCATCATCACGCAAGGATGGGGACGGCACTTGGCATCACTTTTTTCTCAGACAACTTTCTTCAGCTTATAAGCTCTCTCTTGGCAGGGTGAACACCACAGGCTGACCCTGCTCCTGATTGTCCTCAATCACTTCCATAATAAGCACAAATGGATTTTTTTTTTAAAAAAAATAGTATAAGAGGAACTGTAAAGTTGTTTAAATGTATAGCTTCCTGGCACAAATATCCATCATCTGGGACCACAGCTCCTGTGACTCCCGTCATAAACCAAAAATGGTTCTGCACTAACATATGAGGCCATGCAGAATTTGAGTTTGTCTCACTTTATACTTGCTCTAGTTTCTTAAAATTCAAGCCACTCAATCACGGCCTTAATCAATTTGTTCTGATATAAACATTTTCTGTTATAACCTCTCAACCGTGCTGTCTAGCTTGTTCTTCCAGCATGCATCTGTGATATTTCTTCCCTTTTTATTCTTTCTACATTAGTTCCAAACTGACTCACTGATAAATAAACTTAAATAAAATTTAAAATGTGTATCATTAGCTACTGTGGTTATCTGCTAAAAGGTTTTACATCCATGTTTTTAAGAAGCTTAACAAAACATATCTTCTTTTAAGAGTTGTGCAGGCTCACTATTTTCAATTTTTCCCTTGCACTATTTTAGTGAAAGAACAGGTTCTTTCTAAGGTTTCTTTTCTAAGAAAAGAATTTCCCAGCCCACTGCTATGTTATCTCTGGAGGACAGCAGAAACAGGAGTGCCATTTGAGTATTGTTGGATAGATGTCATTCTGTTAACCTACTACTTGAACAGAAGTGTTTATCACATGCCATGCATTTCCCTGGGAAGCTTTCACCGGCTATATCTTTACTGGTAAATAAAAAAGGTCTAGAGCACAAAGTCAAGGTTTATAGAAACATTCAAGGTCAGTTTGGAAGTTTTCAATGATTCTTTCCTCATCTCTGCAACCTGAAAGGGCCTCACTTAGAGTTGCTGCAGAGAGTGAGGTCGGTCAGAAGGGATGGGGTTAACCTTAACTCAACTTGTTCATCTGAAGGACAGGCATTGAGCTATTGTTCCCCTACAGCCACGGGACAGACTGAGGCACACCATACCCATCTGATCCTTACCATAGGGTGCACTATTTTCCACTCAAGGGCCCCTCCCTCTCTCCAGCTGTAACAGAGACCTTCTCTTGCTAACTTTTCATTTGCTCACTTCCCTGTACTCCTCAGTTCCAAGTGAAAAGGAAAGAGGAAGTGTTGAAAACAGCAGAGGGCTTTTCTCACAGCATTTCTAGATGAAACAGAAGTACTGAGCAGTGGAAATATGTCCAGGTTCTCACACTCTCGGGACAAATAAACAGCTTCTCTACCAACATAGCTAGTGTGACTAGACAAGTTATGAATACGAGTGTAAACTTGCAGACATCAGGAACTCCAAGATTTATAAATATTGTCTTACATTTTACTTCTGCCCCACAATGATATAATCCATGTTTGCCTTCTGAATTAAAAGTACTAAATGGGAAAAATCAAAATCTACAATAACCTTTTTTTTCAAAGGAGAAAGAAAATCTGCCAGTTTTTCCTTCCCAAAATGTATTTTTACATCCCTGAACTTACCCTAAAAACCATGCAGACAGTTTTTTGGTGGTACATTTTTTTTTTTTTTGGGGGCGGGGGGGTTGGCGGCTTTTTTGTTTGTTTGGGGTTTGATATTTTTTTAACTTTCTAGTGCACATAAGCATAACCTCTTTCAAGTCTGGTTGCTTAAATCTGATGGATGAAAATTCCAGCACCAGAGTTGCACTAGAAGGCAATGGAAAAACAAAGTATTTGAACTAGTTAAGGACCCAAACATGTATATGTAACAGGGTAGAGCCAGCATATCAAATTGTATGGAAAATAATAACAGAATCACAGAATCACAGAATGTTAGGAGTTGGAAGGGACCTTGAAAGATCATCTAGTCCAACCCCCCTGCCACAGCAGGATCCCCTAGACCAGGTCACACAGAAACGTGTCCAGATAGGTTTTGAATACCTCCAGAGGAGACTCCCCAGCCTCTCCAGGCAGTCTGTTCCAGTGTTCCATCACCCTCACTGGGAAAAAATTTTTTCTTATAGGGGCAGAGTGGGAAGGTAGAGGAAGGATGGAGAACATCATTTGATATTTGTGACCAAACACAGAAGAGTGTGCTTCACTGGCCAAAATTTCTGAATGACCTGTATGGACAGCCCTATGCAAAAGGCACTGCAATAATTTAGCTAGTGACTCAAGAATGAATAATTGCTCTGACATTTTCATGTGTTATAAGTATCTATCCAGGTGTTGATGGGAAAAAAACACTTGTGGTTTTCCATGCCACCTGAGACACTGTGTTCCTAAAATTAGATCTAGACATACAGCTGAATTTGCCCCTAAGTGGTTTCAAAGCTTTCTCTGTTTTGTTTAGGATCTTTATGAGCATTTGTCTTGGGGAAAAAATTGCTTGTTACAGAGAGAGTAACTACAAGAGATCAGTTCAATAAAAGAATGAAAATTCTGCCTTGGATTTTCTTGTAGTAATCAGAGATGAGAAAAAATTATTTAAAAGAGATTTAGCCAAGCTATCTGCAAATGGATCTAGAATATCCTTCAAGTGACCATATAATTTCTTTGTGGACATAAACAAGAAATACCAAAGTCATCCTTACAAATGTATCTCCAAACAGTTTATGAAAACAACCAAAGAAGGAGGTTTCCCAATAGTCTTTGTTTGCTTGTTTCATTCTTTGCTACTTTTGTAACAAGGAATAATAATAATAAAAACTATAACAAGTATCTTTTTAGCTAAAAATGTGATTGTTTTTCTTCTTCTATCGTTGTGGAAAAGAAAACTGATCTTTCTTACAGCATCTTTTATGTATCAAACACTGTGTCCTATGCTGTCCACCACCTCCTCAAATTTAAGGCTTCTGAACTTATTGGTACTACCGGGTTACATCTAAACTGTTCACCTATTTTATGAGGTCTCAGAGCCAGTAATGATAAGAAGTGTATTTGCCAAGACACAGAGAGCACAATGTAGAGAGTTACAAGCTCCAATCTTATATATATATATAGACACACACATATGTATAGTGCTCTTATCTCTGAAAAATTGTGGTTTTTTCCAGAAGTGCCATATTACTGATGCTTTTCTCTTTTGCAGTCTCAGCTCTTCCTTGTCTAACCCTCACTTTCATTTAAAAATATTCAGGTCAGGTATCACTTTCTCTGGTTCCATGTTACATTTACCTTGCATGAAACTTCTTTTTATGACTGATGCTAATATCCGTATCTTCTTTATTCTGTGGTAGTTTCCAGCCTTAGCAGGTCCATAGAGTTCTGCCACACTTTCTTCACAGGCCATGGCAGCTTTACTCCTACCATCCAGTATTTATAATACAAACTTAATTGTCTTTATTAGCCATTATATTTTTCTTAACAAATTAACATTTGAAAGGCTTGGTAATTCTATTTAGAGGGTCTGTTGTGGGAAAAACAACCTCCAACAAATAACTGAATTCCTCAAGCTCAATGCAATCGTAATTGCTTGATACAAGGTACAGATTGCCTTTGTGTTTTTCTAAATGGGATTAATGCTTGGAGGATTCAGTAACTCCTCATTAACAGGCAAAATGATTGAGTGTAACTGACTTCCAAATAATGGCTTTGGTCAGATTATGAGTGTGCCAGAGAAACATATACCCTAAATGACTGAAATAGTCCTTTCAGTTTTTCCTTCTGTGCAGTCATGGATGTGAAGGGATAATAGACTCTCAGCTAGCATAATTGCAACGTATTTTCTTATTATCTCTGGCTAAACGTCTACGTGGGCTAAGCAGAAAGACAAAATCAGAATACCATTTCCTGCCACTGCAGAAGCAAATTGTAATATCATGTCAGTTATCACAAAAGAGAGATTCTAGATGCAGAAGTGCTTTGTGGACTGAGCAGACCTGTTCACCATATATTAGCAACAGTCTGTAATGTAATTCAGGCTTTCTATGGGAGAAAAAAAATCGTTTAACATTCATGATGTTATTTTTTTCTTAGTCCTTGGAGCAGTCTATATGTTGAAGTAAAGGTGAGTTCTGTGCTTTGATAAGGCACTGTGCACACCCATTACACAGATATCAGACGGAGCCAAACAAGGACTTGGCATTGTGGCCCAGTTGTTTGGTTTTTTTACATAAGTGATTAATAATGCTACTAGGTGCATGATGTCAGGAATTTTGTTCAGTTTCAAACATCTGGCAAACTCTTAGCCTCAACAGTTTGAAAGTTTATCAGAAAGGTAATTGAAGAGCCTCTAAGTGAGCTTCTCAGGGCAAACGACCATGGTATTAAGAGTATGATCCAGCTCCCACTGAAGGCAATGAAAAGCCTTGTTTGGACAACAAAGAGCCAGATCAGAATACTGTCACATGGTTACTTCCAGGTAACAACTTCTTAAGCCTTAGCAAGAATGCAAAGACCTCTAAAACTGGTCTTATAACACTGTAAATGCAAGGAAAATTCTCCTATTATAACTTACTACAAAATACATGTAAAATATACTTCCAGGATTAGTAATGTTGCTGTTATTGAGCTTGACTTTTACTTACCTTAGAAACGTGCTGCTGAATTTTCCTTTCTTTGCTCCAAATACCAAAATAAAGGAATGTGGGGGTGGGAGCATGTTCTGGGTGTATTCTCTGCACATCACACTGTCTATCTGACTAGCACATCACAACCAGCACTGTGAGAAAGCCCCTCTCAACTGACCTCAACTGCACCAAGAACTCTCAGGATAATGCAGTTTTTGCTCACACAAATTTATATTTTAAGTACTATTATCTTGTAATTGAAGTGCTTGTTTGTTATGCTCTGGTAATTTCTAGCTGCAGAATGGAAAAAAAAGTTGAGCTGAAATTATTTACTCAGCATCTTCTAACTTATTAAGCTCATCAAAAGGCAAGATAACCAAATGATAATATGCAAGTATGTTGCATAAACAGGTTTAAAGCATTTCTTATGAAAACACTGTGGGGTTGTACTATATAGTGTACCTACTTGCAAGAGACAGTGTACTCCAGGAAATTTTAATGGGTGAAAAATTGAAAAGCCTATAAAATAAAGCCTAAATAAGAACACTTCTTACTTTAGTAACGACTTCAACAGAAATTTATGACAGATCACTTCTCAATCATTTGGAAAAGCAGAAAAGAAGGGTACTGTAAGGAGGAAGGAGGAAATGTACTACAAAAATCAGAAAAATACCAAATTATCAAGATGAGATTTAGGTTCCTTATGTCTTAAATGACTCAAATATTATCTTGATGTCAACCACAAGCAGGTGAAATAACAGAGTCTGAATCTGTAGCACATAAACTGGTTTATCTCTCATAAGAGAGGAAAAGGCCTAGAATCTGCAACCATTGGGTGTTAAAGTGTTTCAAGTCCACTATGACTGGCAGCTTTGGCTAGGTTCCCATTTTACACTCTATTGTGGAATAAAGAGTAAATTGAGGAAGCAGGAAACACCATTAAACAACATGGCTACTGAGTGGAGGAAATAGAAACTCAGCACATGGAATTTCTCCTTAATGAGAGAATAACTGACTTAGCCCTAAGCAGTAGGATGTAGGATTTGTAATTACCAGCTCCCTTTTGAAGGGGTCACTTTTCTTCTCCCTTGATGGGGGATACAGGAAAGGTGTGTCACCCCAGAGGAAGCTGTGACAACTGTGTCCCCAGCATTTGGAACTAGGACATTCAGTGGGAATTGTTCCTTGGAGAGGTGCAACACATAATTCCTTGGGGTTTACCAAGTTAGGCAAATGAATTGAGTACTTTGCCTCTGTTTTGCTTGAAGAGGTATAAATGGGAACCTCATATCTACCCATTCAAATCCCATTTACATGAATTCTAACACTATTTATTTAGGCCTAAGCTGCTGGGTGGGGCTTTTTTACAATTTTAGAAGAAGGTGGAATTTTTCAGTTGAACAGTAATTTATTTTCTCTTGTTCTAGTTCAATTTCAAATGCCAGTTAAGCAGGATAATAGTTCAAATGTAAAGAAGAGAGGGGAGAAAGAATACAAATAACCAGTTTAATACAACATTTATCAATCAGTTGACAACTTGTTTTTTTATCAAAAAAAACCAGTCTGATGTTATCATCTGCTCTGCTTTTCACACATGTAAAAAAGTCTCTTTCAAGAACACTTCATAGTACAAATTCTGTCTTCTGTGCTTAATTACTTTATGGGATAACAAAAGACTGCAGTAAAAGGAAAAAACATTTTTTTGTTTAACATTTTACTAATATTTATCAGTGATAAAATAGATTATTAAATCATGACTAGCAGCATAATACTTTTCTTTGAACATTTTTCTTTATTTATTTTCAAAAGCTATGGAATTTGTATCTTAACCTCATGCAGTGTTATCTAACACAGAGTTTGTTGGAATATTTTTAATGATGTGGGTGGCAATGATTAATGCAAAAGATACAAACAGCCTTCTCAAAGTTTTTCCTCTTGCAGATTTAATTCTTCCATGTCCAAACATGTCCACTGATGGGCAAACAGAAATTTATGCTAGGTTATATCAGAAGAGAGCTAAATGAATTCTACAAACTTGAGCTTGTTTCTCTGAGCCAGCAATTATTGAGGGAAATCTCACTGGAGATACCAGATGAGAGATTTCCCCTGCCTCTTACAGAAAGATGCATTAAAGGAGGTTAAACTGCAAATGTATCTGTAGCTCCAGGATTCAGGAACAGCATGTTGGTCACCAGCATGAACAAAGGTGGGGTTGGAAAGTACAGTGAACGTGCCACTCAGTTGTAACCTGCCAGAATGGTCTCTAGGACTGCAGGGCAGGCATGCATGTACCATCATGCCCTTTGCCACCTCAATCCCTACTGCCTCAGATGTAATGCGTGGGTCTGGCCTCTGCCTCTGGGTTCCTTCCTCAAGGAAACCAAGGTGCAGAGCAGGCAGGCTGGTGCATTCACTCACACTTGCAAGCTGTGGAGCATTCCCAGGTCTCAAACTCCAGACACAATGTAAGAAACCACCATACTTTTGCAAGCCAGAGAAAATTTATTCCCTGTTGTCCTGAGTCTAGGGAAGTGAAAAGTGCACTGAAGGTTTACCCATACCTATGCAAACCATGAGTTTAATGGGAGCTGAAAGCTTTCAACATCTTCCCAGAGGCAAGTATAAAATGCTGGTTTAGAATGCTTGGCAGAATTTTCCCAAATATAAATAAATGTGACAGTGGAGGTAATTCTGTTTCCCAGTTAAGATAGGCTTGTGCCTAGGCTAGTCAGGCTGAGCCCTGACTGCTGGACCATTCAGATCATTCATCTTCTTACCCTAACTATTGGCTCCTGCTCCCACACTAGTGGCTCCTGCTCCCACCTCTGTACCTGTAAACTGCTGTGAAATGCAGACACTGAGCTTCTTCCTAAGTGCAGACAGGATAGGGGGCTCGCCCAGGATGTCCACCTCTCGCAGCATGAAAAGCACCTCTTCACACAGAATGTTGGGAGCCGGAAGGGACCTTGAAAGATCATCTAGTCCAACCCCCCTGCCACAGCAGGATCCCCTAGACCAGGTCACACAGAAACACGTCCAGGCAGGTTTTGAATATCTCCATAGAAGGAGACTTCCCAACCTCTACGGGCAGTCTGTGCCACTGCTCTGGCACCTGAACTGGGAAAAAAAAAGTTTTCTTGTATTCACATGGAACCTCCTATGCTTCAGCTTACAACCATTGCCCCCTGTCCTGTCACTGAGCACCACTGAGAAGAGCCCAACCCCATCCTTCTGACACTCACCCTTCACGTATTTATAAGCATAAATAAGTTCATCCCTTAGTATCCTTTTCTTCAAGCTAAAGAGACCCAGCTTCCTCAGCCTTTCTTCATAAAGGAGATATCCCACCCCCTTAATAATCTTTGCGGCTCTGTGCTAGACTCTTTCAAGCAGTTCCCTGTCCTTCTTGAACTGAGGGGCCCAGAACTGGAAGCTAAAATATACAAGCACCTTAGGTCTGTTCCCATAAAGCAGCATAAGCCACGACTTGGCTTTGTGATGCAATAGAGGAAGAGTACTCATAGAGTCAGGCTCCAGCTTCAGCAGAAAACCAGCAACAACCATCACTAGCACTGGTTCCAGCTAAGCCTGTGAGCTTAGACCTCTGCCCAGAGGCAGTCAAGTGTGCAAACACTCGCAATGAGCCCAGAGACTCACCAGCACTAGTCTCTGGATTCCGAATTGACTACATATGTGTATATATATATGCAACATTAAATGGAACTGGACTTCTTGAAGGATAAAATGTCAGCTATGCAGTCAGGATGCAGGTATGTAACAGATTTATATCCCCTTTTGGGTGGATCAGGTAATACACATTGAATTATACAGAAACAGTTCTATTTCCCAGATCCTTTCTCACAGTTTTACCAACAATATTATTAATTATTAAAACAATTCACAGAATTGTGGGGATAATACACTTACTCATCTAATCTGACATGCTATATAATAAGAAATTAATCAAATTTTACATAGTCATTAACCTAAGGTCATTGCCCATCCCAGTCAATCTTGATTGTGGTGGGAAATACCTTCAGGGCAGAGACTGAGGGAACAAACATTTAAATGCTTAACCATGTAAAACACACAAGAGTGGGTACCATCTGTACCCTGGCTGGCTACTTAGAGAGACATAACTTTAGAGACAATGGACTGAACTTCATTCAGGATCTGTATATTTTAAAAAAGCAAATAAAAACAGCCCCCAAATCAATGTTCAAACATAAGCCAGGGAGAAAGCCACTCAAGATCTTCTGACAAGTGCATGGAGACACCTCTCTCACAATTGACTACAGCAGGATTTTAGGGAGATTTAAATAGCTTCAGTGCACATTCATCTGCAAGAATCATTGGCTGTATTCACACATTTTAAACCTTCCACCAGAAAGTCACTGTGGACAATACTCTCAAGCCATAGTCCTGAATCCCTGTCTTAACTAGCATAAGTATTATTTTTTTTTCCAAAAAAGAGAATTATTTTCCTCATATAAACTACAGATATCACTCATGGTAGAGACTGGTTTCTGTTTCATCCAAAATCTCACTGCCAATACATCTTATCACACACTGCCCAACCTTAGTAGCCTATCTCACAGAAAAACATATTACACCCATTTTTTTCATCTTTCCACAATAACAACTGGCAAAGAAATGTCACACACTGATCACAATGAAACAAGCTGCACTTTCCACTCCTCAGGGCAAAAGAGGAGTAGGGAGAGAGATCTTGGTTCTCACTAGAGCAATATAAACCAACCTTGTATACGTGCACTCCTTGGGAGGGTGTCTGTTCTTAATACACTTGTCGTTTTCCATATTTTTAGACTGTTTTCTTTCCTTACCTACTAGATGATCCCAGAGCTGATGTAATAATGATCAATCCAGTAAAGGATTTTTAACACTCCTACAATAAAAAAAATCAATATTAAAAGATATTTTTTCTTTCTCTCAACTACTGGTAATGTTACGAAAATATTTTAAAGCATATTCTGAAAAAGATTTTGTTACTGCAATACAGTTCAAGGGGTGGTCCTGAACCAACTAACCTGACAATTCCTGATCATTCTTTCCTAATTTTTACAGTAGGATTATTATAAAGTAGGAATTTGAAATACCCATTTGAAATGTCCCTGAGCTTCAGAAGACAGATAATATTTAACACAACTTTAGATACCAAAAATCTTTCGTAACTATCCAATTAATCTGCAATGATCAATAGTGTAAACTTAAAATGTTTTTGTTTAAAGCTGTTAGCCTTTAAATCCCCCCAATTTTTCAAGCTGAATAAAGGTTTAGACCAATCATTTGAAATCTGATTGCTCAGCTATACCCTGGGGCAGCAAACCAAATTTGTTTAAGACTAATTTTATTTCAGGCTTGAGAATTTTGTTCATCAAAGGTTGCTTCAGTAATCATGTTAGCTTTACAACAGAACAGATGCTTCTAACTGTAGGACTAAAGTTCCTCAGTTGAAGTCTTTACTGAGATGAAGCCTTTATTCAGACAAAACTCCCATTTATCCCTTTAAACATAAGCCAGTATATTTTGTGAGAGCACTGAAGAAGTACTAGGCTGAGCTAACAACCTGCACTGGAGTTTGTGTCCATGGGTGACATCTGCTTTCTAAATAAAACATTCAATGATGTTTCTAAAATATCTGAAAATAAGATGGTGATTTCCAGGGGTGGGATTTATTTTGTACTACAACTTTTGAGAAAAACAAGTTAGCAAGGAAAGTCTGGAGAGTAATTTGAATTTCTGTTTTGCCAATTTATTTACATGGCCTACAGATATAGAGAACAACATGAACATTTGGCTGAGGCCCATCTAACACCAAATAATAAAAATGTCATTCTAATAAGATGGGTTCTAATTTACAAAAGGTCAGAAGAAAATACTATAAACAATGTCATTTTCTCTGGGATTCCTCCATTTCTGTGAAAATGAATCAGCAAGTCAACATTACAAAGTTTTTAATCACTTTTGACTATTCTTGCCATGGAAAGGGTTAATTTCTGTGGCACATCTAACTAATAGCCCACATAACAGATTATTATTGCATCAACCTTGATAATTGTTTTCTCTCAATTACAAGATTCAAATCCTTAGCCTGATACTTTGATATTACAGTTGAGCTGCACACAGATGCATATTATATAGTGGAAGTTCATTTGGACACAGAATTATCTTGGATGCAGCCTGACCAAGGATACCTGCTGGAACCCAGTGAGGGTGAGGAACAAGGATGGAAGAGCCCAGGGACAAAGGAAACTAGGAGTGAAGGAGAAAGAACTGGCTAGGCAAGAGGACACAGAACAAGAAACTAGGTAGGAAGAAACAGGTGGCCAAAGGTAGGTTGGGATGGAAGAGTTGGACAGATTACCCTCAGACATAATGAGGGTAAGAGCAAGGTGCTTCTATATGGGCATCTGTTCCTGGGAAGAGGAGTGGGCCTGGCTAGCTAAGAGGGAAGAAGAATAGAGATTCAGGGTGAAAAAAGTTCCAAAGTTAAGGTGTTGAGGAAAAAGTGAGAAAGATCTTCATTCCCTAGGACGGAGGACAGGGCTAATTCCAGAGCTGCTTCATGGGAAGGCTTAATGTAGTGTTCCACTCCTCCTCTATCCTGAGACAATCACCTGCTCCTTCTATCAGTTCCTCTCTCAGAGATTTCTGCACAGAACACTCCAATGGAAGACTATGTGGCAGAATTTAGGAGTTATTTACTTCCTTAAAATAAAAAAATAAAAAATGCTGCCAGGGCCCTGACTGCCTTACTTGCCCTTCTGGCCTCACATGGTTCAGCCCAGGGCCTTCAGTTTCTGCCTGTGTAAGATGCCAGTCTCCAGCCCTGTCTCCTGCTCTCCTGGACTGTGCCCTGCCCAAGAAGGTACTGCCGAGCTGGGGTTGGACTCGCCTTCAGCTCCCAGCTCCAGCTCCCTCCTGGGCCAGTGCCACTCTTCCTTCTCCAGCTCTCCCACACAAGCACAATCACACCAAAAGATTATAAATAGAAGCAAAGCCAAGCACTTGGAAATATGGAAGACAGCTGAGTCCAAACTGATCTCTTCCTATGGAACAACTTTGTGAGCAATAACACAGAGAGCTTATGACATAATAAATCATTTGGTCTTCAATAAAAACTTTGCATAGTGTGGAGTGACAAAAGCAGTGTCATGCACTAAACAGCAAAATGAAATGCTAAAGGTGTTCTTCTAAAAGAGGTTCTGTGAGTCCATCAAGGTGAGAACACACTCTGGTTAGGAGGAATTCCTGTATGAATAATAGTGCTTCAGCTAACAGTTAGAATAAATCACAATAACTCCCCTGTTTCAGTGCTCCCTTATCAAGGGTTAGATAGAATCTGTTCAGTTTCAGAAATTCTGTTAGCTGCGACTGTTTGCATAACTTATTTCTGCCTTGAGATGAGTCAATTCTGGTGAATTGAGGATAAGTTTGGTTTTAACTCAGCAGTGCTACAGCTCAGTTTTTGAACATGGCTGTTTTTTTTTTTAACTCCCACACTGCACCTGACTAGTTTTATGGTATCCACCTACAATGCATTTTTCTTAGACAAAAGCTTTTTCAGTTAAGTCTTTTTTAGTTTTTCCATTCAGGTATAACAAGTCAACACCACAGGACATTGCTTCAGAAAGTTACATTAAATATGAAGCAGTATAAAATAATTTTCCAAGAGATTTTCTGTGAATCAAAAAAAAACAAATTTAAAAAAAAACCCTAAGCCTAAATAAACCCAATCTTTATACTCATTTTTTTGCTTCCAGTGAAAAAAATCTTATTTCCTGAAATCTGTTATGTTCTGTTACAGTCCTTATCTCATCAGCCTTTTTCATTTCCAAGAATAGATACTAGACATCATCTGATGTGCTAATCTGTTATGTTTAGAAGTCTGATATGAATCATCTTCAAGTAAAACTGTGGCACCAAATTGACGGCTCCCTGTACAAGACCTGGCATACAAATTAGTCTGCTGCCATAAATTTGAATTATGGCAAAGGAAATACCAAAATTACCCACTTACCCACTAGTAAAACCAAAATACTTATCTGGATTATTTGCCCTGAAGTGACTGATGCATGATAAGCTTTAATTATGCGTTTTATCCTGGATTTGCTTCACCAAGAAGTGCTAGTGGGCAAAAAAAGACAACTATTTGAGGAGATGCATTCTTAAGAAGCTTTAGTTTAAGTCAGTTAGAAATGCTTTCCATCTTCTGCAGAAGTTAAGGAATGTTTATAGGTGTGCGTGTGTGTGCAGCAGGTCTCACTCTCAATCCTGTGGTCTAACTGGTGGATGATCAACTTCTCTTACTAGACCCTATAGGCTGTGAGAATCCTGGCAAGCCAGTTGAAACACTGAAAGTCTTAAAGGAAGACTTCACATTTTATCTGCTAGCAGCGGGTACCTGCAAAATGGGGAGGAGTCAAAAAGACTCTCAGTCAAGTGGCTTTTTGATTACAGCACTGTCTGTCAAACCAAGTTTTTAATAGATTTCTGTTAACAAGAGAAAGAACAAGAGGTTAGTCATGATGTTATAACACAATGAGTTGTGTATTGTACTCCACATGAGAATGACTTTTAAAAAGAGGTTGGGGGAAAAAAAGGCTGCTAGGGAGCTTCTGAATTCAGCAGCCAAAGAAACTCAAGGCTGCCTCTGGCACATCCCCAGGTCCATCCCCAGGTCCAGTGAGCATGCACATAAACATCACATCTACACACACATACATAGACAGTCGCACAAATTGACACAGACAGGCACAAATTGACACAAATGCAAACAGGAGCCTTATCTGGTTTGCCTCTCTGGCTGACCAGGCTGATATCTATCCCTTAATATCAATAACTATGTGCATATGTACAAGGTGGATCCCTGCAGCAGCTGTCCAGCCCAGACGCTTGGTCTGCCCAGTAACTGTCCATGGATCCTAGTCTCCCCAGTTGCTGGCATTGGGACATAAAAGCCACCAAGGCCACACCCCCAGTGCAGAGCTCTCCTGCACACATTTAGTCAGCTCAAGACACCATGGTTTCTCCAGCAGTTGCCCTGGACATCCCAGTCCCCTTGATAGACAGCTCTTCTGGTGGTCTCATATAACAACACAGACATCTATCTTACAGTTGCTTTAAAATCCGACTACCAAGAGAGTTATGCTAGTTGCTGGTTAGTCCAGTTTGATTAGTTGCTCACTAGCATATGTACTGTCATTCTGTGTGGTTGCTGGCACCGTAGTCATGTGGTCCTCTTGACCATGGCCCAAGTCCAGCTGCTGGCAAGAAGACCTCCAAAACCACATGCACACAGAAGGCAGTTCCCTAACACAGGGAAATAGTTAGAATTGGACTTAATAAGAAGGTAGGACAGACTGTGCTGGTCAGGCACAGGGTATGAGCAAAGAAGCCTACTGACCATCAGCCTGTTTACTTACAACCAGCTCTTATTTTATTTTCCCACAGTTATTCCTCCCTAAACTGACTTGGATCCCTCTCTTCCCCTGTTTTTGACTCCTTTCCCTAAACCTCCATAATAAATCTTGTGCAATCCCAAAATACTCTTCCCCTGCATCCTGTAATGTATCCCATACCCCAAGGCAGTGCCACAGTCAGTCCAGAAGGTGCTCTGGAGAGCAGCAGTTACTGGTGCTGGGTGTCACCCTCAACACATGGGTCTAATGACACTGCTAGGACAGCCCTGGGAGATACCATGTCCCTTTCTCTGACTGGGTTATAGGGTTCTCTTGTCTGTAACTGTGCTCCTCAGCTCCTTCGTGTCTGTGGAAATGAGATTTTTATCACAAAAGCTAGCAAAGTATTTCTGTCAGACTTGGATCTGATCATGCAGTTTTATGGCTGAGACATGAGGGGACTCTGTTAATCATGCCTAGGAATTGAGGACAAGCACTCACCAAGCTAGACCATGGCAAGCCCCTGAAGTCAGCCTTTATAAAGCAACTGGAATATTACAGGCAAAAAAAGTCACCAGTTCAGGCTGAATCTTGAAATGGGTTCTGTTGTGAACACAATGAGGAATCAAAAATACCACAAGAGACCTGAGGCAAAAATCTCCAAGGCCATGTTCACAGTACAAGGAGTCCCACAAATTAGAGCAAAAGCAGACAGCAAGATGACATGTGATGTTTGGAAAAAAATACAAGAGGCTCAGTAGTTTATATCTTTTTGCCTGAGTTTATATTACCATTTGTTTGTGCAAAACCTAAGTAACAAAAAAGACATTGGAATTGCTACGTCAGGGAATTTACTCCTGTAAAAAAGAACAACATTGCAGTAGGAGATTATCAAGCTCTTCTTTTGCTCTGAAAACAAAAGGGATTGCATCAGTTTTGATACAGATCTGTAGGTCAGTGTAGGAAAGACCTGCAAATCTGGATTAAAACAGTGCCCATCAAGGAAACCTCACTATTCACGTCCAAATATCTCAACCACAGTACCCACTGCAGCTGATTCCCAGAATATCCTTCTAACGCCCTAGGCCATATGAACAGTAATAACTCTTGGCTCCTCTGTGGCATGCACCACATGCATCAGATACTACATGCCTCCAGCCTTCCACTCCATCCCTTTAATGTGGAGGCAAAAGCAGCAAATGTTTTTGGTTGTTTTGTCTCGGGCTATTTGCAAATGTAGAGGAAGCTACTAACTGTTGGTACCCAACAGCTCTTCCACATCTCCTTGCAAACACACCCACGAAGGGAATTCTTAGCCAGATCTGCTGGGCCACTCTGGTCTGGGTAACAGGGGTCTTGTCAGTGTCTGAAATTCTCCTGGCAATGTCCACTGTTAGTTCACAGAATCACAGTATCACAGAATGTTAGGAGTCGGAAATGACCTTGAAAGATCATCTAGTCAAACCCCCACTGCCACAGCAGGATTCCCCTAGACCAGGTCACACAGAAATGCATCCAGGTGGGTTTTGAATATCTCCATAGAAGGAGACTCCCCAACCTCTATGGGCAGTCTGTGCCAGTGCTCTGGCACCTGAACTGGAAAAAAAAATTTCTTGTATTCACATGGAACCTCCTATGCTTCAACTTGCAGCCATTGCCCCTTGTCCTGTCACTGGGCATCACTGAGAAGAGCCTGACCCCATCCTCCTGACACCCACCCTTCACATATTTATAAGTATAAATGAGGTCACATGACATGCCTTGGCACCCTCACAGCCTCTGTCCCCATGGTTGCACCTCATGGATAAGCAGACACAGCTTGCTGGGGCTGGTGCATTCCCAGGTCTTGCTGCAAAGCTGGGAGACAGCCAAGGCACATACCTGGGAGGAGCTGAGTCACAGAGTGAGAGACTCCTTGGCTCCGAGGTGCTGTTGAAGGATACATTAAATGCTGTGACCTTAGCCACCTTTCAAAATGGTCCTCAACTCCTTTACTCTGTAAAGGTAACATACTCCAGTTGGTTTTGCCATCCACCCAACTACAAACCTGTCACAGTTAAAGCAATGGAGAAAAGTTCTTGGTTACTTTGGACAGTGAGATATAAGGAAAATTAATGTGCCTTCTGTATCCTCTATGAATCAACATTAACATTTGTGTAAAGCCTCTTGAAGAGGAGTTTCCTTCAAATGACTATAGAGGAATGAGGAAAGAGAGGGAAATGATAAAACAGACTTTTTTTTTGTTCCAAAAAACATGGTTTAGTTTCAATAAAATTCTTAGAATATATCACTATCACTAGTGTTAGGGAAAAGAATATCTCTTTTCACTGTAGCCTCTAGTACTGTTGTTCTGCTTCTTTTCATGTAAATTATTGTAAAATACTGCTGCCACTGTGCGTTCACCTTCCTGCTCTGGGAGATACCACCCTGGGGCCACCAGAGCAGCTCTGCTGTTAGGAGTGCATTCCTCTCCAGCATGCAAAAGGATTTTCCATTATTGTAAGGTACATTTGTGTTAGGCTGGGCACATTTCTACCCTGACGTAGTGTTAGACTGGCATCACCCAGAAATGCAGCCATAACACAGCAAAGATCTTGTTAAATGCTGAATAAAAGATGCTAATATTGTAGAGTGCTGTCTGGTGAAGGGCAAAGGACTGAACCATCTTCTACTCACTGTCAGTTAAATCCTCTTCTTGTTGTACAGCCAAGAAGGGGTTGTGCGTTTACATGCCCTTAAAATCTTTTAGTCACAAAGTGTATTAAGGCTGTGCTGATTTAGACTCAGTACAACATTTTCAAATGGTCAAATATTCGAGAGGTATTTTCCTAGAGCATCTAAAATCATCTTTAAAAGATGACTCAGCGTATCTTTTTAGGTTCTTCTTTAGTTAGAATCCTAGAAAATACATCCTGTCATAAAACACCTGTGAAAAAAAAAGTAATAATAACTAAGGAAAGTGTTGCAAGAATCTTTGCATGTCTCCATACCTTCTCATTGGGCAGGGGAGGTGAAGTGGTCAGCCTATCTACAGTTTCTTAGGTCACTCAGATCCATAAGGAAGGGGACAAGAGATCTCCAGGAGGGTTTTCTTTCTCCAGATTGTTATTTCTTTCTCAAAAATAAATGCACTGTTTTATTAGTGATCAGAAATCTTCTAAGTCAACACAGAAGGCTGTTTCTGTCTCATTTGTCAACTTCACTCCTACAGTCCCGGTCCCATAGGCTCACAGTTAAAGCAAAAACCACATAATAATAATAAAAATCATAATCTGGTGAGACATGGAGCCAATGGCCCCAGAGAGCAGTAGTGATACATTTTGGCTGCCAGAAAGTAAGGGAGTGTAAATGTAAGTTTTTCCTTTGCAAAGCCATTGATAAACATTATCTTTCTACAGGAGAGTAAATCACAGGCAATTTAAAATTCTGCCCTGTAAGACACACAAGAAGACTTCCACAGCCTTGTTCAGTGACTCTTTTCCTTGTCTTCCATATGATAGATTGTTTTACAGGAAGTCACTTTCTGTATTTACACTATTTTTTTTACTCTTGCTAAGTATTCCCTGCTAGCCACCTTAGCTGATAAAATACTGAGTTAAACAGAGGTTTGACTCACTGTGGCTGTTCTTACATTGCCTTCTCACCTATTTCATATCACTTGCTCAAAAGAGAAGGGTCACCTCTCCTTGGCTCTTGCACTTGCCACATTGTTTGCACCTTAGTATGTGCTATACTTGTCAGTATAGAAGAACTTTCCACCTACATTTCCACAGAATAAGACACAGAAAACAAAAGCAAAGCCTCATGAAATCCCAGCCACCTCTCAGAAAGCACAGCAGTATTTCCTGACCCTCAAAACCTGATGACAATGGTATTAAGCTAAATATTTTAGTATTACTTTAATTTCTTTTTCACAGTTTTTCTGCTCCTGTACCCAAGGGCTCCATTTGATGATGAATTCCCAGCACAAGTTTTGGTTTTGTTTTTGTTTCCTGTAGTTTTAAGACTACTCTGAGCTGGCAAAACACACAGCCAAGAAGACCTTTTGAGGAGAACCTTCCTCATCCAACACTCCAAATCGCAGAGACCTGTTTCTTTGCATTCAGTCATGTAGAATGACGTGTCCCTGCAGACCATCACACTGACTGCAGCCTTGGGGAAAACATACTCAAAAAAAAAATCCCTGTGACATCCAGATGGTGTATTGAGAGCCTGGAGTGAAGAGAAGCTTCTGAGCTCCCTGCCTGCGTGGAAGCTGCCAGAGCCAGCCCCAACAGCTACACAAAAGAGCCTCTGTCTCTGAGGAAGAGAGATCCCTTTGAAAGCTTGGGAATCCTGACTGCCAGCATTTCAGATTTGGCCATCTTTAGGTTTGGAGTAATAAAGAATGGGAAGGAAGAGAAAGATGGGAAAGGAGAAAACAGGGAAGAAAAAAGGTAGGATCAGAAAAGAGAAGGTCTGGCTAAGAGCCTGTGACAATGACATACCTTTTGTGTTACCACATCTGTGCCATTTTTTAGTTTAAGTCTTTCTTATCAACATGGAAATTTCCATGGAAATTTTTGACCTTTTGACCAGAGAGTGGGCAGTAGCTCTCAGCTAAGGAGATGTTATAATTCACTGTTAAGAAACACAAAACATTGTCAATGTAAAACTATATTGTAAAACATAGTAAGCCTAAACCAAGAGCATTCAGTTTTGTTTTAAAGAATGTATGCATTGCTAGTTTCTCTATGGGCAATTCATTACATAAACAAATTCAAATTACCTTCAAATAAGCTGGTTATGTTTGATTATTAATATTTCCAGGTTTACAAAACTCTAATTCACTTCTTAGCTCCCTATAGTGGTGTGGTGAACAAAATATTTTTAGTCCTCTATGTCTTGCTTTCTCCATTCATAAATTGTGCAACTTTCTTGTTGAAATCTGTAAAATTATTGTAGCTGATTCACAGAATCACAGAATGTAAGGAGTTGGAAGTGACCTCGAAAGATCATCTAGTCCAACCCCCCTGCCACAGCAGGATCCCCTAGACCAGGACACACAGGAATGCAACCAGACAGGTTTTGAATATCTCCGGAGAAGGAGACTCCCCAACCTCTTTGGGCAGTCTGTGTCAGTGCTCTGGCACCTGAACTGAGAATTTTTTTTTTTCTTGTATAACAGCAAGCATTTGCTCTTTAAAGATGAAAAATATTCTAGAAGTTAGACTTTTAATATTAACAATTCTATTCCCTTAAAATGTTTTCCTTTGCCAGTGTCAACTTCATGTTTCCCAAATGTAGAAAACAGGAAAAAAGTTATTCACTTCTCTGATGAATTGTTATGTTTCTTTCATTATTATACCTTATTCAATTAAGTGTCATTTACTGTGGCTGCAGTTTACAAAATATACTAAGCTTTCACTCTCAGGTCTTTGAATGAAAAAGATCAATGATTCATTTCACTTATGATATATTATTTTCTGTTGTTTTCTGTTCCTCTCTTTAAAATGTATAACCTTGAACTTACAAGCAAAGAATCCTCATATTAGATATTTCAGGGGTAAAGCATATGATAAGCATAAGACTTTTTTGATTGTATATAAAAGGGCTCTAGAAATTACTCTCCACATCTAAAAAGCAGACAGTTTGTAACTCACCAGGGCCAAAGCAAGAATGGTGGAGAAAGAAGTAGACCTTAAGAGTTTGTGATTCTGTCACAAGTTTTAAAACTTTAAGTCTTGGGGTTTTTTGAAAGTGTCAAACTTTCACTTTCTTATGAATATGGTTCCTAGTGCTTTCAACACTAAGACTTTTTTCATAAACTTGTAGGACTTCAAAATTTTCTTCATTACTTCATTCTAACAGACCCTCTTATGAAATGCCTGGCTATAATATCTGGTGTCTGTATCTGTATACACCACAAAAATTATGCCAGATGACCAGCCACAAAGACTTACTGGGATGCTGTTGTACTTAAATGCTCACACAATGTGTCCACGTAAGGCTTAGCTGTCCTCCAAGTCATCCACATCCTGCTGGAGGGGCCCAAGGAGGCCACAGCCACACTCCCCTGGCTGCAAACCGCCTTTCTTGGAGCAGTTTGTCCCCTCCATTCTCCAAATAGCTGATGATGTGGAAGACATGAGTGTGAGGGGAGGAATAGCAAGGAAGACTGGCTATTCCTTGATCAGTGCTTCCATTTTGCCCTAATGTATGAAAACTTCAAAGGAAGGGAAGAAAAGGAAAAATATATTGCAGGAAAAATATATTGCAGCATTTTCTTCTTCCTCCTACAGTTCAAGACAAGAACATGAAAAAAAATCTCCTAATGATTAATTCAACGAGTGAGGAGATAGAGATCTTTATTTTACACACCTAACTAGATAACTGTGAAAGCTGACATTTTTCTTTAAGGCTTAAAACCTGTCCTCAAAGGGGTAGGAGTAGCTGGGTGAAAGTCTGTGTTGTAGGAGAGTCATAGGAGACCGAATTACCACACCTCTTAGCCTCAGAAAAAAAAAAAAAGAATAATAAAATATTTAAAGCCTATGAGTATAATTTATTTGTGACTTGCCTACAACTATTGTGCTCAGTGATTTCACTTAATCCACGCTGGCGGGGTACGTCAGCTGGGCAGGAGTGCTGCTACCTTACAGCGCACTGACTCCATTAAAACACTGCACAGCAGCTAAAGTGGAGCAACCCTATCTTTATCGTATCCTTGGCTGGCCCTGATGACTCAGGAGAGAAGTCAGCCCCCAGCAGAGTGGAAGCGTAGGCAGGCTGCCCTCCACTGCACACATAGAAGCCTGCATTTGTGAAAAAGAAGCCCCAGTGAGTGCCCCTTCAGAGGACTGACTCTTACCCTCCCAGGGATGTTGTCCTGCAGGGAACAGCATCTCTTAGCTCTTGAGGGAGCAGTCACAGAGTCCTGAGCAGAGCTCCTCTAGTTGCAAGTCAGCTGTGCTCATATGAACATAACTTCTTGGTTGCATCAGAACAGTCAGACCAGTGAAGGCAAAAATTAGCAGCCATTAAGAGAAGACTCAACCAGCTTCAAACACACCCACTACCTCTGCCATGATTCACTTGATGGGGAGTAAAGATCCATGACTGAAATCTAGCTCATCAGCATCAAGTTAAATATTTGCCATCTCTCCAGGTAGATCCCATTTGACGTCTGAGCTGGCGCCAGCTGGACTCCTAGCTGTTAGCTGAAGAAACATCATAAAAACTCAGAAGCAGCAGTTACCTCATAAGCAAACAAGTACTTATTAACATCTTATTGCATCTGGCACAGTGTAACATGTCCTGTATTCTTTCTGAAGTACACACAAACACTGAGAGCTTTAGTTAGAATTATCATTATTGCTAATAGCCAGGAACATTAGGGCACTTACCACCAGCTGATTGCTCCCTGTCTGGGATCCTCTGCTGGGAGCACAATGTGGGTGACTCAACTCTCCTTTTCCTCTGGGACTTTGTTCTTACTTCTCCTGAGTATTTGAAATCTACATCATCATTACAAGGTTTTACTTTCTTATTTTTTTCTCCCCTTTTTAAAAGGAGTATTTCTTGCATGGGGTTTTGTGGCATCCTTGCCAGGCTCTGTTACTCTGAATCATCATACAAGAATTTCACCAGGAAATTTAGCTTTCTGATGAAATTTTGGGAGGCAAATATCACAAGATCTATGCAGTTCAGTCAAATAGACCAGGACCTCTCTCTTGGATTTACCACATTCATAAAACAGGTATTACTTTCTCTCTCTTATTTTGTATCAAAATACAACCTAGCTTTTATATAGGCATTTTAGTCGTAGTAGTTTAAATAAGAGGAATTACTAATACTGTTTTGAGATTGGAAGCTCAGTACAGAAAATCCAAGTGACATCCCCAGATAGCTGAGCAGGTGTGACATACAGAGTAGTGAAACCCTACTGCACACAGGAGCTTTCCTGTGCAGCATATCAAAGCTGAAAAAGGGTCCTTGTCCTGAAGGGCTCCTTTAGGATCTTCCACAGAACAAATAAATACAATTTCCCACTAACACTCCAAGAATTTCCTGATACTAAGCTGTTCACTGTTTAACATAACAATGTCAAGAGATGAATTTTAAAATATTCGGCACCTAGAATCATAATTAGGCTCAAAAAGATGTTGCCCAGATTGTTAGAGGCCAATAACACTTGTAGTTTGCACTCTTTTGGTATCAGCTGCTTGGCCAAGGACCTAAATGTAAGTTACCTCCCTAGTAGATATCACCCAAATTAAAAAAGGGTTGTTCTTTATCATAAATCAACATTATTTCCAGCATGTTAAATTAATATCTCTGATAAAGACTTGACTGAAAGAAGCAGCACTTTTCCTCTGAACTGAGTAACAGCTGACTTCCCTGGCCCTCTCTCTTCTTCATTCAGGAACCTTATTTTGTGTTTATCAAGTTAAACAAAACAACTGCTCTCTAGAACAGACCAATAAAACAGGATTTATATGAGAATCTTGGGATTTATTGGCTATTAGTTTAAGCTGTTTGTCCTATTTTAGGAGAGTATCATTTCTATTAGGTTTTTCCCCTTGTTGAAAAGACTATTACATTGTCATATATAAGGAACTACGTTGTTTAATATGGCTGTTAAAAAGGAGGTTTATAGATCACACGATCACAAGGGTTCACTTAGGTCTTATTTATTGATAGAAATGGATGTATAGCAGCAGTTCACAACATGCTTTGTTTGACCTTTTTGCCCTGCATTTTGGACCACGTTGAGATTTATGTAATCTCTTCAAAAACTGACCTTCATTGCCCTCTGCTGGCTGTATCATTTACTCTCTGCGTAGTATAACTCAACTATGCACAAACTGGGATGTTAGCAGGGCATGTTATGGGACACTCTAAGAAGGCTGCTAGAGGTCAGAGCTGTCTCAGGGACTGTGGGCAGCAAAGCTGTGATCTAGCTTTGCTGTCCACTGCATCCGTGTTTATAAGCTTATTGCACTGTTACCTATAAGTACATTACAGCAAGTGCACTGCCACTTGGGGTAGAGACATTATCTTAGGAACAATCAAAGTGAATATTACTACAACAAAAACATGTTATATAATAAAATTGTATTAGTTCAAAACTTAACGTTAGAGCCTGCTTTGACAGTCCAGCAAATAAAAAGCAGTCATTGCACTTTACCAATAGAGTTTAAAAGCCTTACTTAATGCTTGTATTTTAAACAATTTTATTTCAGGATCAGTGTAAAAATAACCAGTTTCTGAATATCACCACATGTCTATGGGTGTTTAAAAGGAAATGCTGCAGAATGATAGCCAGCCCTAGGTTTCTGCTGTATATTTTGTCTCATGTCAACAGTGAATAGTATTTTCTGGAAACATGGTAATTTGTGTGAGATGTGGGTATGAGCACAATCCAGCCTCTCACATATACATTTCCATGAAACCAGGGAATTTGATAGTTGGTTATTTGGTTGGCAGGGACAGTCAATCGACCAGAGCTGAAGTGAGGATTGAAGCAGAGCTTGTCTCTCCACCTTAAGCAGTGAAGAGCACACTTTGCAGGTTAAATGCACTGGAGGAGTAGGGACATTTGCACTTCAGTTGCCTTTACTACATCTATTTCTTCAAGAAGTATAATATTGTTGTGCCTCTTTTCATGAACAGCTAATTCACTAAACACTGAGAAAACTTCCCCTTCATACATTCTCCATGTGCTGAGCAGGTGCTGATCATACATGCTGTAAGGAAGCTGGCTTTGAAAGTGTGGTGAAAAAACACTTTCTCACAAAGATAATGTAGCCCATTACTCTCTGGCTCTTGTTTTTTTGTTTTTGTTTTTCAGCCATATCCTTTTCCTTGAAAATAGTTCTGAGAAGACGTTTTTGTCAAATGTAAGTTAGTAGATTTGGCAGAGCACCATGTAATCAGTTTTTCACCAAGTAGGAGGATTATATTGCAGAAGTTGAACCCTACAGGTACTTTATATAGGAAAAAAGATTTAAAATTGGGAGGATAGAGCATTCTGGACACCTCGAATTTTCAGCAATTACATCAAAATAAAATCACAGTGCAGTGGTCAGAGCAAACTGTGTAGTAAAGCTATCTGTGAGGAAGAAAAATTACCTTATATAAATAGAAAATAAGAAGAAGGTGACACAAAGAGGAGACAGAAAAGAAAGTTAAATGAGTTGTGGTCTTAGAATGGAGAAGTGGGTATTTGTCTTGTTTTGTCTGAGTTCCACTTCAAAATCAGCAGTGATAATGCTCTGTGGTTCTCTTTGGAAGGGTTTTAAGACACACAGGACTGCATCTATTTTCCCACAGTTCATCAGTGGACTTTACCAATGCTGTGCATAAAGTTCAAGCTAGTTACTGCAAACTCTTGAGACTTTGCTATGTCTGCTAGGCAAAAAGTGATTTTCTCATGAGGTCTCTGAGTTCCTTGTGCCCAAGAAAGTAAGGAAAGTCCCTTTTGTGTAGCTGTCACAGGGGCATTTAACACTGGATACACCATTTCCTTCAAAGGAAAGAGAGAGGTGGAGACTCCTTTTCTACCAGTTTATACAACTCCCTAGCTCCTAACCCTTATTCAAGAACCCTTGTTCTTGAGACTTAGACAATTCTCAACCCATTAGTGGATAAAGTGCCATAAGAAGAAAGCTAGGCTTTTCATTGCACCAAAAGATGAGACCTGACTGACAGCCTACAGAGAAGATGCTCAGCCTGCAAGGACCTTTCAGGCTTCTCAAAGTGCATTATGCCCCTAGTCAACATGCTACACAATCAAGGCACCAAAAAAACTTAAACCAATTCCCTCTGGTCTAATTTGGCAGTTAATCCCACACATCTAGAAGCAGAAAACAGCTGCACTAAGTCCTATGAGATGCAAGTACCTAGAAATGTGAAGCATTCTTTGCTCTACTTCAACAGACTCTGTATAGCAACTTGCAGGTTTATCTGTCTGAGTGAGGGTGAGTCAGAAGTGAACAGTACAGTGTGGACAGAGGAAGTCTCCTTAAATTGAGGTAACACTGAAAGAGGTTACAGTCAAATTCTTCAGTACCATGATGGTTTCCCACCTGTTACTCATCTGCCTGTCTTGCTTTACACAGCCTCAGAAGGGAATGCTTCCCATTACACACCTGGACTTGAAAACAAACCTAATGCTTCACACCCAGTACAAATTAACCTCAAGAAATTATATAATTAAAATTATGTGCTCCTGGAGGTTGTTATGAAAAGCATATGTTAGACAGCTAAGCAGCTATCCAGTTCTGTGACATTTTGTCTTTACACAGTCAGGATTCTGGATACTAGAGTTAAATGGTAAAATAAAGTTGGATGCATTTAGGATTTAAAAAAAAAAAAATCAAAACATCTTGAAGAGCTGAAAGTACAACATTTACACTCCTAGGGGATAAGACAGAGAGACCATGAATCCTTCCCTGTCTTTAGAAGCAAACATAAGAGTATCTGTCCTGTTCAAGAAAACCCACAGAAATAGGAAATTTTATTTATGAATAATTATCCCTTTTCCTGGGCTCACTTTACCAAGCCATCTGTAAAAATGGCCCCACCTCCATCAGAGCAAAGGCAAAAGAACAGATATTTTTGACAAGATGACGAACTATCAGGAGGGCTCCTCAGTGGAATCCTAGGAAACTGATTAAAAAGAAGAGAGACTTCTTTCTTAAATGTTATGAAATAAGATTTTCTAGTGATATCCCATGGCTTCTTCCCATTCTCCATTAGTCTGAAATGGAAAATGTTCGAAGGATCTTGCTGTGAAAATGCTTCCTATAGAATAATGAAAATCTCTGCTTCCATCTTGAAAGCAACATGAGCTTGCTATACATTAAAATAAGAGACAACAAAAGAAGTTTCTATGCAAGTTTGGGAAAGGAGAATCTAAACTCATACTTGTCTCTCTTTTGCCCCTTTTGATGTCATACATACATTCATCAAAGAAATGCAGAAAGAAATTCAGTGGAGGATAATGAGGCAAAGTTTTGGAAAGTTCTGGCTTCTCTTTTAACAAACACCAAATCAGCAACACATCGTTAGCTCATAAGAGACCTCATCCAAAATCAGTGAAATCAGTGGGAAAGATCCCAGCTGGCTTCAGCAGGCTCTGAAACAACAAAAGTTCAATTACAGATGCCTGAAGTTTTTTCAGTTAAATGACTTTTTAAATGGAAAATAGATTTTAACCACAGTGAAATTCTCTTGGGATCGTTTGCTTTCATTTATGTGTTTTCCTCCCTTTGGTGGAGAAAGCTGGAAATAAATAAAGTATTTTTCATTTTACTCTTCCCCCAAACTTTTTAATTTCATTTCTTTCTTTTTTACTGGAAAATGAATACAAGAAACAGCATGAAGCAGGGAAGGGTTCAAGAAGGCAATATAATGGTCAGATCAGAGAGCTGGCCCACCTGGAAAGCAGGATGCCTACTGGAAGCAGGAGACAAATGATCCCAGAGATGGGCAGCTTAGACAGTTCTTTTACTTTCCTGGTTGTCACAACAAGTAACTTCTTTCTCCTTTGTCTTTTTTGATGTTGCACACAAATTGATGAAAGAAATGCAGAAATGATACTGCATGGAGTATAAGAAAACTTTCAGAAAGTATTAAAATGTTGGCAGAATAAATAGGTTTCAAACCCACACCGCACTTGAATAGAAACAGAAAACAGCTGCTGTTTCTTGGTCAGCTGCAGGTATATGGGGAACATACATATTCACTCATGACAGCCTACAGAACTCTTTGTGATTCTTCCCTCATCTATTCATTTAGCTTTCTGAAAAACATTAAAATCCTTACAGCAAGTTTCCATCTTGCACCATAATCATAATACCTGGAAGATCAGCTTCTATGTAATTTTCCCCATTAATGGAAGGCAACACATACATGAGACTGTTCTGCCCTCAACAAGTGAAACACACCTGCAGTAAGATTAAGCATCTGTTTTTCTGAAGGTGTCTAGACAGGTATAGTGACTACAATTATGGGTGTGCATTTTGACATGCTCTAACTCAGAAAGAGAAGTTTATTATTTGGGTTGTTGTGTTAAGGTGTTGGTAGTGGAGGGAAAGCAGGTGTGGCCCCTGTGAGAAGAGGTCAGAAACACAGCTGGTTGCAGCCATCTCCAACAGACCCACTGCAGGAAACAGCTGAGCCCATCAGCCAAGCCTCTGGTGCCTCTGGGAAAATGTATTTAAGAAAGGGCAAAGACACTAAACAGGTAGAAGACTAAGTGGGAGGAAATACAGTGAACACCAAGATTAAAGAAAGAAGGAGAAGTGGAGCACCAGCTGCTGGAGAAGATATATTCCTCTATAGCTTGTGGAGAAGACCAGATGGAGCAGATAGCCACACTACAGCCCATGAAGGACCCTATAACTAAAGTTAGTGAATATTTTCTGTAGAGGCAGTAGGCTGTGGATAAGCCATGGCAGGAGATGATTTATCTGAAAGACTACAGCCTGTAGAAAGGACCTATGCTAGAGCAAGGGGAAAATTGTGAGGAGGAAGGAGCAGCAGAGAGGAACTCTTACAGACTGACCGCAACACCCCATTGCATGTCCTGTGCTGCTTGGGGTGAAAAGGAGGTACAGGATTTTGGAATGAATGAGTGAAGCTGAGCCTTGGAAAAAATGGGTGAGTAGAAGGAAAGTGTTGTTTTGGTTTTGCTTTTCACTATCTAAATATATTTTAATTGGCAATAAATTATTTTCCCCAAGTCAAGTCTGTTTTTCTTGAGAGAGTAACTGGAGGTGATCTCCTTATCTTTATCTCAATCAACACACTTTTTAATCCTCTATTCTTCCCCTGTACTGCTGAGGAGGGGAAGCGGGTGACCAGATGCAGGGTGGGGGTGGGTCTAGCTGCTGGCCATGGTCAATACACCATAGCTAGATACCTTTCTGTTACTACTGGCTGTCAATTGCACTGCACTACTATCTCAAAGCTCCAGTTAAAACATGAGCTCCTTTATACAAGATGTTTCAAGTATACAGATCTCTGTCACACTCTACAGGTTAATAAAGGTGTAAGCTACAACACTAAGAAGCTATCTAAATAAATGCTTTAATAGCATCAGTTGTCCCTTCCTTCTTCCCAACTCTTATGAAGTGTTGGATGTATTTTGCACTATCCTACCATACCCTTAACAACAGACTTCAGCCTTCTGTTTAGCATTACCAAAATCTGGAGTAGCACTGTTTCTTTACTTCTCCCTCTCCCCCCCGCTTCCAAATGAGTTTTAATTAGCAAAATCTTTGAGCCTTGAGATGAGATTTACTACATGTCAGCACATGAACTGCTGTTACTTGAGTCCATAACACTTTTCTGTTATTCCATAGCTGTAAGTTACTGTATTCAAGCATCCCATTAGCTTTGCTAACTACTGATGAATATTGGCCAAACACGATTGCTAAGATCTCTGCTTAATTACAGGGCTCCCAAACAGAGCTGGGACTTGGGAAGCTCTGGTGGTTTGCAGCGTCTGAAGACACTATACCCACAGAAACCAGGACAGGTGGAACAGGCAGGTTCTCAACTTTCTTATGCTTAAAATGTTGCTCTTCTGACTTGCAGTGTTTATAAAACCACTTAGCAGAGTAGGTCTTGCTGCAAGAACTAAGAGCATGAATTAAAACCTCACAACTTGCCCACAGTCAAGCAAGTTAGAAATGGCTACCTGGCTATCAGGTTGGAAGGTCCAAAGTGATTGTACTTAGTGTTACCTGCACACTTTATGAGCTATGGCCAGCATGAACTAGTCTATTCTAACTGCACTAGCCCATAGGATTATACAGACATAAATTGTAGGAAGCTCAAATAACTGGCACAAAACAAATCTTACTTTGATTTGTGTCTTTCTATTTGTTGCTCTACACAAATTACACATTTGCATTCATCCTTTTAAAAGTGAATTGTCAGGACAATTACCCTGTTGAGTCCCGTCTATTGCATTATTCATCAATTCCGTCTCACTCCTTCCATCCTTAACCTCTTTTGCACTCATTCTCTAGCAAGTCTTTCCTTCAAGGAGGGAAATAATGCTACATGCATATTGACATGGACTTACTTGATAGCGCAATGTCTCTATCACTTCTCACAGTAGATTTCTGAGCTTAGGACACACATCTTCAACCTGAATGGATCTTATGGGTAGCATCACAGTGTATGCTAAAATACACATTATATATATACAAGAATTACACATTTATTCAACACTGTAGCATTATATTTCCTGAATACTACCAGGTGGCTTTAAGAAGATGTGAAATACATCTTTGTGTGTATGTGAAAAAATGTTTGTTTTCCATACACAGGAACTCCATGAACTCTGTGGTTTGGTTTTTTTTCCTCTAAATACATGCAGAGGTCTATGACCACATCTGAAAATGTTTCCTGTCCTCCCTTCATGTTTCCTATAAAAATCCAGAATGCTACCATAAATGTCAAGAATGAGGCCAGATAGTTCCAACGGCTTTTTTCAAGAAGATACCTTTCCAATCACAACTTCTTACTTAAATGGCAGCTGCCTGGGTCACATTACATATCAAGAGGTAGACTTCATGATTAATGAAACTTTCTGTATGTGTAAGTCTCAGAAGGCAAGGAAGAGCAGACTGCTTACCTAAAAGAGCATTTTATTTAAGAATTACTTCAGGCACATAGGCTACCACTGAAAGGATGGAAATCTTAAAAGGAATATATCTGTACTGGATAGCTTAGTTTCATTTGGTATGTGCCATTGTGGCCTGAGCTGCACAAGTTTTACAGTTATATCATGCCAATGTTCCAAGTAGAGATGAGTATTAATAGATGTGGTCTCATCATGGCAAAAGGCAGCAACACCTAAAATAAGTGGGAAGGCTCTCAGACAATGAAGAATTTGGATGAGGTGGTTATTTTCTGTGATTTAACAAAGAACTCAAAATGTTCAGTGGGAGGTCTTGTAGATGACCATGTACAAAATGCTAGTAGGTTTTTTTGTTACTTTAACAGTTTCTTCCCTAGGTTTCAATCTGAAAAAAACTCATTCTTGAAGTCTGAAGGTCTGGAAGATATGCATCCTCTTAGAAACCTGAAAGATTAGTGTTGTGAGGCCAGGAAATCTTGTTGTGTTACACCATATATATCACATCCACCTGTAAGGTGTTTCTATGAAGCTGAAATCTGCCCCGTGGAAGTAGGTACAGACCTCCTTATGTAGGTACCTTAAACTTGCCCATTCTTCCATGCATTCTCAAACTGTGATAAGACAAGGGGAAATGGCTACAAGCTACAAGAGGGGAAATTTAGGTTAGAGATTAGGAGGAATTTCTTTACCAGGAGGGTGGTTAGGCACTGGAACAGGTTGCCCAGAGAGGTTGTGGCTGCCCCATCCTTGGCGGTGTTCAAGGCCAGGCTGGATGTGGCCCTGGGTGACCTGGTCTAGTGACTGGCATCCCTGCCCATGGCGGGGGGGTTGGAACTAGATGATCTTTGAGGTCCCTTCCAACCTCAGCCATTCTATGATTCTATGATTCTATGCAATGACCTAAACTAACAAGAGTACCAAGGATCTCCTCCACCTGTGAAAGGATGTGGGAGAACTGCCAGTAACTGATAGCTTTAACAACTAAGCTCAAGCTTTAAAGTCCTTTATTAAAAGTTAAAAGTGGTCCTTCCTTTATTTTTGTTAATATTAGATTATTTAAAACCATTAAAAATGTCGATTTTGCATCACAATATTGCTTGAGTTCTGAAAAGGAAGTCCTGTCTAGACAGTTTTAGTCATAACTATACTTTATTAATCTCTGAAAAAAGATTTGAGTCCTAGTGTGGTAAAAGTAGTCTGGTTGATACAGGTAGTGGTTTGTAAGGCTTCTCTTGTACATCCTGTTCTATGAAACCAAGCAAGTTATAAAAAGCTTCAAACAAGTTAATTTTTTTTGTAGTAGAAAGTGTACTAGCTGGAGAGAGGCATATGGATGCCTGTAAAATACTTTGCTAGTTAATCTCCATCTCACTAATGCAAGAGATTGCATTTGTCTTTTAATACAGTTCTTCACTGGCATTGTCTTCTAGAAGCTCATTTTTTAATAATTTTATATTTAGGTAATTATTTTTTGTCATAGCTATTTGCTATGAGAATACAAAGCAATAATTCAGAATGAAATTTTCACATGATGAGGAACAAATTAAAGTAATAAAACATTTTACATTAAAAATGCTATTCTTGTTCGTCTGTTATAAAGTAATAATGAAAATATTACTGCTTATTTTTTCAGCTTTCCAGGAGCCATCTCTTTGGCCAGCCTGAAACCGAACTACAACAAAATGTGCTATAAAAACTCACATGGACTTTACATCTCTGTCAGAACTATTCTGTGAACATAAAACTGCCAGCATGAAATAATTCTAACTAGAACTGCTAGACAGTATCACCATAATACACACTATTAATGCATTATAATGCATTTCCCGGGTCAAAAAAAACTCAAAAACATTGTGACACCGTGAGAGAGAAATGATTATTTCCAGAATAATTTATAAAAATTATTCATGAGCAGTGGGAAATACAGATTCTGAGACTCATCATGAGTAGGACCAGCAAGTATTGCCACAGAGACACAGAAAGTACAGCTCATGCAAACATGGGAGAAACTAGTCAAGCCAATATTACACAACAGAAAATATACCCAGGAAAATCAATAGGTAAAACTACAAAATATTGATTAGTGGTTAAAATGTGACATAATAAGTGACAGATTTAATTAATACTTTGGAAAGCAAAACACCAAAGTCACAAAGACAAAGTAGTATTTTTCAGATGTAAGGCAAAAAAAACTGATATCATGAAATTAATTATACAAATGAATAAAATAAGGGGTTACAGGAAATCTGCATAACCTTTTTTTACTCTTTTTTTACTCATAGAAGTTAGTCATAAATAACCTACCTTATATCTTCACTTTAAGGTAGAAAAGATGAAGCATTATCAAGATGTTCAAGAATTATTAAGATGTTCATAGAGGAGATGAAGGAATAAATTAATTTTTAAAGTGACTTTTTCAATCATTTCTTCACTGCTGCATATTGTCTTTAAATAAAAATGATAAACAAAGGTGGTGGATACATTTCTTCAGTGTCAATGATTACAGAAGCAGTCCACATGGGTATGTTCAGTTGCAAAAGATATTTTTTACTTTTTTTCGTTAATACAGGGTTGCATAGCAACATTTTAGGACTGAGAATAGAAGAAAATACTCTTCCTCCTAGTTCTGCCCAGAGACAAAGGAAACACAGAGTCTGATCTTCTCCTCTTGTGCAATTGACTGTATCGCCTGTGCTTTCCTCAACCTACCAGCTCATCTCTGCAGTGGGTTACATCTACACTGGTCATGTGATGCAGAACAGACATGTAAGTACCATATGTACTTCATCAATCACCAACTTAAGTCCTCCTTCACATCACAGTTGACTTCACTGGAGTAGAATGAAACTCATACTGAAAGAAACAGGACATGGCTAGAGACAGGGGAACACTAACCTTGTGCTTTGGTTTGGTCTTGTGGTATTACAGGCAAGTTGAGTGTGAGTTGGGAGTGTTGTACATAAAATAACGTGACAGCTAGGAAAGTATAAAGAAATCTTTGAACCTTTGTGCATTCCAGTCTTCTTTTGCGTGCGTTTTGGATAGACCTAGAGAGCGGGCTTGGATAGCCTCAGTCAGGTTAACCTGGACCATCATTTTTAAGATTAATTACTGCACTTAGGGAAGAAATAGAGCAGTACTGTTATTTCAACTCTACATTTAGATACTGTGAGTTTGTTTTCTGCATTATTTAAGAGTGTCTTTGACAGTCACAGCTTACCAGCAGAGTACTGGCATGCTGGCAGCGAAGCAGCATGCAGTCTGAAATATGGCTGCCAAATCTGACATTTTTGTTGTTCTCAGTTTTCAAGAACTCCTTTTATTTCTTGTTTTCCTTATGCAATAGCTTTGTCTAAATGTTTCCCTGTTTATTTTTAGTTGATATAATTTTTCACTGTTTTTTATAATATTCATTATTTACTATGTGTAATGTTTAAGAGAGAGGAGGTCAAATTACATTGTCACTATTGCACAAATGAATAAAATTCAGACATATCACTGAATGGAGACATTGTGTACAGTATTTTGATAAAAAGCAAAAGTCAGAACCAAAGAATAGTGGAGTGGATGAAAAGATGGAAGGAAGCCTAGTATAACTGCTAAAACATGTAGTCTGACTACTTAGGATAGTCCAAGACAAATAGTTCTACATAAAACTGCTTACTTTTTTCTATGTAATACCCACAGTTACACATTTGCAATGACATTTCTGTCAGAACAGTTGGTTTACTAGTTTCAGTTATGCCTGCTAAGATTATTTTTTCCAGGTTTTTCTGTTCTTTGCCAGGTTAAAAGTGCTTTTGAGATTCACCTCTGGGATAAATACTGATACATATATATATGTTTCCAAATCTCATTTTCCATAAGCTTCTGTGAATATCAGAGACATATGAGCACATCAAAGGTAGTTTTAAGAGTCACCTACAGATTGTGCCAAGGACAAAACAGAAAACTAGTTTGGTTCTTCTCATACCCAAGAACTTTTCCTTCCTTTAGGGCATGGCTGTGAAAACAGAATGTTTATGGATGTAAAGTTACAGGCTTGAGGTTTAAATCTTTAATTATGAACTGCTAAATCAAACTGAGAGGTTGCCTTTAGGTCCTTGCCTGGTTTTAATCACATAGTCTTATTCTGTGGTTGTCCTAGTATAACTATTTCTACTTTTCCACTCTAAGCATTTCTTCTGGTTGTTTGAGTAGGATGAGGAACTAGATGTGCTTTGTTCTAAGCCTAATTTAACATGATTATATTTCTGGAGTGGCATGAAATTAAAAAAAAAAAAGCAAAGCTCTGAACCTGGGATGAGCTAACCCCCTGCAGCGTTGTAGTCTAGAGACTGACCAGCTTTAATAACAGCTCTGCTGAAAAGGACTGAGGTCTTGCTTGATGATGTGTCCAACATGAGCCAGCAGTGTGCCCTGGCAACAAAACCGGCCAAATTCCTGAACTGAATTAATAAGAGTCCTGCTACTGGTTATTCCCCTTTACTTGGCACTTATTAGACCATATATGTAAACCTGCATCCAGTTTTGTGCCCTCAAACAAAGATTAAGATAGACCTTAGCAACTGCAGTGGCAAGACACCACCAAGATGGTCAGGAGCTGGAGCAACTGTCTTGTAAGGAAAAGCTGGAGGATTTGGGCTTTGTCAGTGTAAGGAAGAGATATTTGAGGGATGACCTAACAGAATCCTGCCAGTGCCTGTCAGGAGGTTAGAAGAAGGAGCCAAGCTTTTCACTGGAGGGATAATGGTTGTAAACTGGAACAGGGAAGGTTCCAACTGACTCAAGGACAAAAAAAAAAATAAAAAAAAAATCTTTGAAGATAATTAAGCATTTAATTGGGTTACCCAAATAAGTAATGGAATCCCTTTCCTGGCAGGTTTTCAAGACCCAACTAGACAAAGACTTGAAAAATGTGGTCTGAATGCAGTATCAAATCTGCCCTGAGCAAAAGATTGGAGTAGAGACCTCTAAAGGTCATTTCCAACATGAATGTTTCTGTATTTAAACACCGTGAATGATTTTGTAGTCAGTCAGGGAACAGGAAATAGATGTCTCTTGAAATAAGTGAAAATAAAATTGATCTCTCCATGTTTAAAAGCATGATTTAGAAGTCAAACCTGTCAGCTAAGAAAGAGAGTTTTATGAAAATGAGAAATAAATAGACAAAAAATTACAGGGTTTTAGACCATGACCTCTCTACCCAGATACCATCTCAGAGCTGTAGCTAATCTGGGCCTCATGATGCCTCTGTGAAGTGCCCCTCTGAAATATGTTCAATGTAGTACAATCAATAGCTGATTTTTATTGTTCCAGTCATGGACCATCTTTTGCCTATTCCTGCTTTTTAGTTTGGAGGACATTGTCAACCTAAGAGACCTTCATTCAGTAAGAACCCAGTGTCAACTTTCTGTCCAAGAGGATAGGTTAGTTTTGGCAGTTGGTTCCTCCAGAGGTGTCTCCCATGTGCCCTCCCTCCATAGTCCCCAGCCGACATGTATGGGGTAGATCTCCCTGCACACAACTTTACTACAGACATCCACAGTGCAGACTTCCACATCTGAGCTGGTCAAAGTACCTTCCATGAAAGTGTTTTATGATTAGTGGAAACACAAAATTTAGAGATCTCCACCAACCTATTTTAGATTTCTACATTGGAAGGAGACTAATCACAGTGCAGGTGTCTGAATTTGCCAGAGGGAAAAATCCCCATCGCATCTGCATTGTGCTCATACTGGAACTGGGTCTTTCATATCATATCATATCAGCTGGAACACAAAAGCATAACAAAGAGTCCTATGGCATCCATACAGCACTCTCATGAAATGTACAGCTACTGGCAAGCTAAACTACAATTAAATCAATATGCAAGAGAAGAGGAAAGTATTCATAAACCACTAGTATTCTCCCAGGCAGTCCAGTTCCCACGGACTAAATATTGTGCCAGTGACCTCTGCAGTAACATTACATTGCAGACTGAGTTCAGCATTCAGTCTAGTTCATGTTCCTACGACAAACAACAGACATTGTTCTCAGCAAGTTTCCACTGATCTTCACTATGTAATTTGTGTTGGATTTTCCTGCTATAATTAAATATCATAATTAAATATTTTCTTTCCTTTTTTTTATTAATTTATTTGAATTTGTCTTTCCTGCAAAATGAGCAAATTGGCAGATACTCTTCTTCTCAGATACTTTCTTCTCAGCCATTGGCAGATACTCTTCTTCATTCCAGTCTCACCACTGAAATCTTACAAGTACTAGTGAAATCAAGGAGAGTTTACTTTTGCCTTCACCCATCAATGAATGACACAGAGAACTGCCTATATATATGGACCTCTCAGATAACAAACTATGAAAAAATTTCCCAGTTCAAAAGTAAAAATGTCCTTTCACATTCCTCCAGTGATCTACCCTCTAAACTTTTTCTTTTTTCTCCCTCACATATTTTTTTTCCTTAAAAATAAAACCGTAAAATAAAATATTCCAGTGTTATATAGACAGTCAATAATGCTTTTTGGCCAGTATTAAAATTGTTTTTATATAATATCCTGAATAATTATGGTTAAAATATGGATTTTTCATCACTTAGGAGAACCATGACAGAAAGGGAATATTTTGCTCGTTTGGTTTAGTTTGGTTTTTCTTTGTTGGTGGTGAGTTTTGTTGTTGTTTGGGTTTTCTTTTTTAATTTAAGACCTAATAGGAAGCCTTCTGGATAAAAGTATATGTTGTCCAAAGGTAGGCTTATATTTCAGAAGACATACCATCACATTTACAAAAGAAAAAGACTACCGAAGGTGACAGCATGGCTCCATTAAGATGAAGGAGAAAATTGCTTTTTATTGCAGTGAGATCCAGGCTTTGCTCTTTTTTGTTGAAATGGAAGTATGGAAAATAGTCCCAAAATCTTGGGTAAAGTTTATATATAAAGACAAATGCAAGGCTTACATGCTTTCCAATGATCTATGTTTTCCTATGTATTTGGGGATCATATGTTTTTCCTAGCATATTTCTGTTTAGGCAACAGCTATGGCAGAATGTGGAGAGCTCTACAGTTAGACAGTCCAAGGCAACTCACTTCATAAAAGAGGCCAATCTCTTCGTTATCTGCCTTCGGTCGACTGAGAAAGAAGGGATCTCCAAAGAGGGTGACTAAGAATAGGAGTCTAGCTTACCCTAGATAAAGTCTCTTCCTCACCAGCCACATAAAATTAAGAAATGTGAATACCACTTCATGACCTTTAATATGAACACTTTGCTCTCTCTGTGGGCTTTCTCCAATTTGCAGCAGTATAAGCTGAGAAAGAAAGTTCATTAATCTCCTCTTCGTCATGGAAATGTTATGTGGCAGAGGCTGAACAGAACCCTAGGGTAGTCACAACCCACACCTCACCACAAGCCACACTTCCTGAAACAACACACCAAAATCTTTCAGTCAAATGAGAGTTGCAATGTTTTATAGGTATATGCAATGATGACAATTCTTGTTCAAGAAAGGGGAAAATATGAAGTCACTGGAACCTCTTACAACATCTTTTGTGCAATGTCACCATCAGAGACAGTAAAAAACTGCAAGGTTATACCTATCTACTAAGACACCTCACTAATTCAAGCAACAGATCATGCTTTAATCTGAAAAGAAAACCATTTATGGGCATGTGCTACAACTGGAAGCTGTTGTGCAGACTGTAGAAATGACTGTCAGCAGAACACCAGTTAAACAGGTGTATGGCGATGGCACATAACAGACTCATTAAAGTTAGATTCAGTATCAGTAACACAGATTTTAGTATTTGAAATATCTAGATCTTCAGGCTTGAAAACTCTTAAGATTTTTTTTTTTTTTTGAGATCTAGCACCATCCCTTTAGGTCTACATGCCAAGGAAGAATGCAAATATAATGAGATCTTCCAAAGATGTGACTGGAAATATATCTAAAAAAACTAACATTGGCTGATAGGGAGCCAATCTCCTAAGGTCCCTAGTGCCTCCCATCCAGGTCCTATCTGGTTTCTCCAGATGGTGATTTAGATTACACTTAGCCTATATGTTTGCAGTCATCTCTGTTCATCTCCGTTGCCTAAAGTAGTGGCTTTAGGGAGACTTAACTGGTTTAGGCTAGGTATAGCCTGAGTGAATACTCCTGCAGGGAAAAATGCAAGTTGGCTCCACAGTGTGATGCCAGCTCGACTACATCTTATAAAGATTGTTAAAGATGGAAAAGGCACTCCTATAAAAAATCTTTTCACAAAAACTACTGGCAGACCTTTCTGCTCAGAGACTGAGGCCTGTTGATTGAAAAAGATCCTGGTAGATAAAGATGTGGGTGTAATCATAGACATCTATAAAATGGGTCACGTTGTGTCTGATCTTTAGTAGCTAATGTTTGAAAAAAGCTGTAAGAGGCAAATGTGACAGTAGGAGGTACCAGGCAATGTATTTCCTGAGATACTGAGTGGTTGTACAGGTCCATGCAGGACCATATCTGTAATATAGTAGTACATTTCTGTTCAGAAATTATGAACTCCTGCTAGAATAAATGCAGAAAAGGGCAACAAGATATGGTGAATGAACATGTTTTCTTGTAATGAAAAACTCAATATCCCTTCTTTGTTCAGTACAGAAGAAAGAAGACCAAGCTGAGATATGCAGAAATATTTATGAGAGAGAGAAGAATCATTTAGGGCAATGCTGGTGGAAGAGCAGTTGATCAGAAGTTGCCAAGTATAAGTTTAGGCTGGTTAAATCACAGTTTTTATCAAAGAAGTTTCAAAGGCAGGCTTGAGAAAAAAGAATGAGCAAAATTCCTAAGTAACTTTTGATGTATATATAAGCAGGATATTATGGTGCAGCTGCCTTCAGGAGTGGAGGACAGCACTTGATGACTCAGTCGTATGTTTCTGTCTGTCTTCTATTAATCTTTGGCTTTAGAAAACCAACAACAAATAAAACATTGTAGCTAGAAGCTAATCTGAAGCTAAAGACTTTTTTTTGCATCAGCTATGCGAGCTATAAATGTAACAACAAAATAGCAGAAGGTTATGTTTAGTCAGGCTAAAAATATATTTCAACACTAGAAGTGAACAGTTGCTCAATAGAAGCCAGACTGTGATATTTAACAGTTTTTAATGGCAATAAAGAAAAACAACACTGGGATTCCTGTCAATATTTCAAGATACTCCTATGTACTACTACAGGTTCCCTATCTCCATCTCTGACACTTTGAGTAAAGTGAAATTGTTTTCAATTAGGCAATGCTAACTTCATCCTGCTCCTCAGATGTGAATTGTAGCAACAGGAGGCCATAGCAATCCATAAAAGTTTTATTTGTTGTTGGGTTTTTTATACTTCTGATGCAAGTTTTCTGAATATACTAAACATTCATATGTACTGTGGAGCATAATATGTGTGAAAGCAGCTCTCTATTTTAGGAATATGGAAGTCTGTTGTCACTTATCTTTTTCAGACTGAAAGAAAAGTGCTCCATGTGACAACAACAGGTTGCAGATTAAGGGATGACAGATTCATGGATCAACTGCAGTAAATGAGCTCAGACTTAAGGTAATGGGTGAGCACCACTGAAGAGATTAGTTCAGGGATCTCAGGTTGCAGCTCTACAAGGTGCTCAAGTGAGCAGGTCTACATTGCAATGGCCAAAGCTGTAAAGTTTCTGTTGGTAAAGCAGCATAATTTGCTCAGTCCATGAGGAATGATCATCTAGAGACCTTTTCTAGCAACTGGCTCTTGGGGATAAAAATGGCTGCACCAGGACGGGTCTGCATCAGAAGAGAAGCTTGTCTGGCTTCTTAAGAAGCAGCCTTCCTGGAGGCTTGCCAGAAACCTCAATGCCATATTCTCTGATCCAGTATAGACACTTGAGAACATGCTTAACTTTAAGCATATGAGCAGTCCTATGGACATCAATGGGGTTGCTAATGTGCCTAAAGTTAAATATGTATCAAGTGCTGTGCTGGAATGGGGCCAAAGACTCAAAAACTTGCAGGATCAAGGTTTGGCTGAAGAACAGAGAATGAAAAGGGAGACAAAAGCTGAGAGATACTGAGTTGCTCTCATGCCCTCTTGCATCAGTCAGTCATGGAAGCAAGCCTTGGGACAAAGCCCTTATTATAGTGAAAGTTAAATGAATACCTGTACAGAACTCTTAAACATTAAAAGATACTGTAAACATTCCCATTTTACAGCACACAATAGCTTTTGATTTTTAGATAATATTACATGTCAAAGCAGATACAGTGATGTCACTACAGGAAAACATCACAAAAACATTGCAACAACAGTCATCTCTTTCAACAGAGGCCTGGTTGACTCACTCTCACAGCTGCAGCAAAGTAGTCCAATGTGTTTCTGGAGAACATTCTTGCTTGTGAAGTCTTTATTGGGACACTCTGGCTGTAGGGGAATGCAGACGCTTTTCATTTCTTGTGGCAATCAGAAAGTTTCATTGAATGTTTCTCAGCTCTAAATCTATTCCAAAACACATGCTGGGTTTCCTGGCTGTCTTCCTTAAAATCTGGTCTGGGTTTCTACTCCTGCCCCTTTTCAAATTACTTTGTGTGCACATAAAATTACTAAAAAGAAAAAAAAAAAAAAAGGTGTTATGATTTTTTAACATTTGTTTCTAACCATTTTTCCAAACTTCATGAATTTTTATATGCAATGACTTTTATGTTTAAGTGATTTGCATTCTGAACTTATCACTGGAATGCAGTTAAAATAAAAACATTTGTCCTTTTGCTATTAGTAATGCAACACTGCCAACTAGAGGCATTGGGAACGATCACGTTCTTGTCTTGTAGACCACATCAATAAACTTAAAGGGTTATATAATTATAAATACTGAAAGATCATATTTGCTCTACAGAAATCCCACCCAAATCCTCCAACTACAGTAGTGTTGGCATTTAATTTTCTTTAGATTTTGATGCTTCCACAGGTCATTTATTGAAACCAAACACCACATCACATCATCCCAAAACTCAAACCATAATCCAGTCAGAACTGCAGGTTCCTCAGTTACTGAGCTATTCTAACAGCTTTTGGAAATATACCTCCAGAAAACACTGTAAGTATTAAAAATGTTAGATATGTATAACTTTGAGGGCAAAATAAATCCTAGATATTCTTTTCTTAATCCACCATTTAAATAAAACTTCATAATCTATTGGAATAAAGAAATAATAGTCTATTCAAGTGGGCTAAAAGACAATTTCTATAAGTTTTTAGCTCTGTAAGTTGGTGTACACATTGAGGAGGAAGGTATTTGTTCACAGCTGAAGCAGTATGACTGAAAGTAGAGAAAACATGCACTTGACCAGAAAGACCTGGTTACTGCCTGCCACATGTGATTCCCTGATGTGTACATGCTTGCTAGATCACTGCATGAGACAATAGGATGCTGTTGATGGCCAGAGCTGCCTAGGACCCTCCTGCCTTCTTCCCTGCCATGCCCATGAAGGTAGGGCCCAGCAGCATGCAGCTCCCTAGTATCCAGCAAGAGGAAGCTCCAGCAGAGGAGGACCTCTGCAGGTCCTTGTGTCAACGAAGGTTCAATGAAGCCTTGGTAAAGGCTCCTTCTAGCTGCCCCCTATCCCTCCTCTACCATATGACCAAATCAAATTCAACTCTGTGTATAGGCAGGTAGGGAGAAAAACAAGAGATATGAAGATGCACCGTACTTCCAGGCTTATCTGCTGTGCTCCAGACTTACAGGGTGCAGGAGATACAACTGTCACCTTTTCTAATTCAGGACTATAAACAGAAAACAGCCTGGAGAGCTATGCCCATACCAGGTCCCTGGAAATACGTTTCTTAGGGACTCATCTGAGATAGCAAGATAAAAGCAGGCTGGTGGCAACCCTTTGTGCTCCTTCACAGCAGTCAGCATCTGCCCAGCCATGGGCAAGGATTGTGCTGTACTCCTCCTCCTGACTGACAGTGCATGCCCTAGGGTGCACCCAGGAGCTTGAGAGGCTAGAATGGTTTCCAGGTTTTTCCCCTTGCTATTGGTCTGCACTGATACTCAGATGGAGAGATGCCTGGATCTAAATAAACATGGCTTTTCTTTAGCAGAACCCTAGAGGATTGTTTGAAAACTGCACATCTAGAACTGCAGTGTAAGTGGAAGATCTGCTGGTAGAGCTCACACAGCATTAAATAAACACATTAAATAAACTGCCCAGAACAATTTGTACTTTTGGACTGAAGGGAGGAGCCAACATCCAGCATTGGTTTCCTTTTATTTACCAAAGCACAATTACTCTGTAACTCTCAGCAAAATTCACAAAAAATAATAAATTCCATTTTTCCCCTAACAGTCTTCAAAGCTTTATATCTATAGAAATTCCAGGGAAATCTGACAAGCCTAGAGGGCAGGAAAATGATCTCGTTGGAAGCCAATAGGCAGTAGTGACTCACAGAGGCACAGAGCTGCAGAGCCACTGACAGAGAGGTGTCAATTAAGCCTGGCCCTGTGTTTTCCAGGGGCTGTACCACAGGGTAGTTTAAGAATGAAAGAGCCAGTTTCCCATATATTCAGAGAAAGCCCTGGAGGGGGTTGGACGTGACAGTACTGGAATAAGATGAAGGCTTAAAAGTGAAAGCGTAGACATTGGCCTAGGAAACAGAGAACATAGTTTGCAGCCAGTGTAAACCATTGTAAAAACTAATTTGATACATGTTTTTCCAGTTATATTATTATGTTGATGTTCCATAACAATGTCTTTACAAGAGCTAAAGCTAAGAAAGTACAGTGGTCCAGTGGAAGCAAACTACTGGGGCCCAGGCAACACTGGAGTTAGCTTGTTCTCTTGAGTGTTACCTAGAGCTCTACTTTTAGGAAAGAAAAAAAAAATGCATCTGTTGTGAATCCTCTTGTGATAGCAGAAGCGACATTTCCACAGTGATGGTCATATCTAGATTTCTTTAAATGTCTTTATTGAAATGAACCAGAAATTTTCTAATAATTATTTTTGGCTGACAGTCAAAACTGAAGCCCAATGGACACTTGCAGGGTTTTTCCATTTACTCATTTTACTGTTTGGCAGTGAAAGCTAATGCTCAGCACTTTAAGTCTGAAGCACAGTTCTCAGCTCTGGTAATATGGTACTGCTTGATTCTGCACTGAGGTCCAAACTCACTGCACACCAATTACCTGCGTTAGGAGTCAGAAGTACCCATGAAAATATGTGTTCTGTGAAGCTTTCTTGTATTGTTCAGTGTAAAATTTGTTTGGGCACTGTGTCTATGCAATCTATTTCTTATTGATTTGCAAAGGCACATTGGGCATGCGTAAAAGTCTTTTGGAGAGTGATCAATAGATGTTGCAGGAACAATGCTGAATTACATCTGTCACAGGAGCTGTGATCTCATCCCTTCCTCATTCATTACCTAAAGCAGAGTTGGACAGAGTAAGAACTTTGCCAGCAACCTCCCTTTCTGGGGAAGTAGATCAACGAATATTTAACCCTCCAAATCAGCCCATAATGACCAGTCTTGTCACTAGTGAGCACTAGCTGGAGTCCTGTCTTACATCTTTAGGTAAGACACCCAAGGACTCCCCAGCTTCTTGCTGTCAACACTTTTTAATCCTAATGTCCTGTTTCAAGGATTATTATAAGCTGCCTATTTATATTCTCCTGAATGGATGTTTCGTTTGAGATTTGTATTTATATTCACGCACATGTTGTTCTGAATTGTGGAGTTACAAGACAGCTTTCTGGTCAGGATTTAACTCTCTGTCCTGCAGATACAGCTGGATTTCACTGCCAAGCCTTGTACACCATTGTCTAGACAGTGGTCAGGTTTGTATATCATTTGAAGGTGTCAAGCAGGTTGAAAGGAAATATGTGGACACAAAATATTATATCACATCCTAGAAAGGCAGTAGAATAATTGAGCAAGTGCTCCAGAATTCATGCAGCCAATAGGTCACTCTAATATTTGCTGCCCCCTATTTTTCCATGCCAAACTGAAAAAACTGTGTGTATACTTGAGAATTTATAATTTACAATATATTAATTTAANAGTAAAACTAATACAGGATTAAATGCAAGAACATGGCACTTTGATTTAAATATCTACCTGCATTTCTCTTCAACCAGACTACATTCCTTTCTTTTTCAGCTAAGAATCTTATAGATTTAAATGCAGTTACTATAGTTTTAACTGAAAATGCATGTTTGAATTCTGCATTAAAAATATTAAAAATAACCCAGCACTAAAAATACAGAAAGTTACATTTTGCACCTTTTGGTACAAAAATAGTTGATAAAACATAATACAAGAACCATACATTATTAATCATACACATGTCAGTGACAAAAAACATCAGGAGATCAAAGCATTAAAGACAAAAAATAATTCAGACTTTACATGAAAAATAGAGGGAAAAGTGTAACCATACAGTCCATATAAAGAAATCCATGGGAGAAGAAGAACCAAAAGAGGATTGTTTCTGATACCCTTGCAAAAGCTATCCAAGGAGGATGAAAAAGGTGAGATCCAGCTAATTCCATCTTTGTGCAAAGATGAGGAATAAAGGACTTGTCTTATATTTGTCATTTGGTCAAAATTCCATCAAGTATCACTTCCAAAAAATCAGACCATTTTGAAACTACAATTCACAGAAGCAATAATCAGATACTTTAAAACATATTCTGTATATAAATAAATAATGAATAAATTTACTTCCCCCTGAAAAAAAAAAAAGTTGGTTTTATTTGTTAATTACATTCCTCTGTACAAAGTCACCCTTGTGTCTTCCTTTTAGGTTCATACCTATCTTCAAGCACCAGTGAACCTAGCCATTCAGTGGGAACAAAAGCACCTACAGTTCAAGCTTTCATCAGTGGTTTCTTTTTTCACTGGACATAAGCCAGACTTGAACTGTCTGAGGGGGAACTAGCAGACACACATAGGCCACTATTTATTTCCAATCCTCATACAAGACACCTGATACAAGCCAAGATGAAGAGAAATCCAATGATTCAGTGTATAAGCATTGGGAATCCACAAAAGCAAAAGTTGGAGAAATGGCACAAAAGGAAGGGGAGGGTAGAAACGTGAATTTGCTTTTCAGCTAAAAGATTCTTCTTGTTTTTTTCCCAGGTGAATGTGCTTCTGTTGCTACACGGAGACCTGGCCAGCTCAGGTGTTCTGTGTTTCAATCACACTGTTTTTTAACTAACCAGCTCCACAAAAAGGACCTTCCATCAGGAGAACTGATTGCTGCTGGTAAGCAAGTATTTCTCATTTTTAGCTTTTCTTTAGTACAGCAATAAGGTTTGGTTGATAAATGCATTACAAGCCTAGTTATAAAAACCCACAAATGATAAATGCTTAGATATTAGCTAGCAAAACATTTGTACTGGCAGAGAGATTAAGGCAATCAACATGGTGTTGACTGTAATTTCATTCTCTTAATCAATTAACTAACATTGGATCATGTAACATCAAAAATTCAGAATATTGAATTTAAACTGCCTCTAGGTATAGCTCCATAAATTATCCTTCCAAAACCTTACTCTTTTCCCTGATGATGATAAATTATTTAAACTTTAGACAACTAATCCTGTGACTTAAAAAAGCAAAATGTAAAACTTTTTAAAATGTTTTCCTTGTAGTGAGATGGTCAGTTATTGGAATTTGTTCACTAGAAATTGAATTGGTAACAATGAGGTTCGTGATCATGAGAGATTCATTAAAGTAAGGATAAAAACTGCTGTCATGCCTCTCTCTCCTAAGAAGCACAAAGCATCTTTTTTTGCCAGTGGCTCAGGGCTGTAATTCCATACTGGATATCACTTTTAAATTCAAGGCTGAAATTTGCTTCATCAATACAAGAACAAGTGCTTTGTAAGATTTTTTTTTTTTTTTTAAGTCAAAACACACTCTCAGTGGTTTACCCTGGTAATCCTAAAGTTCAACCTCTGAAAAATGGTATCTCCAGCAAGAATTGATAAACTGACTGAGACATTTGCACTTTATTTTTTAACTTACTTCAAGCCATCAGGTATCCACCTGAGTAGCAGAGCTGTGATATCTAAAGATGATTGTACTGGGCAGAAAGATTTCTCAAAAAAAAATGGTTTTTCAATGCTTGTCCTCAAACACTGCTTTTGTTCTTTGACTTTTATCAAGACCAGAAGTTACTAAATTTCTTATAATGATCTTTGTCAGTAAAAGAAACAGATATCTTCAGAATACTGAAACAGCCACGAGCACAGGTGGATTGTTTTATTCAGCAGGAGTTGAGTTGAAGATCAGTTTTAAAATGCCATGAAGGATGGATAAATTTTTTTGAGTTTTCATTGTGAGAAACAGCTGGGAAGTTCTTTGACATTTATCTTGCACTCTTTAATGTCTTGGTTCACAGAGTGTAGACAGTTTCAACATTCTGGAGGGATTTGCTGATTTAAAATGTATTATACCCAGAGGTAAATATTTGTCAATTTTCCTATTTTATTAAGGAAAATATCATGAGACATCTTTTGACCAAAAAACCTACTGTCCATAACGAAGATCTCATGCTCTCACATTTGACTGAAATTAAAAAAACTAACAGAACAAACAACTAGTAGCACCATCTTGAAATAGTCATGATGTAATGTTACAACATTGTACAAGTTCATAAGGATCAAATGGTGGGTGACCAGAAATGACCGGAGTCCCTGTGACCATGCCATAGTGAGAACCATCCCCTGGAGCCCAGTTTTGGCAGCTGAAAGCAGTGCTGCATGATAAAATTAAGCACCTTCATTTGGCACTTTTCTCACAAAGACATTTCTAGAAATAACAGAAATTGTCTCTGCAGTATATGTTGTTCAGATACCACTAACACGTTAATTTATATAGTTAATATATATAATAATTCATTTATTAAATGCTATGATTAATTTACCCTGTGTCAGATGATTAATCCATGTGGCTAAAGCTGTTGCTTTCTCCTTCCAGTTTCCTTGCTAGAGTGAAAGGAAAATGCTTCACTCAACGCTGGCCTTGTCCCTCCTGCTAATTGCAGTCTCTTCCAACCTTGCAATGGCAATCAAGAAGGAGAAACGAGCACCTCAGACACTGTCAAGAGGTCAGACACTGTACACTTACTGCACATAGTTACCTCCTTATCATAGAGATCACCAAACCTTTTTACCTAGAGTGTACGTGGAAGCACATACACACTTCCTGAGGTGTGTTTCTGTAGTGTTAAGTGACACTCTAAGTAGTGCACCATCTTATTCCATGTCGTTTCGCTCTGTCAGTTTGTTCTTAAGGGTATGGCTGAGGGCCTCCTATAACCTGCATAATTCATATAACTTACATTGACCTAGTAGAAGTAAATAACCCAAACCAGGTCTCTCAAATCAGGATGCAGTTGTAGAACTGTCAGTGAAAAAATATTCTTTCATATACCATTTAAAAGGTATTTTATTATGGTAACATATTAACTGAAACAGTCTTTTAACTTCAGTTGCTATGGGTACAGACCTATTTTTATACACAGAACAACAGTTTAAGCCATGGTTGGGTTTTTCCATGTGAGTCTTGTTTTGGGTTTGGTTTGGTTTTGCTTCTCATCACTACTCAGTCATGTTTTGCAGTGAATAATTCACTTCCTCACAGTGCAGAATTTTCAACCTGGATGTTAACTAAAGACCCTATTTTAAGATATTTATCACAGAATCAATCCTTTGAAACACAGAGAGATATCTTTCTGAGATTTCTTCTTCTCCATAGTCCCTCTCCTTTTGGGCCTATTTACCAAAAAAATCTGCAGCTCTCTTCCTGACCCCTTCTGCAAACTGTGCAAATCCTACACACCACACAGCTCACCTCTGAGGTCTTCCTGTACAAAGCACTGACAAAGCCCTACCTATCACAGAGGTCCCATCTTAGCCTAATTGTTCATGCAACACCTGAACTAACCAAAGAGAAATTGCAAATCCCTTCTTTTATGGGATATCCCTGGAGAAAGGTTATAGTTAATCTGGTATCTATGGTCTATCTTATCTAGATCAGGATTTATTTTTCCTACTAAGCCTAAATGCATAAAGAGACAACAAAATCACTTCAACTCTGGCAATTTCGGGGAAAAATAGCCACAGAAAGCAAGTGTCAGTTTCCTAATTCTGTTTTCTGACCTTCTGGGATGCTTTGAGCTCTTAAACTGTAATTTTCATGGATCAAAGGAGAATACTTAAATCTGTTGCAAAATGACCCTTGCTGACTCATTTGTGCAGCTACCTACATCAGAGTTGACTTCAGCCAGGGCTGGGATCTCACTGGTCAGCACACCAGACGGATCTGTAATTGAAAGAAGGGGTGACCTAGTAGTGTCACAAGCAGTTGTCTCATGAGAAAGCTAGCAGCAAATCTCTGCATAACGAGGACTGATCCAAGTGCTATCCAGACAGTGCAGAAGAAACTGAGCCTTAACTTGGTCCAGATCCAGAAGCTGTTTTACAGTTCCCAGGGGGGCCATCATGAATGGAGCAACACTGCCTGGGAGGCAGTGATCTACTATGCAGGGGCTGGCATCTTTGGGATCTAAAGGCATGAAACCAGTTGGACAATTTGCTTTGTGAGATCAGTACATCACCTACAGATGAGCTATGAGGCTGATAATTCATTAGGATTTTGTTTCAGTAGAGATTTTTATTTGACAGCCATTATTATATTAAATAATTTAATATAATAGAGTACTTGCAGCTCCAGGGATTGAAATTATTACTCAGCAGTGGAATTTACAACCTAAGACTGTTCTCTAACAATGCTCATATTAAATTTGACCTTTTTTTAGCTTTCATATTTTATTTTCCTCTCTTTAATAAGTCAACTTTCTCTTTAAGCACCAGGGTCTACATGAAATATGGAGCATACAATATAAAGATATATAGGATATGAGTGCTGATTTAGGGACCTCTGAATATTTTAGAAAGATATCTAACAGGTTTGCCAAATGTTTTGAACTGGATATGCAACCAGCAGACAGTTTTGGAGGGTTTTAGTTGTTTGGGTTTTTTTAATCGTCCAGTGCACCTATCAGGAAATGTAGAATTAGCATATCCACAATGTTTGTGAACCCTTGACTAAAACCCCAAATCCTATTTGTGTATAACTGTTGATAAATATAAAAAAAAATTGTTCCAAGTGATTTGCCTGGCCACCAGTTTATCCTTTTATTTTATTTCTAGGGTGGGGAGATGAAATTACCTGGGTACAAACTTATGAAGAAGGGCTTTATCAAGCAAAAAAAAGGTAAGAGCTTTAAAAATATTTTGAAAGACAAAGTTTTTAATCAGTCATGCCTGAAGATATTATATTGAAAGAGAACAAAGAAACACCATGACAGCTGATCTGCAGACCACCCAGTTAAATAAACCGGATTTTGTTTCTATAAATAAAAGCTATTGTAGGAGTCTTATGGCTCTGAAGCAACAGCATGGGCCAAGAGCTTAACACTGTCATTTCTTTGTCACAACAGCAGTGTTGTCATTTGAATAAGAAATGATAAATAGAGATTATAATTTAAAACTGTTGTGGGGTTTTTTCATATCACATACATCTGATTACTTCCTTAATCAACAGCTGGAAATCAGTTACATTTGCTCTGGCATAGTGATCTACTGCCTTTGATGTTTTCCCCACTAACTTTATTAGCTGGCATATGTGCAGGATGTAGTTTCTCACTCTCTTGGTAGGAATGAAAGTTTCAGTCTGAATCTTCTCTGGGACTTAGATGAAAATGTATCTAAGAATTCATAGCAATATTTATTTCAGCCTCTTTTACAGTTTATTTTAGATTAGAGAAGTGTATCATGAGCTATTGTTAAATTGAAGGCAAATTATTTTTAAAATAAAAGGCAACTAATTTAACATATCCTGTGTGAAATGGGCTAGGAACTGAAAAATTCTTGGCCGTGATAATAGATCAAACATTAGTAACTGATTTGCTGAACAGTAGCAGTAGTTTAAGAAAATACAAGAGAAAATGAACAAATTGTCTCCTGTTTTGAGGTCCAAAAATATAACATTTTTATACTTTACCAAACTGTCTACAGAAAAAAAGAACTTATTGTGTGTCTTTTCAAGAAAGCTTAAAAAGCATAAATCTTTTCATGGGAAGCATTTGATGATAAACTTAGTTTACAAAAATTATTTTATTTTCATTAATACAGATTATTTTCATTTTTTTAATCATGGAGAAAGTCTCACCTAAGCAATAGTAAACACATCTTCAGTTTGATTATATACTAACTGGGAATGAAACGATAATGGCTCTATTGTCTCCTTCTTCTAGAGTCTCTTACTTTAAAAAACATATTTAGATAGAGAATATCTATTGCTTTATTTCTTTCTTTTATGAAGGAGTTATGTTCTTTTCCCTTGCTTAAAAGTGTCTGCAGTTCTTTATGGAGTGTCTGTATGTTTTACTGTGGGTTAATATAAGATTAAATGTAATTTGTCTTTTCCAGTCAGTCATTTCTATACTTGTCAAATGTCTAACTACATGTTTTGTTATTAATAATAAAGTAACAAGCCACTGATGGTAATTCATCATTTGGAGGACTGTCAATACTGCCAAGGTAAATTTGATTTTCTGAGTGTTAAATTTTGTGAATATTTTAATAAGAAATTCCACCTGTCTGTATATTTACCTTGCACTTGCTGAAGATTATTTAAAGAAATAGGTAAATGAGTATGTATTTTAAAATCTAAGAATTTATTGCTCTTATTTACAAAAACTCCATTATGAAACCCAACAAAGAACATGAAAAATACTCAGTGCTGCAGTCCTGCTGCCCCTAACGCAGTGCTCGTCAGTTTAAATTAAAACACAGATTTGCTACTGACTCATTGAACAGATTTAATATTGTTTGTCTCTCCTGAACTGGTAATTAAAGAAGGAGATGAGGACAGGACTGCTGAAATCAATCTAATAAGAGTTTTCTGAGAATAATGTACTTTTGTCAATCTGAGACATGGCATCCATTCAGATCACAGCCTTCATAAATAACAGACGAGCTTCCATGTTCATAGCCGGGAGGTGACTTTGACATGGGTCACAAAAACAAAAAGCTGTGATAGAGCCCTTAAGTGTCTCCTCAGGAATGTGAATCAGCAGAGACAGGAACAATGTGGCCAGTCTCCAGCCAACATGGTGCCTAAAATTCAGAAGGAAAAGCAGTGTTTGAGATGGACTTCAACATGATCATGTCTTTCCTAGCACTGAAGAAAGCTTTTGCAGAAAATGAAGAAATACAGGAAATGGCCCAAAATAACTTCATTATGCTGAATCTCATGGTATGGAGGGTTTGGGATAGTTTGTTTTGGGGTCTTTTTTGGAGGGGGAGCGGTTTGCCTGTGTTTTCTTTGTCTTGTTTTTTCATGTCATTTTAACTAAGTATCTCTGGCATTTCAGTTACATGTAAGTACAGACATTTGTGTATGTGTATCCACACACAGGTAGTACCTTTTTTTGTTTTAGTCCTCTGGTACAATACTATTCACAGGTGGTAATACTTTAGCAAAATTTGCAGAATTTTTTTAGTAACTAGCTTTACTTTCTCTGCCAGCATGAAACCACAGATAAAAATCTGTCACCTGATGGACAATATGTGCCTCGAATCATGTTCATAGGTATGTAAAATATCTACGCATCTTCAGAGGTCTGATTTCTGAATCTATGCCAGTGTCCTCCTTTGGGAACATCAAAATCATTCTTTTTCCGAAAAGAAAATAGTTCAAAAGTTATTGTTATCATGGTATTACTCTGGAACTTGGCATCTGAGTTCATTTCTCCCTCAGTCATGGGCTTTGACCCTTGTAAACTTCCTCAGGTTATAGATATGTTCTGCAGGGTACCTAATTTGTGCTTGGGGGCAAGCTGCTTAAATATCTCTTAACATCTGGACTTTTGCTTTCTGTGCTTCTGATAACAGTTGGACTTTTTCTCTCTGTGCTTCTTGCTAGTGCTGTTATAAGACAGTTTGCTGAGAACAGCCAAATAGGTAACCAAATCTACAGTGTGGACATTACCACAGAGAAAGTCAATGGTCAGTGGCATATAAGGAATGATTTATCCTATCATAAAGCTGCCTTCTGGAATAGATTGAACAATTCATGCCCCAGAGTGCTTGTTCACTTTCACTGACTGTGCAGGGAGCCTAGAGTTCTGTGGTCACACCCAAAGTTAGGAGTGATGACACCCACACTGAGACAGAGAGCAATGTAATAATAGGAGTCAATTACTTAAGAAAAACTTGGAAGGGGAAATGGAAAAAGAGATGTCCACAACAACTTGCTCCCATGATGGAAACTAAGAACCACAAGATTTTATTTCTGAAGGCTCAAGGTAGGCCATTTAATATTACATTATCTGTACACACATGATGTTCACTATGCATGTGTCCAGTCAAGTTGGCCTTTCCTGATGTAAACTCAGAATATGCAAAACAGGATACTTTTATTTAAATGTGGATGAAATGCATGTGTAATCTATGATATAAAAAATAAGCATTAACTTCTGTTGAGGATTTCTCCAAGTAAAGAGAAGTTGTTTGGAACAGAGCATAATGGCCTTGTATTAGCTCATTGATGAAAAGAGAGTGCCTCAGAAACAGGGCTGTCAATAAAATGCCACGGACATTGTCCTCAACAGTTGTGGGAATGGAAAGCAGTGTTTAACACAATTACTTTTGCAGACCCATCTCTCACAGTAAGAGCTGATATCACAGGAAGATACTCCAACCGCCTTTACACTTACGAACCACAAGATGTACCATTCTGTAAGTGCTCCCTTGTCAAGTTGCTTTGCATTTCACATTGTATGCAGCCAGATACACCCTGTTCCAGTTGTTTGTGCTTGAGAGTTCATTAAGATCTCAAAGTAATAAATAAAGACTGCGTGTGAGCATTTGTAATGAATTATAATAGTCTAACCAGTTCTAGCAAAACATTTAAGCACTCCTATTGTCCCACTGAATTTATTTGGACTACTCAGGTAAGACAAAACCATGGCTAAGAGTTTTTTGGATCAAGATCTGAGCAGTTTGCTACTGAATGGTGAAAGTCACTACGCTCAGGGGTATCCAACTACACAATGTAAACAGCCAGTGGTGGGAGGGAGTCACTAAAGAAATGCTAGTGATTGCCTGGATACCACCTCACAGCAATATTTCAGAAAGGAATGTGATTTTTCAGGTTGAACTAGTACTTACTCTATACCATCTGTTTGACACCAATGCAGTATCTTAGCACAAATACACACGTCACATCTGATTACCAGGCTTGCTGTTGAGAAACGAGGGAGTTAAAAGGAGTCTTGTCAAAGCACTTTAAGTTAAACATTTTAATTCAGGAAAATATTTACCTTCTACGTTAGTGTCAATGCCAAAATTTTCACAATAGAAAGCTCTAAAATATAATGTGTGATCATAAATTAAATTCAATATGAGTGATTTACTAATCAAACTAGGTGGGGTTTTTAATTGTACAAATGCACTTTAACTACATTTTTACAGTTCTTTCTTATTTTCCTTTCAGTAATAGAGAACATGAAGAAGGCACTACGCCTTATTCAGACCGAACTCTAACCAGCAACAGTGAAATGACCATAGCCTCTACAAGGTGAAGCTGCACTAGGAAACCCACCCAGCATTTTAAAATACTTTAGTTAACCTCTCTGTCTCTACTAGTATTTTTTACTCTTACCAAGCAGCTTTGGCAATTCAGATTTCATAAGAAATTTGTATGTACAATTTGAAGAACAAACACAGAAAGTCTATAGTGTCCATGTGAAAAGAGGAAAAATCTGTTAAACACTGGCATTAGCTATTGCAACAACTAAAAGTGATGGTTTAAGATGCAGCAACTTCAAGCTGTATTTTATGAATTAAACTATGACTCTGTTAAGACAACTATGACTTCTGACTGAGAATTATATCAAATCTTTTTGATGTCTTTTTTGCAGTTTTCTATAGAGGTTAATAGCTGCATCTTGGCTTCTAATTTTTCTATTTTAAGAAGCTGATAAGTCAGCACTGTAACTCCAGTGTAACTTTATGCACTTATTTCTCATTAAAGGAAAAGAAGCTTTGCTGGCAAATCAGACAGGAAGGCTCTTGATACAGATTTTGGAATGGCTTACGTAGAAAAAAAACTGTGATCTAGGCTTAGCGTTCTTCTGTATGGTACTTTAACTATCATTCTGATAGCTGAAAACAGAACAGATATTTCACACTGAGCATATGGTCTCAGTGAGGTGATAATCATCAAATTGCAACTACAGGTTTTGCTATGATAAAGATACAGTGAAGCAAGAGAGGTTTAAAAGTCCCAGAACACCACACCTGAGGCAAGGTGGTGCTCATAAAGTCTGGTATGAGAAAAATGAAGAGGACTTTTTTCATTTAAATGGCATTTGGATCCCATGAAGATCATCCAAGGTCATTCCCTCATTTTTTTGAGCGTCCCAACACAGACATCATGGTGTCAGCTTAGTGAGGGGATCTGTACATACGAAAGTCTTAACAAAATTCCCTCAGGATAAATATATACAACAGCAGACACCTGATTTAAGTCAAAGCTGAAGGCAGTTGAAACAGTTTATGATCCCAGCAATGTGCTTTTTCATTAGACCGAGACAGTAAGCAACTCATCTGCAGTAAGATATGTTATGTGCAAAGCACCAATGTCACTTGTTTGTACTACCTGCCATTTCCTGTGATGCTGCCTGTATATGCATGAAAAAAATGAAGGAAGGATCTTTGCAAGACAGCTTTGCTAATTTACAATACTTAGTATTAATTTGTAATTAATTTATATTGCACCTATGTATGTCTTCATAATTATGTAAAATTGGGATATAAATGCATATTCCAACAGAGTAGTGATAAATTACCTGTACACTAAGATAAAAAAAAATTGTATTAGTTATTAACAACATATTTGTCTTCATGATCAGTTAATGATTTTTTTAAGCCTGTGGGAAAATGCTAGAAACAAAATTAAAATGGTTATCACACTTCTTTGAGTTGTATTTAGCTCTACCCATTTATGTCCATATCTATTCCAGATTTGCAACATTTCCTAGACTATGTGCACACTCTACTTTAGGTAAGCCAGAGATGTTCAGGAGAAAGAGACGCAAGCTAGCTGCCAGAGGTGATACAGAATAGCCATGGCAGCACTCTCAAAGTAGAGTCAAGAGAAGATTTACTTTGGAGAGAAGCTTGGCACAAAACAACTTTGGAAATGCTTAATTACAGTAGATTCAGAATATTAACAAAACCAGTAGATGGAAAGTGATGAGTCTTTGTTGTCATATTGCAGGGAATTCTTTTCCTTCCATACATTCACTTCCTACAACAGCTGAGATCACAGGAGACATTGGTTTGAAACAACCTCTTCTCTAACTCAGGCAGGAAATCAAACGTAAACAAGTAACGCAGGCCCTGGATCTAGAAGTCTGCTGTTGTTCTTATTTTGGGCATTTGATATTGAGCCAGCAGATAGGAAACAAAAATATTCATTAAATTAATAATAAATTTTTCAGAACAATAACATGATCATTGGCTTTCATTCTCAACCAAAAGGTAGCTTTCATAGCTATACAGAAATGCGTGTTATTTTAACATTTGAATCAAATCTGGATTTCCAAAGGTATTATTGATACTGATTGCATCTGTAACCTGGAACAATGTTTTCCACTGTAGAACTTTTTAACAGCTTCGACAAACTACTCATCCAAGTAGACAGCAACCACTTTCCAGAAATGTCACAGGCACACGAATTCCTTTGTGTCAGATGAGATCTCTTTGCAAAGTGACTAAAGGGGATTTCACCCTGTTCTTTCCCTTCTCAGATCCCCATAGGTACCAGACTGAAATCTATTCTCAGCTATCACCTTGAGAAATGGGACTAAATCTTCATGAGTCTTAAAAGATTCAGATCCAGTCCTTTTGGTGGAGCTAGATATTCAGGTAAAAACCACCCTGTATGTTGCAAACATTTTCCATTCACAGCTTAGCTCAACATTCATCCTTTCTTTTAGAGTTGTTACTATCTTTCTTGCCTTCTCTTCAAAGATTACTTTGCCAGGTCATAGCTCTTCTGGTGAAATAGAAATTCAGATTAAAGCCTCATTGCTCTGGGATGAAATAATAAGTTTGAAGCCTGTGTAATGACAGGCACAACATGATTTTTTTCCCTTTTTTCCTATGAAACAAATGGCATGAGACACTACCCCTGTTTTTCTTCCCTTCTTGTGTGCCACACAGCTTTATTTGTAGTATTAGTGGGCAGACTTTTATTCATACTTTTTACTTCCCTTTCTTAAGGAATAGTGGGTGGCTGTTAATTTGTTCCTTGGTTAACTGGAACTAAACCAATCAGGTTTATTTGACCTCTGCCATTTGAGTTAGAGCTGAAGGAACAGAACAAAAGATGAAAAAATAAGAAGGTGAGAGCAGTTGTTTGCCACAGAATAAATACAGTCACAATATAAGGACCAATAGCTGCAAAAACCTATCTGTATAGACTATGTGCTTTTACAGAATCCATAACCTGCATACTATATGTATGGATACAAATATTAACATAAGCACAATATAGCATCACCTGTGGAAGCCTATGTTTTGTATGAAAGACTTCTCTGTGTCCTGCCTTTGCTATGAACATGACACATTCTGGGAAGCAAACCTTCTTGCCAGTTGTTCACATATCCATGCCTAATTTACTGTCTGGACTTATCTGTTGTAATCAGACAAAGAGTAGTCAAACAAACGTGGGCTTAACGTCAGTGAGGTGAGGCACAGGAATCTGAGAACTGACAGAACAGGATCCTCCCCTATGTATCCGTCTCAGCAGAGCGAGGCGTTGGCTTTTCCAGGCAGATGGTTGATGTATTGGTCTGCAGAGCTAAAACATTTTCCCGTGTGCAAATATTTGCGTTTGACCAGAACAAAAGAAAAGGCACCGTACCTTTGTGTACCATGGAGGTGAGAAACCGTGGGACACCTCAGCACTTAAAATGAAAAAGTAACTTTATCTTGCAGAATAAGGCTGATATACTTTGGATTGTTTCAGGTGCTACACCTGTTCTTTGCTAAAGGCTGACATGGAGAAATTTCCAAACGCTGAGGTGTCCTACACAGCATCAGCCAAGTCCCTGCTCTGCTCCCTTTTGTTTCTCCCTGTGTTTAAACGGATGCAGGGATCCACATTGCAAGTCAGGTGGAAGCAAAAAGTCTCCATGGCAACTAAAAAGTCCAAAAACACAAATCGGAAAGGGAGGAAAATTTATTCTTCCACCAGAAAATCTCCAGAATTTACAACTCCTCCTTGCTGTTCAAGATGCTTATGCTATTCAATTCTTACGATTTTGGGTTGCTACTTTGTATTGTAAAGTAACTGATCCACTAGTCACTAAAAGTGGATCTGTTTCAGCAGACTATTTTCTTTTAAGAGGTATCAGACATTTGCTGACCTCTTTAGAATAAGAGAAGACACATGAAACAAAACACCAGCTTCCCTTATCTTTGCATAAGAACTGAAATACAGTGGAGTCACACTGCCATAATCAAGTTCTGCATTTTGAAATTTACCTATAATTCCAATTCCAACTGCTTTTAAGTAGCTGTTCAAGTCACCCTTTGCACATGTCTAAGTATGACCTGTAAGAAAGAGAAAAGATACCATATGGAATAATTTTTCAAGGTTATAATACTCATGAGGTAACAATACTCAGGTTTGGGTATTTTTTTATGCTTAGACTTGGTTATTGCTTCAGGAAAGAGCCTAAAAAATACTTCAAAAAGATCTACCGTGTCATCTGTTACCTTTCTGTGCACACTGAGGATCACTTGTTACTGCTTTGCACATCCTGCCTGCATGTGCCCAGGTGATTGTTTGTAGAAAGCTGGCACACACAAATCCAGCCTGCTCCTCAGCACTCAGGCTGATGAGGACAGCTGACTTCATGGGAAGATCTAAACCACTGGCTTTACTGTTTACATTCACATACAGGGAAGAGAACACTGACCACCTGGAGAAGAAGCTACATCCTAACGTGGTGCATACTATATAGGACAGGGAGAAAGTAGCCTTGACCTGCTGAGGTATTTTCTGCTTCAAGCATGCAAGCAGCTGAGGCTATGATTTTACACAGACCTTGAACACTTGTATCAAAGCACTGTAAGAGCAGAACAAAAGCCCACATCTCCCAGACCTGCTCTGCTTCTCTTGGAAGACAACTCCACATTCAGTGTATGTTACTGTTATCAAATGCTTTCAGATATACAAGTCCACAGAGGATTATTCTCACCCTAATCAAAAGAAACATTCCATGGCCTCAGTGCCTTTAGTTCTTATTAATTCATATACTTTTGACCTTGACAAAAAAAGGACAAAAATTCCTAAATCCCATAATGAGTTCCCAAAAGGGAATTCAAAGATTCAGGGCAGCAGTTACACTGGGCCTGGAAACTCAATCTTTCCTTCTTTGGAAAAACACCCTTTCTTATTTACTAACCAAACAAATGAATACACAGGGAGCCACACTCCAGTGAAAACATTATGAGTTGTTCTGCATTCTTGGACTAAAGATATGGGAAGTGGAACAACTCCTTCAAAAAGAAAAAAAGGTTCAGAGTTTGTTTGATTGTTGTTTATAAAAGCCAAGAAACAATCTTGTTGACATCTCATGGAGATTGTTAAATTAATAAGCATTCTTTCATAAGGTGTTTCTAGAAGGCAACAGTGCAAATGTAAACCTACTTGAGTTGTTTATGTGGTATCCTCTGTATTAACGCTATTGTGTACGACTACCAGGGATACCCCAAGACTGCCTTCCCTGTACTTGTACAGCCCTGGGTACAGCTATAGGGCATCTCTAGAGCACAAAGGACCAGGCAGCTTAAGCAGTAGGCAACTCTGTTACCCACAAACAGGTATGCTGCCCAAAGGTTGCCTGTGATATGGGAGCAGCATTAAAGAGACTGACAGATCCTTTGGCTGTTTACCCTGACGAGTCACAGGAGCTAAAGATGTTTAGCTTTCCATAATTTTATACAGAGGGAACTAAAACACAGATAGGTTAAGATTACACAGAAGATGTGGCAGAACAAGAAACTGAAGATACATTTATCGAGCTGATATGAATGAAAACAAGCACAAAATCAGTGCTGCCTCTTTCTGACTGTGAAATATGTCCTATTAGTTGTTTGAATTCTTGAAATTAAGGAGAAAAAGGAATTTTGCTAAGGAAAATGAAAGAGAGCATCTACAATTCCACAATTTTGTAACCAAAGCATAAACCTTAAAGCATAAAGCCTTTCCTTCCTGCACTGAAATAAATCAAAGGACTACAGAAAGAATGAGTCACCATGAAAGCCAAAGAAAATTCTTCCTGTGCTGTATAGTTTCATAACATGCTCTACTGAGGCACAAACAAACCCTGAAGTTACAATGTCTTTGAGAAATAGTAAATTCTAGAAATATTTGTGGCAAACAGATAATTCCACAGTCTTAGCTACAGTGCTAGAAGTCTTATGGTAGATATCATATCTCCTGTCAAGTTAAAAATAATTAATTCAAAATAAAAAAAACATGGTTCCAAGCTTGACAACAGCAACTATTGCCAGTGCCAGTAAATACCTTGGCATTACTCGATGCATGTAATCCAGTCATGTAGACTCAATAAGTCTGTGGCAGTATGTTGATAAATCATGGAAATATTCAAACTACATAGTGACTATAAGGGCAAGTTGCCAAAAAGATTTCAGGCTGATAACCACATTTTGAAACAACAAACTTGCAAATCAAGTAAAATTTTCCATAAAAATAACTAGAATCATTTAAAACAGTATGGAGTAAAACAAAAAATTGTACATATTTGCATGCATAAATCCTGAATGTATTGGCAAAAGTCACTTATGAAATCTGAAATAAAAAATATTTTTAAAGGTATTTCATTTATACAAGTGTAGATGGCTTTGCATGATGATAGAGATGTGAGGAATTTATGACTGGCACCATTATGCCTTCCATAACTTTTGTAAGGAGCCAGCACAACAGGGTGCCTCTCTGAAGTGCCTGCCCACTGGCATACATGGAATGGAGACCAAGGAGGTATTAGAGTTCTGTGTGCAGTTGCTGGGCTTACTTGGACCATAATGGGGGACAGAATTTGGTCCCAACAGCAGCACTTAGTCTGATGTGAACACATTCCCCCTTTTTGGCCACTATCCCCTATACATCATTCATGGGAGTGGTTACTTTACTGCACAAGTAAAATGCATTTTTCCTAGTAGACAGCACTGTCTCTGCTTAGATGGGCATGTATCCATGACAGCAAACTTTTGGACCCCATCTAGAGTTTTGATCGTTGCTCAACAATTCTTTGTCATTGTCTGGTTTACTATATCACTGATTCTATTGATCTTCATTTACCTTGAGATCCTTCTTTCTGAAACATCAGTGAGACAAACCCTTCATAATGCAGCTATTCACTGTGAACTCCACTAAGCAGTTGCTCAAGGTTACTCATGTCAAGAGTGGTTGCAATTGTTCTTACAGGCTTTGTGGGAGATAACAGCATCCTTTACTATGGTACAGGAAGTTCACACCTTAAGCTTGTGATCTCCACCCTGATTCTTCACTTCCGCTTCCAGTGTGGAGCTGCATCCAGTGAGGAACCAGCCAGGAAGGGCTGTCAGTGACTGCCACATCCTCCCTTCTCAGCACAGAAAGCACAGGGCAGATTTCTTCCCTTTTCACTTCATGATGACTCCTGTGTTTTGGCCAAGGATGCATGACAGGCAAACTAGTCTGAGTTGCTATGCACTTTCCACTTGTCTCCTAGCACCTGCCCAGCTAGGCAAACACAGTGAGGCAAGGCTGTGTTCAGCTGTAGCAGCAGCCAGCCCACACAGCCCTGCTGCTCCCTCTGCAGAAGCACAGCTGAGGCAGAAGCTTAATATCCAGAACACATCTACCCTCCCAGGTTGGTTTGCACAAAGCAGCCTGTGTCCCTTCATTCTTCTTCACAGGTACAATAACTTCACTGAATGCACAACAGGGCCTCACCCTGAGCAACAAACTTAATGTGACCAGCTTAGAGATCAAAGGTCTTACTGAGCATTTACAGTGCAAAAGAGTAGGCAAACAATATGACAAGAATGATCAACCATTCAAGAACCATCTCTTACTATTTTATTTTGTAGGATATACTGTTTCCTATGCTCTCCAAAACTCAGAATATTTCAGGGGAAAAAAAGGCAGAATATTAATCTGTAATAATCAGGCAAGAAGGAAACAAATAGCCACGGCCAGGATAACAGCTATTCCCTCATATGAATGCATTTCAGAGCTTTGTAGACCAGGCTACCATATGAAAAACCTCCCTGTATTTCCCCCAGTGCAACAGCCTAGTGCAGTTGTTTACTTTCTGATTTCTGGGCTCATTGGCAGTAGAAATACAATTAGAGCCAGTACTGAGGTGCTCTTTAGCCTGAGCTGGCAGAGCTGATTCCCTGCTCTCTCTCTCACCAGAGAGACAGTGATCTCATTTAGTACAAACCATGCCATGGACATGACACAGGATGTAACAGGAGGACCAGTGATCTGCTAAAGACAGCACATCCTTTGTCAATGGGCAGATTCATTCAACTTGACAGTCTCCCTTCCCAGAAATGAATCACTGGGTTGTAACAGATTCACACATAGAGCAACAGGCATTGGCTCTGATTTGGCATTTCTTCTCCAAGGTAGTGCCACTGGTGGCAGCATTGCTAGTGCTAAATTTTGGCTGTTAACCATAATGAAAAGACTTTCTGATGGATAGTCCTGACATTGCTCTTCATGAAACAGGCAGAAAAGTCCACGGGGCTTTTCAATTTTGCAGCAGAAAGCAACAATCTTAATGGATATAAAATGTTTAAATGGCCATGCAAGAAGCTTGTTTCCTCTTCCTAAATACTAACTGATGAAGAGGCCTACTGTCACTGCTTCAGTAAGACCCCTTGACCTTTCTGGAGTCTACATGTGTATAGTCATGAATGAGCAGATGTTAAGAAAAGTGTAGATTTGACCAACAGACACAGCAATTTGAAATTTGTAGAGCAGATCTGAATGACATATGGTGATTTACATTTCTTGGAAACAGGAAAGATAAAAGGAATTAAAGTAAACGAGATCTAGGATGGGTCTGAGATTTAGGACAAACTATTTAAATGTAACCAACCTATAAATAATTGCTTAATAACAAAGGAAGTTCTTTGAAACTTAAATTAGCAGCAGCTTGAGAAGCGGAAACCTTCATGGATAAATATAGCATGAGTATATTGTATCACTGAAACTGCTCTTGAAAACCTCAAGGCAAAAAGGAATGGGGAGGCAGCAATTCACAACCTGACACATATTATCTCCTTCAGTAAAAGTGTTTTGAAAGGGATTTGCATGACAGGAATTCTCTACAGATTTGCTATCACTTAGCAAAACATGCTGCAAGTAAAACATTTGCAGCAGACATATTATCTGACCTAGGTCATCTCCTGATTAAACATATATAGATTGAAAGAAGATTAGTCATTAAATGAAGTAGAAATACAAGCCAAGCTGCAGCTTACATGGAGAAACTATATCCAATTAGCTTTGCAAGTGAGCTAAAAGTAGGAATTAAGGAGAAGGTAGTTTCAGGACACTACTGCCAGCACATCCGGTTCAGGATGTCCAAATACATGCATGTTCCATTATGTGTGTGATTTATATTTCCACATTCTGTGCCACAGAGTGAGTGTTTCAAAGATTTTTAAACCTTGACATCTCCATAATTGGGAAAGATGAAAAATGAAGGAATGAATTAAAAAAAAATTGAGTCAGGTAACAACAAAAGTTTTTTTGCCACACTATTTTAAAACCAGGAGTTATAATTACACATATGAGCATCATCACATGCACAGGTCATTCAGGGATTGGATTGAGATTTCACTCTAGGGTGGTGCCTCAGTTCAAAGCCAATGTCTATAAACTGGACAGGAATCAGGACATAACTGAGCATTATGCGTGACACACAGGCATGACTCAGGTAGCTTAACTTTAAAACCATGTCTGGCAGTAGTGAAAGTTTTCATAAAGTCCTGCTGAAGGAAAGGGTCTTCAGCTATATAGCAAAGGTCACCCAAGAAGAAAGGGAAAGTGGCTTCAGTGACTGAGAGAAAGGGACAATGTAGGAATGAAGGCACCTGGCTAAGCAGTGAAGTAATCACCCATAATTATGAACCCGATGCACCCATTCTGTCAAAATGACAGTACAATCACTGCTATCTCCCACATAACTGCAGAGCTGCACAGGCAAATTTTATTCCTTCAGGGATTAAAGTATCTCATGGTATCATATCACATAAGCTAAGATTTCCTACCCAAAAGCAGAAGCCTTTCCAAGCATTCATGTTGTTATGTTGTGACCTGCTGATTCCTTCACTACTCTGTGCATTTGTAACATCACTGTGCTCCAGTAGCTCTGCAATAGGTGACACCATCAACCTCACAAACACTCTGTGCTCTCACATCTCCATTTATATTACTTTTCTTCTTGTTATTATAATAGTGCAAGATTCATAACTGAACTGATCTACATTAATCATGCTATATATTTACAAATGTTGATTATTTGCTTTCCTTTGTAGAGACATAAATGGTAGAGGTCTGTCACGGCACGACAGACTTTTCTTTAAAGAAAAAATAGACTTCAGTTGTAGATATACTGAGATGCCCAGTAATAACTCCAGAAACACCTAGGTTCATGTCCAAAAGAAACTCCTCCAGAAAGGTAAAAGCTGCAGTCATTGTACAGTGCTAAACATCTAACCCACGTTTAACAAAGTGTTTCTAATCAACAAGAACATGAGGGTCACTGAGCAGAGAGTCCTGAGTATATTCAGTAATAGTAGACACCAGTCTCAAAACTGGGTTGTGGACCCAAGTGCTGAGTCCAAAATGGCTTAACTTTCAATGGCAGTTTGTCCTGGAGTCATAGGTTGAATGAATCAGAATTTCAAAAATCTTAATCCTTTGCTGTAATATTTTCAAAAGCCTCAGTGCACTAGAAGAAGCACTTAACTCTCTGGTTTACTCCTCAAAGCAAAATTGCATTATCCAATTTTCTACCAAGAGTGCAATACTCCTGTAAAGAACCACTTCATCTGTCATGCTACATTTTTCCCCACCACCTTCTTCTGACTTAACCTGTTTCATCTAGCCAATCTCCCACTAGACTGTGCACCTGCTTAAATCCTTTCTAAACCACTGACTGTAACTGATTCATGCTTTCACTTAAAGTACTCTTCACACTGGCAATTCTTACTGGATCTCCACCAGTTAGACATAACATAGGCAATTCTTTGCAATACAGTTTCATAGAATCATAGAATTGTCAGAGTTGGAAGGGACCTTAAAGATCACCTAGTTCCAACCCCCCTGCCTGGCAGGGACACCTTCCACTAGGTCAGGTTGCCCAGAGCTCCATCCATTTCATTTTGGGATATGAAGCCAAAGTAATTTGTTTTTCTTAATTGATTTTCTTTTGCATGAGAAATTTTGAAAGTTTTACTGTTCATTCCCAAGTAGATTTGGGTTTATTTCCAAAACGACAGTTTGACATAATAAAAATCCTGCTCTTTGATCATGCACTCAAATATTAGGCACAAAAATATTAGCATTTCCCAAAACACTTTATTGATACCACTGTAAAACTTATTCTTCAGACTGGTGCTCTGCATTGTGAAGTAAGTAATGGAAAGCCTCACTGGGATTATTTTACAAGTACCTTTTAAAAAGGTGTTTGATTGACAGCAAATGATTCTCTGGATCTCCAGTCTGTCCTTTCAAAAAGTCATAGTTTTGACGTCTCTGCCAAAGTTTGAATGAAATGAAAAAATAATGAATGAATAAAAGTGCCTTGAATCTAACCCCACTGTTATTTTTAAGCTGTACATCTCACAGAAGCTATGAACAGGCCATGGGAAAGGGGTATCTTCATTAAAATAAAGAACTAGTGCTACTATTACATCCTCTGAATATATATTTATTTTCCAAAACGTCAACACTGGCACCTGCAGCTAATGGGGAAAGAAATGCTGCTGGATCTTTCATTAATATCTTTAACATTGACTTAGCATGAACTGGAGAATAATGCAGTCTTAAAAACGGAGGATGATATAACAAAAAAAAATTTAGGGTGGAGCTTTTATTTGCATTTAGGTTTATATCCAGTTGACTTCCTGCTAGTAAAACTGCAGTAACTTTCTTTGTCCAACTTAGCTGCAAGCTATTGTTTAACCAGCACAATAAACCCAGAAATAACTTTTAGCCACCTTAGATTCACTAAAAACTGCATTTCTGCCCTCTCCAGTATGCTCAGAATGCAAAACCATCCTGCATAGAACACACAAAGAGAAAGAAAAAGGATATCCTCCTTCATGGGCAGAAAAAAGGCTTTGCCATTTACCTACCATAACATTTAAAGCTCATTCCTGTGATAAGCTACCAGTGTACTCTCCTCCCCTAATAAAACTAAAGGCAGCAAGTAGAGTATTTTGCTTATTAATTCAACAAAACCACTCCCAAATTGCTGTGGTGCCACACAGCAGAGAACCAACAACACCCAGGGCTGCTGCTATGAGAAATCCCTGCTCACTTGCTCTGCAAGTTGTCCTGGACAAGACTTGCTAATCAAGCAGAAATCTTCTCACAAGTGGTCAAGAACAGAGCTTGGCTTCAACATAAAAAAAAATTAGAAGTTATGTTAAAAGAGATTTAAAAGAGTTGCATAGAGAAGCTGGAAGCTTAAGCCTCTTTGTTTAGTAAGAACTGGATCACTGAATGAACTCACAGGTTTGTTTGCTCACCAAACAGGCAACAGGAAAAAATCATGGCAATATGGTATGCTCTCATGAAGGAAAAATTTCTGTGACTTTCCTGGAGAGGTCCTTGCTAATAGATTCACCTTGTTAATAGAATCAGATGCTGCAGAGCAAAAGGAGGCATTCTGCTTTATTTGAGCAACACTAGTGACAGAAAAACCTCATGATTGTGCAGTAAAAACAATACTTCCAGAATAATTTTTCTTTTCAATTTAAATTAACATTGGCATCTTTAGGTATCTTTAGACTTCCAAGACACATGTGAGTTACTTAGAAAAGACTTGTTAAATTAAACTCTTTTTTTTTCCTCATTTCCTGAATCAGCAGGAACTAAAAATCCTATGAACAGCCCAGACCTGAGCTCTGCTAGCCAAATGCCCATGAAGCAAATGGTCCTCTAGACTTTACTGAAGCACCTCACAATGTGTGTAATAAAACATATTTTGACAGCACAGGCTCCAGCAGTCCAAGCTCACACAGATAGATTTAGACAGTATGGCAGCCCCCAGAAATGCTTACAGCCTGCAACTGCAATAGTTAAAAGGTAAAGATATTTGCATCAGGAATTTCATATTCCTACATTTCCTGTATTTAACAGGAGAAATTAAGTGGTTTTATTTCAAAACCAGCCTGACTACCTCTGAGAGACAGTTGGAAAATTCCTATTATTATGATGCACTCATGCTGAAGTTTCATTGACATAGCAGTGTCAATTACCAAAAGGATGGTCTCATAGTTCAAGATGAAGCTTGCTACTGCTTGCATCAATTCTTAGGCTTTTATGATGACTTTAATTAACCAGTTATGAGAATGTTATTTATTTTTTGGGCTGAGCCAAGATAGTAAGAGCAGGAAGTGGGACTGGTTCTGCACAACATCTACATGAGAGACATAGTCAAGCAAACTAGATGCTGATATATTGCACACAAGTACCAGGAAGTTTGCAAGGAAATACAAGTGTAGCAATCTTATTGGTCAGTCGAAAAAAGAAACCCAACTGTAATGAACACCCACAATAAAACAATTATGAAGGCATCCTCAGTGGGAACATCCTCTGATGGATTGTCACTTTCTTCTAAAAGAGAAGAGAAAGATTTTAGAGGTGACATGTCAGAGGTCATGACTCCTAACTGTAGAGCAAAGCTTTATGTGTACACAAGCACGACATTTGCAACATCTGAGTGCAACATGAAACCCATCTAAAACTGCAGGTAATTTTTGACTTTTAGGTGACAACTCTCCCAATTCCTTTTAGGATCTTAAAATAGAAAGTATAGAGAACTAGAACAGATGGTGGAGACTACCAGCTGTTTGCAGGTTATTATGTGAGCAACACATGAGACAAGTGAAACTAACTTCTATCACACAAACTCTTAAAAAACCCCAACAGTAATACTTACAGGCTTCCATGCCTATGCTCTGTTGGCATGTGACACCCACATAGTTGCACACTACTGCAGAGTATAGCATAGATTATTTGCTTCTCTCTAAGTAACTGACATAATTTACCTGACTCTCCGATTTGCTACCTGCAGTTTGTTTGACTTTTTTGTTTGTCAGACAAAATTTGACATTTAAAACTTACAGACAGTGGAGAGAGCAGCACAGTGTATGGAATTAACAGCTTGGACCTCAGCACTGCTACCCAATACACCAAAATAACAGATCCCACAGCTTCACACTGGAGAGACACTTCATCCCTTCCTACTATGATTTATAACCACCCCACCTACCCACACCAGGAAGTGGTGGGTGTTACCAATTGGCCCCAGGTTATTTCTGCCCAGCAACACCTGCAGAGTGCAGCAGGTAGCTTTCTAATAGGTGTTTGATTGCTTTGCAACTCTAGCATCTGCACCATATCAAATAGGACTAGTGGAACTGTGATTCCAGCCTGCTGGAGTTTGTAATGACTCAATGCATTTAACTCTGAAAACCTGACTAATCACAGTAGGATAGCAACAGGTCTTTCAACAGAAAACAAAACCAGACACCGAGTTTAATATTTCCTTCTCAGACATGTTAAAAGCCTAAGTGGCTCCTAACAGACCATTGACTTTGCAACTCTAGTATGTGCAATTTTACATATCTACAGCTCCTCATGAAACTTTAAGTGCTCTGCTCTCAGATCACACTCCCATATCCATCTTTCCCACCCAATTTTATTGGCATGTAGAGATTAGACCACCTGTGACTTGACTATGTGGGAATTCCCTGCCTCCCAGGGAATCTCCAAATGATACAGCTGGATACACAGAACAGCTGGATGCAAAAAGACCACATTGCCTATGCCCACTTCTATTTCAGCCATTCTCAGCTGCCAGAATAATCTTATGCGGAGGGATAAGTTAAGCAGAGCCAAAACATATCTCAGCCCTTGGACCACTATAAGTGTTTCACAAGATCTTGGGTAACATTGCTTATGCCAGCTACAAAAAATGTAGTTTTAAAGGAGCATTGTGCATCTGAATGCTAAGATAAAGCCACATTATTCCAACTCCTAACATTCTGTGATTATGGCCATGCCACTGGCTGGAATGGGGCCAGCATGAGAGTGGGAACACCCATCCTCCTATCAGCTTGCTGGGACTGATACTGCTTGTTTAGTGTCACCACCTGTGGGAGTGTGCTTACCCTGTCCAGGCCATAACGTTTAAACAAGAATTTAAGTACACGTTGCCTTAAGTCACTCTCTTTGGCTTAAATAGCCAGCTACCTAATCTGATAGGAATATTACAACTATATTTGTACATTGCATGACCCACAACATGGTGAAACATGAGCACCTCATGGGTAAAAGTTAATAACCATTCACTACTGTTCCAGCAATAATATCCTAATCTGTGACCATGGTATGGCATCTTTCCTTTAATTTAACTTTTCTGTGGCAACAGGTCAACTATAGCTGACAGTGGGGTATGTCTGGGTTCAATTTCCTGTTCACCTTTGTGTTATTTAAACTTTCTTTTGTATATGTTACATATGTAGAATCACAAAATAACAGAATTGTTTGATTTGGAAAGCATCTCAGGAGACTGTCTAGTTCAAGACTGCTGTTCAAAGCACTGTCACCCACAGCAGGTTGCTTTGGGGCTGTATCCAGTTGAGTTTTGAATATGTCCAAGGATGCAAAATGCACAACTTTTCTGGGAAACCTGTTCCAGTCTTTAATCATCCTCTCATTCAAAAAAAAACCAACAAACAAGCAAACAAAAAAACCTTTTATCTTACATTTGCATGGAGTTTCCTGAATCTTGATTTGGGCCTACTGCCTCTCATCCTGTCAGCTGATGACACAGAGAAGAGTCTGATTCTGTTGTTTTTACTTCCCTCTCATTGGCTGTTTATGCACATTGATGAGATCCCCCTGAGCCATCTCTTCTCAAAGAGATTGAACAGCTTCAGCTCTGTCAGTCTTTCCTTGAATGGCAGATGCTCCATCCCTTCACCATCTTTAAAGCCCTTTGCTGGACTTGATCCACTATGCACTATTGTCCAGGTCTCTCCTGTACTGGGGAGCTCAGAGCTCAACCCAGCGCTCCAGGTGCAGCCTCACCTTTTCCCTGCTGGCAATGCTCTGCCTAATGTAACCTTAGGGAACTACTGGTCACCTTTTCCAGAGCATGCTGCTGGCTCATGTCCAACTTGCTGTCCACCAGGAATCCTAGGCCATTTTCACCATAAGTGCTTTCTATGTGGTTGAACCCTAGCATGTACTGGTGCATCTGCAGGTCAAAAACTTTGCATCACCCTTTGTTGAAGTTCATGAAGCTCCTTCCTCTCAGGTCACTTCTTATCCCTGTGATCACTTACTTATCCCTGTGAGATGGGCTATTTTTGCAGTAAGTGGGGTTTAGGCAGGAGGAACATTGAAAATTGAGCAAAACTTTGTACTCACATAGTCAGGAAATGCAAAAAGTGGAAGAATTCTGTCCTAGGACTATTTTGGGATTTGTAGCTCTACAGAAATTGTTAAAGGTGACCTTGGTTAAAACCTTTTAAGGTATACATCCCTGGCATTTCCATTTGGCAAATGAGAGACTATTTTAGGAGTCAGAATATCAGTGCAGCTCAAAATATAGGCAACTTAAAAGTAACAAAATAAGGAAAAAGTGAAGTTTGAGGCATTCCACTATAGAATGGCTTTGTTCAGTGGGAAGACAAACCAGTGGTCTATAATACATCATTAAGATACAGTCTAAAAAAAGGAACTATATTAAGTCAATGTTTGCAAACAAGAATTGTAGTGTGGGGCCTTCAGAAGCACAATCAATGATCTGCATTAGGAACTACCTCACAGCATGATCCAGCTGGAACAGGCTGCTGTGTTACTTCAGAGTTTGTGTTATAAACTGTTTAACCGTTGAAGGTTAGGCACAAGATGATGAAGGTACAGGTACCCTTTCCAACCCCATCTCCCTGAATGATCACTGAATAATGCCATTAAGATTTAAACTTTGTTGAACCCACTCAGGAACCTGAGAGTAAAGCTATCTCTCCACCTCTCTTGGTAACTTGTGCAGGTGTTACACTGTCCTCCCCAAGAAGATGATTTTCCTGATATCCACAATGAACCTCCTAAACCACAGCTCATGGTCCTCAAACTGATGGAATAGTTTGGATCCTTCAAGATTGTAGCACCTGTTCAAGTAGTTGAAAGCTGCTATTAGGTAGTCCCTTATACTCACTCTTCTTTGACAAAGTAGACAAGCCCTAAAAACTTACTGAATTTTGGTAGAGCTCATCCATTGTGACATAAGACAGAAACTTAGTGTGGTGCACTCTGGGGCGAGGCGGGGGTGGATGTGTGGGTGGAGGTGTGGGAAGACAGCCAACTCCTGCCCACTCCCCCCGAAAAAAGAAAGAAAGACAGAAAGAATAAAAAAATGTAAGAAGATGGAAACAGAAGAGTTGAGGAGTTTATCACAATCACAGATCTAAATCTAGAGAGTCAGTTTTACAATGTTGTGGCTGAAGCCCAGATACAAAACCAGCCTATATACACAATCTGGGATATCCAACTCAGAAAATTAGACTGCTGAATCTCAAATTTAACCTTGACAAGGCAACTGGAATTGTTCAAGCAAAGACCCTCATCCAGTTCAGACTGAAGTAGATAGCTAAAACAGTACTGTGATGTGGACATGGTGGGGATATGGTAGAATGTCTAAGGCATGACAACTGTGAGACCTGCTGCAGAAAGGCAAGTGAACCTCAAAGCTCGAGTCCCTTAAAACTGTGACGTTTGTGTCTTTGACCAGAACTGCATATTCTGTGACAAATTCACAAGCCAAGGCAATGTCCAGGATTTTGGGAGAAGATTGAGGGTGCTGGCCAGAAGGTTCCAACACCACTAGTCTTCGCAGCTTGGAGAAAAAGACTAGCACTATGAGTAACAGAGATAAACTCAGCAGAACAAACAAGCTTCATTGCAGAGGTGATGCTCATTAGGATATGGATCTGAAAGCAAAAGCAATGTTTACTAATTAGCACACAAGCAGTAGTGGGGACCAATTCTGGGAGTTGAAGTTGACATCACACCACTGATACTTACTAGAAGCTAAAGTCTTCTGATCTCTGAAGTAAAGCATTAGGAAAACTGAGAGGGTCTGGGCTGTAGATAATCAAACATAACTCAAAACAAGAACAATTGATACAAAGAGGCACAGAGAGATCACAGTAAGGTGGCAGCTCCAGGAGACTTGCTGAATTATGGACATTGTGGCTCAGATACTTGTCCATAATAGAGCTTATCATCAGGGGAGGCAGGCTTTCTAAACAAGTTAAATTAACAGAGAAGGCTTAATGAAAAACTCTCTATGTGATATCGAGTACAAAACTAGACTGTCCAAAACACAAAGGCCTTCCCACCATCTGCATATATTACAGTATAGGGAAAAAAAAGAAACTGCTGGCTTACAGATTTTGATCAATACTGAAAATCAAGAATCAGTTGCTCAGAGAAGGAGTCATTTGCTTTAACCATGGAGTACAGCAGATTTTCTGGTTTTAAACACAGGTGGTTATTTCAATTCATTAAATGTATTTACCTAAATACAAGAATTTCAGGCATGAAGCCTTGCCATTCATAACCAGCTTGCTCAGTTGAGAAGATCTTCATAGGCTGTGGTACGCCCCCAAATTCCCAATTCTGCTCATCAAAAAATTCCTCTTCACTCATTCACTGCTTCCCTGCAGGACTGAACAAAACTTTTCAAAGTTAGAAATCTAAATGCAGACAGGATCAGGCTTTCTCTTACCAAATAGAAGATGAGTAACTAGGTCCAACATAAGCTGAAAACCTTGTGACTCCTTGATGTAACAGATTATGATAGTTTCCTTGTACTTGTGAACAGTACAAAAGCAAGTGTATTTGCTATGGGTGTTCAAGTGACTTACTGATTTTTTAAAACACATCATTCAGTAATGCCTTCCACACACCCCAGTACTTCACAGCTCAAAACAGAATATAATCTAAGAACTGGTGACATGATAAATCCCCACCTTTATCTGAAGCAATGTAAAGGATGCTCCATGATTGCATTCCAGCTTGCCAATTTATGTCAAGTGATGGTGATTTGTATTATAAACATGCAGATGTAAGTGAGAAAGAACATCTTCAGAGATATCAGAATCCTGATGGATTGGTCTCTTGTTTTGATAGTAGTTACCAAAGGGTCATAATATCATTTTTTAAATCCTAGCCATCTCTTCTGCTACCCAATTTGAAAATATTTCTAGTAAAATGTAGGTGCTGCAAGTTCATTGGGTAGGTAATTCATTCAGCACAAAAGGAGAAAGTGTTAGGCTGACATATTTTGGGAATCATCATCCTTCAAGACAAGTCATCAGATTCTTGGCAGATATTTACCTGAACTCCAGTTACCTGCTTTAAGTGTTCAGCTGGAGAAATATGCTGAACTTTTGACTTTCCAGCTCTGTATTGCAATGCACCCTTGTATTGAACATAAACCAGACATGAAAATGTTTGAATCATGGTCTTCCAACTTTCATGAGAATATCTGGACCACTTACAAAGATACCAAGTCTTTCCTAGTCTCTCCTCCAGTAGTGCTTCAGTAGTGCACGTATTAGCAAAAGTTTCCTGAGGCAATGTGAGAAAAATCACTTTCTTGCTTAACAGACCAACAACTAAACTGGGAAGTGAGGTATCTGGGTTCTGGCACCTGCTCCAGCATAAATGACTATTATACAAAAAGAAATGGTCTTGACATGAGTGACTGGGAACATCAGTGGTCATTCCATATCCCAATCCAGAGAGCACCTACCTATAACCTTCAAGATAAGGATTTGGATTATTCTAGTGGGGGAGGGTACAGTACTGCTGTATGTTTGTAAGGAACAGCATCTGTAAGGTTCACCCTCTTGCTTCTGCACCTTGTTTTCCTAATCACTATTTACAAAACATTAAAACAAAACAAAACAAAACAAACACCAAAACACAACAAACTTCAAAGCATGATCCAAACTATCAGGGGGGTTGGAACTGGATGATCTTTGAGCTCCCTTCCAACTCTGACAATCCTATGATCCTATTTCCTTCTCTTAAGCATATCAGGAAAAATGGGTGCTGTTGGAATCCATCAGAGAGCACTGTGAATTTCAAACAGGAAAACACATATCTGATGGATTTCATCTACTCAGCAGAATAGTTAAGTGTTCACTACTCATGAACATGTGATTTTAATCTCACTGAAATATATGAGGCATGCACCAAGGAGAACTTAACTGTGATTTCAACATATAATGCTGAGGACAGAATTGTACTGACCTCCAAGGGACGACTATCTGTAGGCAGTGCAACCCTAGGAATGGCCTTCCAGCCACCTGAAAAGGTTCCATTTTCCTAAGAGTTGTATTGTGTTATACTGAACTGGAACCTGAAATGGTTGATTTTCATCCTGTAGTTAAAAATAATTGCCTATACAACTCATTAAACATGGAATTTGATTTAAATGTTGATTTAGACCTCTGCTTATCAACACAGTTCATTGTTACTGTTTCCAAATACATTTTTGTGGAGACCTTTGCAAACTTTCTTTTAGGTTTTATTACAGTTTTCCTATGTGATGTTCTCCGTGCATGTGTACACACACATCTGTACCATGTGCATAGCTAATCAACTAATCAACATCTAAAGTTCTGAGTCATCAATTTAACTTTTTCAGAGAAGTAAAAGAACAGCAATTTGTATTGCCTTTCCAACCAATGGAAAAAAGACAAATCACTCTTTGGGCAAATCAGGAATCAAGACTTAAGCTTACCTGGACTTGGATCTTTGCCAGCATTTTAAAATCATCTTTCAATAAATGTCCCAAAAGTCTATAGAAACATCTCTGAATTTCAGATACAGCATCTGAGAGGAAACTGTAATGTTCTTGAATTACAAACTTAACCCTGAATGTTTTAGTGGGGAAAAAACTGGAAAATTTAGCTCTTTGAAAGCAGTATTCAAATTCAAAGCTTGTGGGTGGAGTTGGGCGTGTGAAGGTGCATAAATAGGCAGTAGGAACAGCAGTGTTCACACTGTAGCCAAGAACACCTTCTCACCCTGGCAGGTGTCTGGGAGATTAAACAAGGTAAGGCATGGGACAGCACACATACTTCTTTGGAATGTACCTGGGGGAGCTGTGAGCCTATGTTACTTGGGGCTGGGGCAGATGATCAATGGAAAGGAAAGACTGCAGCAACACAGGCACAGTTCAGCACAGCTAGCTATGGAGAACAAAGTGTGCAGAGAAATGTTGGCTTTGCAGGATAAAAGAGCCAGAAGAGGATGGCTTCTTTTGTAGCATGGAAAACTTAGCACAAGTGCACATAGGCTTCCAGAAGTGAAGTTTTGAAAGAGCAGGTTTAATATGCCTCTGTCTTTGCTTTCTGTATTCTACATAGGCAACAGCATAAAATTTGCCTGATCTTTGATTTCTCTCTCTTTCTGCTATACAGCTCTAACAAAACAACTCTTGAGGCAACCCTGAAAATCCACGGAGTTTAATTTAACGTTATGCAGTTTTCTTCCTTGGCGGGGAGACTTTTCTTAGGGCAGAAAGGTAGCCTGCTGCAAAAATCATATTTCATGTCCCTAAAACAGTGACTTTTTGGATGTCTGAGGTCTATTGGACGTATCAGTAGCAAAGCACACTGTACCACTAAGCTAAGGTCTCCTTCTGCAGTGCCTACCCAGAAAAATGCTTCCATTTCCCTGGAGTTTTATTTTCGCTGTTTGAATTTTAAAACTGACAGCCTGTTGTAATTTTTGCATTAAGCTTTTCTATTTTCTGTGTTGATTTTGGAATATCTTAGGTTTTCTTGATGTACCCATTACATTGGTGTTCTAATCTCTAGGAGGAAATTTAATGAGAACATATACAGTCATGTTGCTAAAGTCTTTAACCCTTTCAAAGAAACATCACAGATGAAACATTGAAAAGCTTCTCATCAGACATGTTTCATCTCCGTGCTCCAGAGCCTGGTTCAGGAAAAGCCCTCTGATTTATGCTGCTTAAAACAGCAAAATGCTTTTCAGTTCTTAGTGTTCTGCACAGCAGCTCCTCACCACTCTTTTTGTTACAGATTCTACTGTTTTTAAGTATTGCATGATACTTTTAAGGGGGAAGACAGGGTCAGAAGTTTCAACAACAGCAATAAGCTGTGCTTATGCCGATGGCTCACTGTAAAGACTAGCTTAACATTTTGACTTCCCATTTGAGTTGCTCCTGCAGCAAAACGGAGGGAGGTAATTTTTCATCGCCTGCTTGCTGGGTTACTGTAACACTGGGAGATCAAGGTAGAGCTGTGAACTTAATAGGACTCACCAGGACTTTTGAAACTGCCAAAACTCAGTTGTTTTACTGAGCAAATTCAACATATGTAAAAAGAAGAGAGAGAAACTAACACATAAGTGTGCAACTTAAAGCCCAACGGCATGCCCAGAGCAATCGAACGCAGCCAGGTCCTTCATGGCAATTTGCTAAGCAAACCTCACACTTCCCTTGACGTTCCCTCAAGCCCAGGCCCTGCCTGGGGCAGCTCCTTTCAGCCCTGACTCACCCTGCTGCATACCTGTGACTTGACCTGCAGCTCTCCCCTTCCTTATCTGCTATGTGCCTCCGCGTAAGCGCGAGCCTATGAGGCACCTCCACAACGGGAATTTTCTCTCATCTGTTCCAGGAGCAGCCATGGAGAAGAGTTACATATCCATGTTCCTGCTGCTCCTTGCCATCTCCTGTGCTCTAGCAAAGGATGCGGGCAAGAAGGAGACAAAGGAGACTACCGCTAAACCAAAACTGCCTCAGACACTCTCCAGAGGTAAAAAACAAACCAGCCAACCAAATAATAGTAATCATTTTTTTAAATGAAATTTGCTAAGGTTTTGACTCCGATGCTGTTCTAATGAGCTAATTTTCTTGCAACTCATTTTGCAAGTACATATTCTAGTATTTCCAAGCACCCTCTCCCCACCGAGTCCCGATTTAAAGCCCTCTGGCAGGGGCGGGACGCGAACCGGAGGTCCCCGGTCCCGCTTATAACGTGCTCCCGGTGTCCCCCGCAGGCTGGGGAGATCAGCTCATCTGGACCCAGACGTACGAGGAAGCACTTTTCCGCGCCAAGCACAGGTACCGCGCCCCGCTCCGTGACCCCGCTCCGCGCACCCGAGCCCCTTCTTGGCCCCTAACCGGGGTCTCTTCTTTTCCAGCAACAAACCCCTAATGATCATCCACCACTTGGAAGACTGCCCGCACAGCCAAGGTAATGCCTCTGCACTGAAACAATACATCATCCGGGTTTCGGGTTTTGCATAAATGCTGCTTAAAAAACAATGAGCCAGCATTGCTGGCTGCTGAGCAAGCCTTAGTGAAACGCTACCTTGCACAAGCACAGGCTTGGGGCAGAGTGGCTAGGAAGCTGCCCGGTGGAAAAGGACCTGGGTGTGCTGGTAAGCAGCCGGTTATATATGAACCAGCAGTGTGCCCAGGTGGCCAAGAAGGTCAACAGCATCCTGGACTGTATCAGAAATAGTGTGGCCAGCAGGACTAGGGAAATGATCATCCCCCTGTACTCTGCACTGGTGAGGCTGTATCTTGAATACTCTTTTCAGTTTTGGGCCTCTCAAGAGAAGACATAGAGTTGCAGGAGCATGTCCAAGAAGGACAACAAAGCTGGTGAAAGGTCTAGAGCACAAGTCTTATGAGGAGTGGCTGAGGGAACTGGGGTTGTTCATTGTGGAGAAGAGGAGGCTCAGGGGAGACTTTCTCGCTGTCTACAGCTACCTGAAAGGAGATTGTAGTGAGGTGGGGTTTGGTCTGTTCTCCCAGGTGACTAGTGATAGGACAAGAAGAAATTACCTCGAGTTGCACCAGGAGAGGTTCAGGTTGGATATTAGGAAAAATTTCTTCACTGAAACAGTGGTTAGGCATTGGAACAGGCTGCCCAGGGAAGTGGTGGAGTCACCATCTCTGGAGGTCTTAAAAAAACGTGTAGATATGGCATTTTGTGACATGGTTTAATGGCATGGTGGTGTTGGATCAACAGTTGGACTTGATGATCTTAGAGGTCTTTTCAAAACTCAATGATTCTATGATTCTAAGCACAGGAAGTGTGACAGACAGTGACTGTCCCCTGCAGGTATTTTCCAATGTGCAGAAATAAAGTCAAAACAGTAATTCAGTATTAAATTATACAGAATGGATGCAGAAATGAGCACAGGTCATCAGGTTTTGACCTGTGACAAATCTTGTTTTGGTTCACATCACAATCAGCCAAAACCAACAGCAAAACCAGTAGTGGTGAAAACCAGCCATTTACTGGAAAGGACGTATTCAGTTCTCAGTATCAGTGATGACTGAGACTGAATCTGGTGAGGGACTCAATAAAACTTGGCTTAAACTGAGATGTTGCAGAATTTCTGGTAACTGAGACTGCTCTTTTCTCAGTGGTTCTGAATTTACCTGAGGATCCTTCTTCCCGCAAGCCAATCCACATAGCAAGGCCTTTGCATCCACTCATAAGTCCAGTAACTCCAGAACGATCTTTGTACAAGCACTAAAATCCTTGAAATCTTCTGGGTTGAAGTTCTACAAACTGTACTGCCAGTGCCTTAAGAACTGGAGCCAGAAACTGCAATAATAGAATAGGAGTCTTGGAGGGTCAAATGATCAAATTCAAGTTAGGCAGACAAATTTGGGACTGAGCTGCACTATCTGAAGGAATGAGGGACATTTTACACCACTTTAACCACTCCTTACTACAAAACATCTGCCAGTGGCATGAACTTAAATCTTCATTTGCTGTAACTGTAAACTGAGGAGATTCTCATTTTGATCTTTTCAGTTTGTTTGCATTTCCTTTTCAAGGACAGCATGTTTTAGGGGCGTAGTTTTAGTTTTCATTCCCATTTGTTTCTGTTCTAGCCCTCAAGAAGGTCTTTGCTGAACATAAAGATATACAGAAATTGGCTGAAAACTTCATTCTCCTGAACCTTGTGGTAAGTTTCCTGGTTTCACTTCGTTAAAACTGAAAGCAGTAGAAGGTCTATTTTTAACTATGGCTTCTCTAGCTATAATTAGTCAATTGAATAGAGCTAGGGTAGGCTAGGAAAATGGCCACTGCTGAAGCATAGTAGATTTAGTAATAAGTCTCTTTCATCTACACCTACCATAAACTCAAAGTATGAGGGAATGTAAAGTTCAATAACATGAACTGTTGTTACCAGTTTGCAATTCCAGCAGCTAACTGCAGTTAGTGAATCTCCTAAAGTGTAAAATATATTATTTGAACTGTACTTCATAACACAAAGTATGTTGAAGAAAAAGAATATTTATGTAACATGCCCTCCTTGACTCAGAACCTTCTCTGTTTTCTTTAAGTATGAAACCACAGACAAGAATCTTGCACCTGATGGCCAGTATGTGCCTCGGATTTTGTTCATAGGTGAGTACCTCAAGCATCAAGCTCAGGTTGAAAGCCCTACTGTGCCATGTAGCTCAAATCCTTGGGTTTGTTAACAGAACTTATTCCATGAGAAATGCAAAATTTCTAGCTGGTTTTGTTGGATCAAATTTCAAAGCAAACCAACCCAGTCATTAGCTTCACAGGTCCAGCATGTCCCTCATGGATTCTATGATGTAATTCTTTCCATCATGTCATTGAAATGACATGATCACACAGTAACTGAAATGGGTTGGCTTCAGCTCAGCCCTGCTCACCCTCCTATCTCTACAAATACTGTAAACCCACCAGATTTTGGGTTGTAACACCATCTCAGACATCACAGAACAGCAGTGACCCAAAATGTTAAGGGGCTGATTTTCATAGCACAGTACTCAGTTCTGTGCTCCCTTAACATGCACATACCCCTTCAAAGTATTTGCATTTTGGAGACATATTAGTGATACACATGCATCCAGGTGTTCCTTCTCCCAGGACAGAAATGTAGCCTCACATACTGCACATATGCATGAGTAAAACATACCTTCATAAATCTAGGCCACGATGACCATTTTCAACAGACTGAAGCAACTGCCAGGTTCTCTCTTCCTTTATTATTTCATTTTTAATAACATTTACAGCCTGAAAGCAGCCTCAGCTCATAGAGTTAATTCAGGTACAATGCAGTGGCACACAGTGCAAGGCTGATCAATACTGATCAGAATTAAACCTATTCCCTTCTTAAGAAACCTGCAAACACAAAACTGAAATGTGAGTGACTGTGTAAGAACGATCTCGCGGTTGTTAGTGGAAGCAGATGTGTCTTGCAGAAACATTGAGGAAGCAAGCAAAGTACAGAAAGGTTTATCTGCTTCTGCTTGGAGGTTAATCCTGTCCTCTACAACATCTCTCACCTTTTTTTTCAAGATCCTTCCCTGACTGTGAGAGCAGATATTACTGGAAGATACTCAAACCGTCTCTACGCATATGAGCCTTCTGACATTTCATTGTGTAAGTTCTGTATTCTGAAATATTAGGAAAATATCCTGAAATACTATGAAAGCAGTCACACTTTTCACGTTACAAGGAATAACACCAGGCATTCCACACTCCTGAAATCAGCACTTGCTGACAGACAGTTAACTAGGATTAAAATTATACAGGGTGCTAGCCTTAAACTCAGTGAGGTGAAGAGAATGATGACAGAACCCTGGAGCCTTAAGCATCCATCTGTTTTAAGGGAAAGCATATGTCAGTAGGAACTTGCATAATTCAGCAACACTTGCTGTAAGCAATGGTGAGAACTCTTGCACACAAGCCATTCCAGGCCAGGCCAGGCCAAGCAACCACCTGGGAGCAGAGAAAAGCTGTTTGCTACAGCCTCCCCTCACCCCTGCACAGCTCCCATCTCTACCCTGCAAATGCCTATGTGTCTGCATTAACAGATGCACATTCTCACCAGTCAAAATTCAACAGGTGACATTCACAAAATGCTTGTGCATTAGAATCTGTACAGCAACAGGCACGTGAGCAAAAGCTTTAACAATAAAGGCATTTTCTCTACAGTATTTGTAGTCACTGACAGAGGAAGGTGCAACAAAAATAACATGTATGAATATTTCATTTTCAGTGTATTCAAATATGCAGAAAGCGCAGAAGCTCCTGAAGACTGAACTGTAAGGAGAAGGAAGTCCCTAAGTACTAGGAAGTCTGATCTTCCAGCCACTCTCCACTCACTGAAACTGGTGAAGAGGCTATTTAGACTGACATTTAGTGATGTGTAGTGCTGGTTTATATGCACAGACACTACAATTTTACATTAGCACTTTTGTACTGGGAAGCATTTTTAAAAGCTGGAGGCTTTTAATTTAAGGCATACAGAAGAATACTGTATGATCCAATTGTAAAAATTACTTTTTAAAAAATAAATCCATTTCAAGTGTTTACATACAAAACATTGTTGTGGTTTGCATTATTATCTACCATCATTAGAAAGAGTAAAATCACTGTGTTACTTGTGACCACAGCTTGCAGTTTTACATCTAAGTACTTTGTAAGTAAAAAGGCTGTGGTGGGTTATCCCCAGGCAGCAGCTCAATCCCACACACAATGGCTCACTCCCCTCCAGAGGGATGGTTGAGAGGACTGGAAAGGTAAGAATGAGAAAACCCAGGGGCTGAGACAAAGACAGTTTCATAGGTAAACCAAAAGCTACATGTGCAGCAGAGCAAAACAAGGGTACATTCATTACTCCCCATTAGCAGGCAGGTGTTCAGCCATGTCAAGGACAATAGGGCTCCATCATGCATAACAGTTACTGGGAAGACAAAGTGCCATCAACTCTGAGCATCTCCTCCTTCCTTCTTCTCCCAGCTTTATATACTAAGCAAGACATCAGATGGTATGGAATATCCCTTTGGTCAGTTGGGGTCAGCTGCCCTCCCAACCTCTTGTGCATGCTCCCCTGCAACACACAAACGCTTCCCCCAGCCTCCTTACTCATGGGGTGGTATGAGGAGCAGAAAAGGCCTTGACTCTGTGTAAGTATCACTAATAACTTAGACATCCTTGTATTATCAACACTGGTTTGGCCACAAATCCAAGGCATTTGGATGTCATAGCACCATTCAAGCTACTATGAAGAAAATTAACTCTACCCAGCCACATCCAGCACAAGAGAGCAGCTTTTTCTCTCCAGTTTCAGCAGGTAGCTAAGCTCTGCATTGCTCATCCTGCTTGATCTCCATTTATTTTCCTGTAGCACCAACCTATGCCAAGCTCTCATTATCAGCCCTTTCTTTACAGTTAGATAACAAGTGCAAACCTTTTACAGAAAAGTACTTGAGAATAGATACCAGCACACTCCTATTCCCTTATCAGCTATAGGTTTTAAGACACATCTTCCCAGGTACCAATTCAAGTTATGGAAGCTTTTTCTTTTTGTAATAAATATTTATTTCCATGGGAAAGGAGGCAGATGCTGTAGAGCAGTATCTATGTTAGCTACAATCTGGATCCACTTTCTTACAGATGCAGAAGAATTTTGTTGTCTTATAGCCAGGTTTTTTCATGTGATAAAAGTGGGTAGGTGTCATGAAGGATGTTGAGAGAGGTTTCTACATTTTTCAGAAAAATAAGAAAGCATGTCAACATAACTAAGATCAAAAGACACCTAATGTAAGCATTAAGAATGCTCCCATATAAACCACATTATTTTGACACCACTGCTGTAAATAGCTTCTAGAAAATCTGGTTACAATTAAGTCCAATTCTCAAGCAGTGAGATTAAAACTAAAATGCCTCTCTAGAAACCAATCAAACAAAAAGATCTTTATATTATCAAAACTATTTTCTCAAGAGGAAAGACAAAGCAATGAACAAAGAAAACTTCAAAAACAAATCCCACCAAGAACAGGTATAACTACTTTTTAAAAATGCTCTGTCTCAACAGTTAAGAACAGTACATTTCTCATACACTGACGTACTCTCTTCCTCTCAAAACCCAAGTCAGATTCAATGTGTTTTACTGTCCCTCTTAAGAATTAGGTTCTGGAAGTGAATCCACACCTCTGATGTGAATTTCCAGGTTTGTGTTGGTTGGGTTGTTTTGTGGTTGTTTTTTTTTTGTATCAGTCTTGAAGAGACAAAGATTTATTAATATGATAGAAAAACTTTAATCAAACCATGAGATCTGCTGATCTGAGTTTTGACTTCTAAAACAATTCACATCTTATGAGACAAGATTTTCTGAAGTGGGAACTTTTCCAGTATTTTCTCGCTGTTGCACATTTACACTCCAATATTTACCTACCATATTCACAAAACCAGACCCACCCAAAATTAAGCACTAAAAACAACTAGGAAAAAATTCAAAATTGAAGCAGCAATGTGGTATTATTTTAAGCTTCATATACCCTCTCCATAAGACCTCCCCTTCAATTTATTACAGTAATGTACAAAATATGGAGCCGGTCTAGACTAGGAAAATTAACTATTGCCAAGGACAGCCACATGATGACCACTGTCCTCCTGGCACAGATTGAGAATGGCTGGTTTGTTGCTTAAACAGGACAGCACTTGGGGGGAAAAAGCTATGTACATTTACGTTCTACTTCCGTAAAATAGTTTGAAGGCTCTTAACGTCCTTCAGCACATGAGTGGGCTCTTACACAGAATGTACAAGTATGTGCTTATAGCAGATACCAGTACTTCTCGACATACAAAGCAGTAATCCAGAAACTGAACACCAGGAGATGGCGCTGACAGCAGATGCTGAAGAATCAGCTACACCTGAAGAGAAGCTGTCTGCGAGTTCCGTGACATGCCTATGTACCCAAGTTCAACTCTTCCCCTTTAAAACATTGGAAGAATTCCTTCCTTAGAAGCACCGGGCTCATGAAACTCTGGAAGTGTTCTGTGGGGAATGTATTTCAACTTCTTTTTGCCTCCAATGCAGGAGTACAGCGGCACTTACCTAAAGAGACTACAAGAACCCACTTCTGTCTGCTTGCACTGTCCTTTCAGCCTCGCTGAGATGCTGCATTCCTTGGCAGATGGCCTCAATACTCTTCCCCTTTTCTTCTTGCAGAGCAGTTTTTCAGGCTACAACAGCTGCCTACCACACCAGAAGCATGTGAATGAAGAAAAAGGTGCAGTGCAGGTCTGCTATTCAGTGTGATTAGAAACAAATGGAATATTATGTACCTTGGATGGGTTAGATGTCTGTTGCTCAGGCTGATGCATCACTTCTATCACACACTGGAAGAGTGACCATGCTTTCCTTCAGCTCAAACAACACTTGCTACGTGGATAATGTACCATTCTAACTGTAATTATTTTTATTTAAAGAAAAACTACTGGAATCCATAATTTTTTTTCTTTCTTCTTTTTTTTTTTTAAACACATGATTCAATCCCTCACGAAATCAAGACAGCTGGATGACAGAGGAACATACACTGCTGAGTTATTACAACAATAATTTTACACCATCTGAGTAGCTGTACAACAACTTTTCAGACATCAAGTTTCTTACATTAAAGATGACAAATCACTATTGATTCTGAAGTTGTGCAAACACCAAACTTCATTCACTTGTGCAAGAAAAAAAAGTTTCAAGTTAATCAACTGCAGATTACATTCTCCTGGTTTTCTTCATTCATTATTCTCATAGTGAGCATATCCACTAAAAAGTAAAGAATCATTTTTATTCCCAACAAAATTCTAAAGCTACCAGAAATCCAAAACAAACAGGGAAGGGGAGAGGTGAAGACTACAGTAGTCAATAACATGCACTTAGGTGCACTACAGAAAATAACATCTTTACTTTCTATTTTTACCTTAACAGGAAAGAGGGAGCCCATTATTAAGATAAGAAGTTGACTAGTGTTCATCTTAAAGCCTAATCAAATCATACTGCCCAATCATCTACCATATGCTTTTACCATTTTAATGAGAAATCTTGTGGATTTTTGTAATCAATGACTACAGCAGGAAATACTTTTGGAGTGTTTTTAGAGAAGCCAGTAGTGCTATAAAAATCAGTGTATAGAGTTCACTACATCAATAATTGAAGTCTTACAAGAGTTATTTCACCAGCTCAGAGCAGCAGTCTGACTCTGCCCAGCTACTTGAATGCACCAGTCTACTTCAAGATAGAGACTCTTAAAAGAAAAATAGTGGGAAATTAAATATGAAAACTACTGATTTTTATGGAAATTAAAGTTTTCTTCTGGGTACATGTAGAAACCCTATTATGGGTGATGTCAGGATAGAGTCAAAAACTTTTAGGCTGAATAAGCTTCGAGTTAACCAGTCTGAAATCAGGATAACCAGAATAGAAGGCCCTTAGGTCTAATGGACAGGATGACCTCAGAGGTTAAAATAATCAGAAACAAAACATGATAATGAAGAGCAGTACCTCAAGACAGCAAAATTCTGTCATCTTTCGTAGTTGACACACCTCTAGCAGGAGAATTTAAATGTAAATGTAGGACCACCTTAGTATAGTGAATTAATCAGTAGTATAATGGCTTAGGTAATTGCTGGAGCATGAGTAGAGAGATCTACGTGATGTAAAATCATGCAACGAATCATACAGAGTTTCTTTGCTACTTGTACTGTCTATGAACTGCTGCTGTTTGAGCTAACTGTGCTAGCTTTGAGAATTATCACCTAGCACCTTTTTGGGTGCAGAACGGGAATAAACCAAGTATCTCGACTGTGTGTCGGTCTATCTTTACACACCTGGTAAAGAATCCCTGTTTGGGGACTACATGCAGAAATACCAAACTATGGAGAATCAGTATTTTGAAGTAGAGGGTGGAGAGAGAAGATTCAGTCCTTCATAAACTTATCAAAGAAATGCACTAGGGTTTGCACGAGGATCCTTTTGGTTCCTGTATCTATATGTCAGCCAGACTCCCAGAATCTGAAACAAAACCCAAAGATATTATTAAGCAGAGGGTCTCCAGTCCAACTTCCACTAGCTTTACAGTTTGTGGTTTTTTGGGTTTTTTTGTTTTGTTTTTTTTTTAAACACAAAATACTGACAAGAATAGCCAGTACACAAGTTTAGGATATTTTACTATTGCTAAAATTGCACCACCACACACTAACTTTCTTAATTGGAAAACAGAATGCACCTTCTCAGAAAGAATGCAAAACTAGAACAGAGAAAACAAAACAAAACCACCAAAACTGTGCAAAATATTTTTCATAGGCATGTCTAGCATTAAATTAATTCTTCTCCCTCCCCAAATGACAAATATTCATAAACCTCATTTTAGTGTAATGATAAACACATCTGCCAAATTGTTTCTTTTAACATTTACCACTTTACAATACTGCTACTTCTCTAGTACATTTGGAAATCACTCCCAAATCAAATCAAGTTCCTCCCACCCACCTTTTCCCTTCCCAGCAAGCAGCTTCACATTTTTAGTAGAGAACTTGGGGGCAGATGTCAGAGTGATTCTGTTTAAGCTGTTGTAACCCTCTTGTTACTGTAATGTCTACAAACCTTCAGAAACCTGCACTAAGCAGCAGGAGGAGTATTTTCACATGCTCTACTGTGGGGTTATGAAAGACCTGCTAATTTTTATTCATCAGTCAATAAAGCAAGTACATGTATCATTTAGATACTAAAAGACCTTTTTAAGCTCATGTTTAGAATACAGTTCACTTATCATAAAACTAGACCTTTGCATTACAGGAGACCCAAAATAAGTAATTCTCAAACCCAAAAACTCCAGAGTGAATGTGTATGTGTTGGTGGCTGGAGGCAGAAAGAACAGGAGAACAAGGCAAAACAACAGCACTCTTCTTGTTACTTTTGGAGAAGGGTAAACCTGCATAGCTAACTTTCTGAAAAACTTTAAACTTCACAGCACCACATGTGGTGCTTAGTTGCAGTCTGTAGCCTAAATAACATCAAATTGCAAGAACTTCCAGTATTGAACAAAGACAAGCTCACTTTTTGGCAGACTTACACAAGCTGATAGGCTGGAAAAATTGTACCTCACTATTTGACTCCTGAGATGGTCCTGAGAGTTCCTGTAACAGACCTGCTAAATTGTTTCACAATACAAAGCCTTAGAAGGGGAAAAGAAGCACTCAGTTTTCAGACCTCCTACTCACCTCTGTGAAACTGAAGAAGAGTCCAATGCCCCCAACAAATCTCAGCACCATTCCAGAATATTCTTCTACTATCGGTGCACATGGCTGGCAATGGCCACTACTAAAACACTCCTGCAGCAGATACAGAGAACTTCACTCCATTTGCTAAAGACACTTCACTGATGGAAAGCACCTAGTCAGCTCTATAAAAGACTGCCAGCCATGGACAAAACTCTATCAGGTTTAAAAGACTCCAAAACAGCAAGTATATCAATGACAATGGAGCAAAACTTTTGCAGGGTCTTATGTTTCCAATAAGTTAACTAAAGAGCTTAGTATCATTGTAGCAGCTACCTTACACATTTCTTTAAACACTCTGCTTGCTGCAACTACTAAAACAGTTGTACAAATCTGAACAAATGCAATGAGCTTCTCAGTTTTCTCATGCTTTAAGAACTTACAGAGGAGCAGGTTTCATTTGGATCAAAAACTCTGAGTCCACAACAATTCAGATGTCTCTCAATATCTGTTCTGGTGCTGTCAGTGTTATTCCATGTCACCTCTAGAAGTTGACTCTAGAAAGCATCAGGAAATACATATCAATTGAACTGGTTTGCATTTTATTGGAAACCAATACACTCAGCCAAGCTGGTAATTCCCTCACTAAAACCTTCAGAACCTGAAGTCTAACAGAATAATATATGAAAGAATTACTGTGATTCTGTGATACTGGAATGTTCAAACAATGTGTGTAGCTAATGAAGTGGCAGCAGCAACCAGCACATTCCTAGTTAGAATTCATTTTCTTCCTTTTTCTTAAGCCTGTTAAGAGCACCAGTAATGGGACATGCAACTAGTCTCACTGGGACTGCTTACACTTACAACAAAAGGTGTGCTTACATGTAGGAAACTGATTATTTAGTTACTGTAGCCTTGCCTGCTTCCTGTGCAATAAGAATTAAGTCTCCATACCCCATGGAAACTGGTTTTACTTTCAGACTTATGGCTCACCTCTGTTCTTAATGTAGTCACGACCTTTTCTGTTACACAAGAACAATTCAGTGGCTTTATCATTTTTACATTATGACTACTGCAGATTTCATAAGCTTATCTGAAATTGCTGAACACATGATGCAGTCCAGCTATCATGCAGCAACACTTGTGACCAGAAGAAAAACAAAGGCAGCTGAAAGTAATTCTAGAACACAGATGTACTTCTTTCTAGCCACCACAGTGAAGCTTTGCCTAAGGTCTAGTCCTTACTTAAAAGGATAATGCTGATTTTCATAAAATAGGCTCTCCACATTTTGTGGAAGACTACAGATGTGTGTGTATATATATATATGAAAATGTGAGTATGTAATATCTATATATAGTAGATAGACTACCTGAGAAATCAGGAAATTTTTCTTACCTGCTGTTCCTTGTTTAGTGTCAAACAGGCACAGGAGACAGAAAACTGGACAATAAAGACTAGCAAAAGAATAATCATGTACTGGAAGCAGTAGTTAAGGATAGACTCTCAAATTAATTTTTCTTTCATAACACATATGCCTAATAGTATTCCTTATTTCATTGGATAACAATAGCTCCTTTAAAACAAGGATGGCCTAAATAATGTCCCCAGAACTCAATCACCATATATTATGTCTTTCTGGCTACTACTACATATAGCTGGCATTTCTGGGTTAGGTGTTCCTTGCCTAGCAAAACAACATGAGAAGTTAATAAAAGGTAGCTTTAAGAGAGAAAAATCCACAGCCAATTGTTCCAGCTTTAGGGACTCATGTTGTCATTCCAAGATGCTTCACTTAAACTAGCGAAGAGAATAACTTTCTGGGTATTGCATATTCAGATTTGTTTTTTTCTGCAATGACAGAGTCTTATAAATAATTACAAAAGGTAAGTTTAGTCAGGAGTAAAAGAAAGGTGAAAGTTGCTTTTGGAACACAGCCTCAAACACTTTTGGGCTAATGTATCTGAAAACAGTATAAAACAAAAAGAACAAACTTGGATCCTAGAGATCATACTTTGAAAGTGGGTCACTGACTCCACAGCTTGTGTTGAGAGGCAGGTATTTATCTCACACAAATAAACTGGTTATAAAGTGGAGGGCACTACTTATTCATAGACCACAATCAGAAAAATAAGAATTTTGTCTGATGAATCTCTTTTCTCATCCAAACAGATTGATTTTGTAATGCAAGACAGCACCACTGAGTGCTACAGAGTGTCAGTAAACATAAAGGGGCAGCAAAGCACACTGAGAAGGTCTGTGCTCATTTCTAGTCTGGATTCATCATTAAAGACTAGTTATGAAAAGAAAGTGCTTCTTGGCAGCCTATATGACTCACAATGCATTCCTCTGCCAGCTACACCCAGCTTGCTATCTGAAGCATCACCTTTCCCTAGTGTTAAACATTAATAGTTCACAAACTCTAGCTTGGTGTAGAGTTGAGCACACTGTAAAAGCACCTCTGACACAGAAACCCACCATAAAAAGCTCTCAAAAATTAAAATATTTTAATTTTTAAAAGGAGATGTGAATATTTCTGTCTTCAGAGCACAAAGGACCAAAAAAAAAAGGAAGCTGAATAAAGTTAAATAGGAAGGGTGTTTAATTTAGACTGCACTTGATCAAAATAAAATTTCTGTGCTGTTTCTGAAGCACCTTGCACATTTGTCTCATTTAACAGAGCAGGTTGTTTACATAGCTTGAACCAAGTTGCAATCCATGTAATGCATCAGAAGGATACAAAGAACAGCAATACTTGATGATGTTTCACTGCACCAATCAATCCAACTAAGGCAATAATGAAGAGGAAGATTCCTACTGCAACTGCCACTCCAACAAGTCTGAAACTAGAGATGAGGCCGAAGCTGATTCCCCATGCTGCAATTCCAATCAGCAACAGGCTGACCAGCTGGAGGGAACAGAAAACAAAAACTTAGTTTGCATATCAAAACAGGCTTAACCTACACACAGTTACCTTCTTTACATTAAAGTTGTTACAAGAAAGATACAATTTTTCCTCCCAGTGCAAACAGAAGCACAAGCCTAGACAAACCAATCCTCCACTTCATTGTAGAGGTAACTTCAGTTCCAGATGCTTTAAGGCACATACATTCTTTGACACTGTTCATGTGGAGCTGTTACAACTTACTCCATCTACAAGTCATGTTGCATTATCTGTTACTGACTAGAGACATTAAACCGAAGTGAAGACTTTAACAGAATTGACAAATAACTTAAAAATCATTGGCTTTAACTCACTGAATGGAAGAATGAAAATTCCCTATGTTTTCTGAAACAGAAGCAGTGTATTTAAAGAAAGGAGGATACACAGCTCCACAGCTCTGAACCTGTAAGAAAGTGCACTTTGCTTACTGTCATCAGGAATATAGCTATGTTAATTCATTAGAGAAGCTCCTGCATAGTTGCTGATATGAAACAACAGTTAACAAGGTCACATAAAAATATGTTTTAGATTTGTATCTCAAAGACTTCATGTAATAAAACAATAAAGGTGCCCTGTCTCTGCTACATATTTCTACAAGAAAATAGCTCTACGATGAACTCAATCCTATTTCAATACCCAAAACACTCTTGTCCTGTTTCCTTCCTTTTACAGATGATATTCAGGGAAGGCAAGAAGAACCTGTCCCACTTAGTTTACTGGGATTTATTGTTTATATGGCCAGGAAGCTCCAGCCTTTCCTGTTTCCATCCAAAAAAAAACACAGAACAGAAAAAACATTCCAACATAAAAAGCTGCAGAGAAATCTGTAATGAGGTCCAGCAGGAGGGAGGCAGCAAAGCTAACCCAGATGTCCAACAGACAGGATGCCTATTGCTCATTTGAAACACACCTACATGTAACATATGGCCCACTATGGTCTCTGTTAAACAACACCAATTCAACCTGCAATCTCTAACTTTCTACAACCTTGAGTTCAGCAAAACACATACATAAGTTGTATCATTATTTAAAAACAAACAAACAAAACCCAAACCCCACACCACAAATGCCAAACCCAGCAACAAAACATCAGTCCAGTTAAAAATTAGCCTTGCTAATCAGGTAAGTGCAAGACCTACCTGTTGTGAACTATACCCATTCACTTTATTTCATTGTGTCTCATGCCACTGGGAAGATTTATTCTTCCACACAAGCATCAGAAGTGAACAACAAAAGAAATCCCATAATTCAATTTCCAATCACAAAAGTGCTGGCTGACATGCCATGCTTTGCCTCAGCTCTTAAGCACTGAACTCACACTGCAACTATACAGCTCTTCAAAGTATTATCTCATAAAATATCTAAAAGGCAACATCAAATTTCAATTTATTTCATAAAAAAAAAAAAAAAAACAGAAGAAACTTTGCTCCTAATGGTTTTCACCAATACTTCTTTCTTCTGGTGAGCTATGACTGCAAATCTCTATTTTCACCAAGGTATCTCCTGGATACCAAAATGTACCAATTTCATTAGAGGTCTAAAACAATTAGATGATATAAGTTTCATTCTTCAAGTATCACCATCAAAAGAAGAGACCTAAACAAAACCTAAGACTAAAACACCTACTGGATAAACACAGTGTATGAGCTGCAGGGTACCAGTTACTTCTTGCCACTGTTAGTCCTTTTGGGTTCTATTATTCTAATGATATGTACCTTAAATTAGCGTGTATGACACTAGAAGTTATTATCATGACTCCCTGGCCCAAAAAAACTTTTCTGGTAGAAAGAGCCACATATTGAATATAGAACTGGTATATTTTCAAGTGGAAAAAAAAGTCTCTGTGGCTTTACACCCATTACTGAAACCCAGATGCTCAGGAATTAGGTAGGCATCTTTGCATAAGTAAACCTAAAACAGTTCCATTTCTCTTTTGATCACATTGTAGTTTTACAGCCAGCCTCATTTTCAAGTTTACCTCCGTAATACCAAAGCTATGTTTTCTTCTTCCACACAGCAAAGCTGTCCATTGTGTAACTCCTTAAAGCATCTGGAAATCCAGTATGATCACAGATCCATGGTATTGGGCTCTGGTTGGCAGAAACTGAAATGGTTTACAAACCATTCCAGAAACAGATTCAGTATTAAGTTCCTGACTCCTCTGCATGTTGACTGAAAGATGTAATTACAGTTATTCTTTCATTTTCTGGTTTGGATTGGGCTACCTGAATATTGAACAATAAAACTATACATATATGTGTGTGTATATGTATATATGTATCTCTCTAGTTTTATGGTGCAATAATGTGAAAAACAAAAGTAAACACACACTGCTACAAACAGGAAAAATAACTTAAGATGCTCTGTAATGAGGTTTTACAAGTCTGTAAAACAATAAAATGCTCATAGCATTATGCACTGTTTTGCCACCTAAAATGACTACTCAACAGTGCTTACCCCAGTGCTTTGAAACAGAAGGATTTAGATGCAGGATTTCTAAAAGTGAGGCTGCTAAGGCTTTGCAGTAAAATGTACTTGAAACAAAATTACTTAGTGACTAACTACTTTTAAATGTGTAATATGTACATTCTAAACATGCAAGCTTAATTTACTTATTAAAAAGTCACCTATTCCTGCTAAATAAAGGCAAATTGACTTTCTATGGAGCTTCCAAATGTCACATTTTACTTTACTGAATCCAGGTTTGGCAGTACTAGAAATCCCCAAAGACAAACAGCCTCATCTCTGGAAGACTGAAGTACATGTCAAACTCCATTTTACCTATATAAATTTACTTACATAAAGCTATCCTTAGCTATCAACATTTCACATACTTGGTTGATAAATCCACCAGAATATATGAAATCATAGTTGAGTTGGTAGTGCTTAGGACTGATCTGGTTTCCCATAGTAGTCTCCTTAGTAAGCTGAGAAGACATAGGTTGGGGAAATGGCCTGTTAGACTGAACGCCAACAGGCTGGACTGCTCAGCTTAAAGGGTACCTATCCATAGCTCAGGATCTACCTGGCAGCAGGTAAAGAGCCCCACAAAGGCTGATACTGGGGCCAGCATTACACAGTATCTTCATCAGCAACCTGGCTGATAAGACAGAAAGAATCCTCAGAATATTTCTGGATGATACTAAACAAGGAAGGGTGATTGACTCTCCAAATAGAGACTCAACTCAGATAAACCTTGATAAGCCAACAGGAACCTCACAAAATACAAAATTCTGCATCTGTGGTGCTACAGTGGAGCCTGGGAACAGACTGGTTGAACAACAGTCTTACCGAGATAGACCTGGGGATCACACAGGTTGCCAAGCTGAATACTAGCCAAGAGTCTGCTCTTGCAAACAGGGAAAGCCAAGAGGAGTGCAATCAAAGGGAACTTAATGCTGGTGAGACTGTATCGTAAACACTGTGTCCTATTTCAAGTCCCCCAGTTCAAAAAGGAATTTGAGAACATGGAAAGAGTCACAAAAATTGCCCTGAGCCTTGAGGATGATGTTTGAGAAGCAGGAGATGGAGCTGGGCTTGTTTAGTTTGACAAAGAGCCAGCCTGGGGAGAATCTAACAGCAACTGAAGTTGAAAGTGCATTACAAAAACAATGGAGGCAAACCCTTCTGAATATCAGCCAACCACAAAACAAGAGGCAACAACCACAAGGAGTTGCCTGGAAGGATCAGACTGGACATTACAAAAAATGTCTGCAGGGTGGTTGGTGGCATACTCAAGAGAGGTGATAATCTGGTTTTTTTGGAAGTTTTCAAGACTCAGTAGGCAAAGCCACAGCTAACAAATGACTATTAATTGTAATCCTGCTCTGAGCAGGAGCCTGCATAGCTGAGCCCCAGAAGTCCCTCCCAACCAACACATCAGTCAGCTCTTCCACCATGGAAACTTCGCTACTCTCCACTTCATAAACCAATAAGGGACAGATTTAGCACTTACCAAGGACTCTTCCATACCATCTACCTCACTAAATAGAGACTACTATCAACTCCTAAACCTCTTATCAATAAAACAGCTTCCTACAAGCAGTAAGAAGGTCTCTCCATTAAAGAGCAATGAATGACTCTTCAAAAATACTTGCACAACTTCAAAAACACAAGTACAGGTCTTGTCCTGAGGAGTGATTTAAAATTTCACTTAAGGCATATTTACATAGAAAGCCTAAAGGCATTGCAGAATCAGAGAGCAAAAGATAAAAGCACTTTAAGAGCAAAAGAATTTCTTACAATCTCAAGCTGAAGTAATTTCTCTCACAGAAAGATGCTACAGGCACATTCTGTCCACACAACAGAAAAGAAACACAAAGACATGTGGAGGGGAAGGTGTGACAGCTAGTATTTTAAGCTTAATATCATCACTGTCTTCTCCATCAAGTGAGGAGCAGTAGTTCTCACTATGAGATGTGGTAATCTTCCTATGGAGGCAAAAATAAATTAAAAATAAATTTAAGAGAAATCAAGCATATTGCCATAGGCAATATGTTACTCCAATGTCAGCACCTCTACAGGAAACATTTTAGGGGCTGTAAGTTGAAGATCAGTGGAATTGACTGGACTCCACTTTAAGTGACTGCCATTGTAATTTTTTTAGACATATATATACACACATGCAAACTTTTGAACTTCAGAGATGTTTCAAAAAATAACAATTTCTAGATAAACAATTTCTTTGTCACAAAGGTAAAACCATCACAAGTTCAATTGTCCTGTTCTCCAGTTAATTTATTAACATGATTAAAGCATTACCCTTTACAGTACTTGTCAGTCTTCTTTCCCCTTATTGCTGCATAAATTAGTAGTTCTCCTACAAGGCAAAACCAGACACTTTCCTAATTTGCTCTATTCTTTAAATCCAAGTTCTCCTGTGTACATAACTGCTCATTTTCCTCACTCCTGTACTGGAAAAGTGTATTTCTACATTTACCCATTGTGTAGTCATCTACAAGCTTACAGTCTACATTACAAAACAAAATACCAAGACACTAACAAATGATTTTTCTAGAGAATACCACTGAGAAACATTCAAATGACAAAATCAGTTCCTCCTTCCTTCAAAAGCAAGCCACAAGCAAATCAGCTGTTTTGACTAACTAGCAACTTTTCAGCATTTCAGCTAGCTGGGACTGCTCACTATGAAGGAAGTCGTATGCAGAAGTCAAGTGCTCCCACTGTTTTGTTGTGTCCTCAACCCAAGAAGGAGTTAGCAAAAGCTGCATTTCAGAACTTAGCTTTCAGGAAATACAGCCTCACCATCCCAGGTAAAGAAATCATACAGCAGCATTGACACTGCAAAGGAAATATTTACAGAATAGCTGTCAAGCTGGATATGGAACAGGAACTAAAACCAGACAGATAACACACATGATGAAACACATCCTCTCTAACCTTTCTCTCCACATGTAAGTTCATGTTCCACTTCCTTTAAGGGAGTTTTCATGTTTAAACCTCAAATGGTATATATTTTGAAGGTAGAGATTTCCATCACCCTCCCCTTTAATGTGGACAATCATTTCTGCACAACCATAGAGAATCTAGAAGACAATTCTACTGGTCCTCTGCACTTCATATAAAAACATTAAACAATGGACAGGATCTAGTGGTGCAGCTTTAGCAAGACAAGACTAAGCTAAATTGATTTCCATCACAGCTGTAAGCTAGCCAAGCTGTAAGCAACTATTTCTTATCTCCTTACAGTACTTCTTCAGCTTTACTTAAAGCAAAGCAAAAGCTGAGCAGTAAATAAAGCCCTGGGTATCTCTAAAGATTTCTAAGAGAAAGCAAAATCTTCTGCCTTGAGGTGACATCTAAATGAGTGATCAGTAGTCTGGTTACTGAATTGCCTTGAGACACACGAGGTGGAACAAGCAATTGATGTGAAAGGCAACATTCCTGTCTCTTATCACAAAAGCCAGTTCCTTCAGTCTGACAGCCTGGATCAGAGTTCTTCATGTTATTGGCCAATAGTTTGGACGGAGTTGGTTTTGACCATGTAACAAGCTTCTTTCATGTTAAAATGACAGTGAGATTTACCCTGCTTTATACTCCCTGATCTTTGGAAATGCAAGCTTTCTGCTGTGTAGTAGAACAACTAACCTCTGAAATGTTTACTTTTGCTTAGTTGTTTGTTCACTGGGGTTTTTTTTTTTAAGAAGTTGTGCAATGTCTGCAGGAAGCACAGTGATCCCACAGATGCTTCTTCCACACATGTATCTCCCTCAGCACAAAAACAACAGCAGAAAGAACATTACTAATGATTTAAGCTCCAAGGCTACTACAGGGCATTCAAAGGGCTTCTCAATCATTGTGGTGGTTTTAAAGTGCCCACCTGCACCACCAGATGGCTGAAAACATTGGTACCATCAAAACACACGATGGTCCATACAGCCTCCTCCTCCTCCTGTGTCCTATCATTCTCCAGTTCTTTCACTAAACATGATCTGACTTCACAGCTCCAAATGTCACGATGCACTCTGCACAAGTGAAAAAAACAAAACCCATTCCTATCTGGTCTACAGACTCAGTACATGCCTCATCTCTAACCTGCTACCACAAATCCCTGCCACTTTGGCTATAAACTGACACACAGTACAGCTGAGAGCATTCCCAAGCACTGACAAAAAGTCTTAAAATATGTATCTATGTTTTTACTGTAGCTACTCTTCTGTATTCTCAAATGTGAGCAAAGAAACCTTCCAAAAACCCAATGAAAACAAAACCAAACAAAAACAAAATAAAAAAGAATACAAACAAACAAGAAAAGCACCAGCAAATTCTGATTAAATAGTCAGGACCGGCATTAATGTTGCCTGCTACATACCTGGGAGCCTCCGTACCAGTTTTATTTACCCTTTCAAAACTATATAGCACAGCTTACACAGCTGCCTTCAAAGTGTCCTTGAAAATGACAGAAACGGCTCCAAGGCAACCTGCTCCACCTACTGAGCATCCAGTTAAGATGATGAGCTAGATCAGCCCAGCACAGGCTGATGCTGGGGCAAACTCTTGACACTGCACTCCTCAATGCTGACTGCAGACTATCAGACACAACAAACAGCAGGCTATTTACTGCCCGTTTCTTAGAGCTTATAAACTCTAAGAACAAGGTTATACAAACCAAAATGGAATTGAACTCAGAGATCACATGTTTGTTCACCACTGTGAAAGAAACTGGTACATGAGGCAATAACTGAGTTTCTCCAATTCCTGTCTGCTAGTACCTGGCTCTGTGTAGCCACTCCATCTGTCAGGAATTATTAGAAAACATGGAAAACTGTCACATTCCCTTTCCCTAGGAAGGTCCAGATGTGCACCCTACCTCAAACACCAGGTTTTCCCTATACAGAGAAAAGGCAGATGGAGCTAGCAGAACTGCACCAAGGTGTAACATGCTCACCACCTTTGCATTGAGAATGCTGCAAAACTAAGACATACACTATTAAAAATCCTTCCATGCCAAACATGCTGTCAAAATCTGAGAATTTCTGTACTCATCTTTGTGTACTTACTCAATGCAGGAAAAGCAATTTTGACAAAGAAGGCAGGGATGCATTAACTGCTCTTTCAATATATACTACACCCAGAGAACCAGAAGCAGCAATTGAAAAAAAAAAGCTTTTTAAATACAGTGCTTTAGAAACCAATGCAGAAACCAAGGATAGTCTAGAAAAGAAGTTCAGAGAGCAAAGTCTTAAAAGAGAAGTGATTTTGATAAAAGTACTTTTTAGTGTTAAGAGGAAACATGGTGCTCCTGTGGACTGAACTCTGTGCTACTAAAAAAATACACACTTTCAACAGTAAGAGTCCATGTTTTACTTTAAATCAAATGGATACTCTTAAGAAAAACTGAAAGCCTGCTTATCAGACAAAGGCAAGATGTTAACATACTGGTAAACAACAGATAATGTTTGCTGCTGCAGCACTAATTAACTAGCTGCTTGGGTGACAAAACCAGCACATACTATCCAAATGAACTGACTGACTGTTGGGGGTTTTTTTTTTTATTTAAGTATTTAATCTTGTGGTCCAGCTACCACTTCAATCTTTCATCACTGGCTAGGACTTAGGAATTTCCCTTTCCTTTCTGGGAATCTGGTTTGAAGTAAGATATCAACTGTTCACACTTCAACACAATTACTCAAGCCTTCCTTGGAAGGAACACTGTCTACTTAAGGAAATCCTTGACTGATTGAAGTGAGCAAATATTGGGGGAGCCAGCATCTAGGGTTCTCATACCTGGAAGATTAGAAGTCTTGGGTTATATACACATCCTCAAATTTGGCTGAACTCTGTGAAGCGCCATTTTAAACAGTTTGTATGGGTTTGCCATTGAAGAGAAAATAAAAATATGATTCAAAAAATATAAGATTGGTCAGATACCTAAAAGTAGTATTTTAAGAGTCCTTGTATGAAGACAGTTCTTCCTTGTAAGACTTTATTCTATCAATATATGTCATTATATGCACACAGAGTCAACAGACAAGACTCAATTCTTTTTCTTTACTCTTCCAATACCCATAAGGAACCATATTAAAAGTCAACAAGACTCAGCACAGATGCTAGAATTACTCATATAAAATAAATGTAAAAATAGAATCAGGGTCATCTTGCCTTAAACCAGTAACTAATTTATTACTTCCAGTACATACATTTTTCTTGCTGTACTGCCATCAAATTTAAACAAGACAGCATGAAAATTAAAAATAAAAAAAATATCTTCAAGTTTCACTATCTATTCTAGGACTGTTATAAAGAAAAGCAGAATATAAACTGTAACTCCCAATATACAGTTCTGAAGGTTAATTCATTCCAAGCACGTGATACAGACACCTCAAGGCCAGCTAGAAAAACATTCAATAAGTATTACCTGTTTGACCTTATATCTCTTCTTACACCCAGCCTACCAATTATTACTGTGAATTAACAGTGTTTTAAAACATGATGATGAAGCTCTTGTTTTGATTGTCTTCTGGATTTTTCTCCAACTGGGAAAAAATAAGCCCATTATTGACTGTGCTGTTGCAATCCAAGCCTTGCACTGGTTTCTGTCTAACCAAGCACCAAGGGTTATGGCTGGGCTGACCACTAACTGGGTGACAGATGCTGTGTATTAACCCATCTCCCTTCCCAAAGTGAAAGGGAATAGAAAACTAAAACTACTTTAATGAAATAGTAATACAAACATATACAAAACCAATATTGAACCCAAGTCCCCCAACAGCTATTACACCACCATTACCACTGATGCTGTGTCAGAAGTTCCAGACTGGACCCAGGGGCAGCTGGTGTCCTGGTTTGAGTTAAAACAAAACTAATTCTGTTCAGTGATTTTACTTTTCAGCTCAGCCTTCTGTAAGTAACTGCACTTTCTGAAATTAACAGCATATCTTTGCAGTCAGTGTCTGCTTCTAGCAGTGTTAAGACTTGATGTTTAGAGTTAGGACCAAGGATTGGCTTGCAGACCAAGGTCACTGCTAAATCTCCTGTACTGCAAGACTGGCGCCCAATGTAGGGCTCATACCCAGAGACTGAGTCTCATGCTCTACTGACTAAGCTAGCCAGGCTAGTACAGAGCTCATCTCTCCTAGTCAACAGTGCATTATCTTTTACACACAGCTGAGTAGCTGCCTCACTCAAGAGCTGCCTCCTCAAGAAGGGTGAGATGCTTACCATCTTTTCAAGTCAAATCTGTCATATATTGTGCTGTACTTGCTAGTCTCCTCCTCTTCGTGAGGGTCCTCATCACTTATCTCAAAGATGTGACCAAGCATCTTTGCCAGTTTCTTATGTGTTTTCAAGCAACAACTTGACTTCATTTGAGCCATTTTTGGGCAGGGGGGCAACCATGCATTCTAGGCATTCAGCAACTGACAAAGCAGTGTCAGCATCCAAGGTCTCATTGTTTTCCTTTGGTGAAGCTGGAGAGCTTCAAGGTCAGTTGGGGAAAGACTACATTCGCTCTCTTTGCTGTGGTGTCCTTGCCAGGGTCTCAGTTCATGGCCAGTCTGCAGCCTCAAGTTCCCCACCACATCGGATCTGCTCATTCTCACACTGTGGTCTGGAATCTTCAGATGAGGGGCTCTGGTGCTGCTGTTCCTTTTAACTGCTGCAGGATTTCCACCCACCACACAGGAGGATCTCCTAGTAGCTTATGCACTGGAACGATGCTGACTGGTAAGGAGGTGAGAGGCTGGTTAAAAAAGACCAGGGTTTGTGACCCAGCCTCTCAAAGCCTTCTGCAGCCTTCAGACATGAAGTAGCTTGCTACCCACACCTACAAGAGCCACCTCCAAAACCTCCACTTTCTTCACAGAACTGCTGTACATCATCACCACCGTGCTGAACAAAGGCATCAAAGTAGAGCAAGTGATTTTCTTTCTGTAGTATTTACTAAAGCTGCAATTCCCCAAGGGTTCTGAGTAGGGCTGATGCCACCACGAGTAAGAGAACTGCAGTAGACTGCCGCTGCCACCTGCCCAAGGCTTCCCTTGCTGCCGTCCCAGAGGCGTAAACTCAATCCCACCAAAGTTCCTGCCAGCACCCTCACATTGATGGGGCAGGTAGGTAAGCCAGCTCTCAATACTGCCTCACTGCCACCAGGGCAGGGGGAGAAGTATGGTTGTGAATCCAGCTCCTGAATCTTGTTCCTATCTGCTGTCAAGTCCAGGCTGGAACTTCAGCCATGTCATCACTGGTGATGGCAATGTAATTGTCATTGGGGTGATGGAGGTTGATATTGGGTTTGTGTCTATTTGTATTATTGTTATTATTTTCACTAAAGTAGTTTTAGCTTTTTTCCTTTCCAACTTAAGTCTTTCTCCCTCATTGCTTTTTACTTCCCTTTTGGGAAGGGAAAGGGCTAGTAGAAAGCATCTATCACTCATTTAGCAACCAGCTTCTGGCATTTAGGAACTCATGGATCAGGATCAAAGACAGAATGGACAGAGTCCTCCTCAGATGCCAGCCACTGAAGAAAAGCTTGACCTTTATGATCCCCCAGATTTCTACTGAATATGACATATATGGAATGGAATACCTAGTTGATTAGTTTAGGGTCACCTCAACCATCTACTCCACCCACAGGTGTGGCCTTTTACTCTGCACTCCCAATGTAGTACACAAGACTTAGCAGTAACCTTGGTTGGCACACCAATCCTTGGTCCTAACTCTAAACATCAAGTCTTAACACTACTAGAATCAGGCACTGACTGCAAATATACACTGTTAATTTCAGAAAGTGCAGTTACTTACAGGAGACTGAGCTGAAAAGTAAAATCACTGAACAGAATTAGTTTTGTTTCAGCTCAAACCAGGACACCAAGGAACAGAGAAGCCCATACATTTCACTAAATGAACTCCTCCAGGCCAACTCACCACTTTAAATGTTATTTCTGCAAGTCGGAATTTAAAAGCATTAGTCTTGTAAATTGCCTATAATTAACAACCAACACAAGAAGTAACAAAGATATTGCAGTTACTATAATTCAAAGAAACCATTACGTCCCTTCAGAAAAAGCATATGATCTACATAGGTTAGATGAAAGAATACCAAGTGATACCCACAAAGTAAGTTCTACTCAAGGAGACATCAGAGTAAAATTAAGGTCATAGGTGCAATGTACACGTATCACAAAGAGAACTACAGAGGTCCCAAAAATCAATCCACCCTTGCTCAGGTCAAATATACCCAAAGACCCCTTACACCTGGTTAACATATGGCTGTAGAAGTAAGTGATGATGCCTTCAGAAAAAACACCTGCTGTCCACGTGACATCAAGATGAGATATGTGCATCTGTTATGTTAGAACGACCCAGATCTCTCACTCTTCTGTCACTCAAGAAATAACAGTAACACCAACAGTAACAAAAGAGGTCTTGCATTAACCTCTGGTTTACTGAAAAGAGAAACCAGCAGGGGACAATTCCCCTACTTGCTGGGATGGAGCAATCCCATGAAAAGTTGGCCAACTTTTGAGGTCCCTTCCCACCTGGGCTATTCTGTGATTCTAACTTACCTTCACCATGACAGTCTACATGCACTAAACTCATCTCCAACTACAGAGGCCAAACCAAGCAATGCTTTCCTGCTCCCCTCTATTCTGGCTGAAGCTAGCATGGCCAACCAATAGCATCACAGGGTTCCTGGGTGACTTTCACAGTGGGTAGGCTGGGATCCCTAAGTATGCTCTGGAAATTTTTTCAGGACATACTCCACTCTGCAAGCTCATCCAAGGATGCTTGTGCAATTGCACACCTTCTCCTGTATTAAGGTTTTTGTTTCACTGTTTTCTGAGGGAAGAAGAGTCTCCTCATACACCAAAGAATATAATAACAAACAACTCCAGCTTCAGCACAGACACTTCCGCAACCATTTACGCTCCATCCAGGTGATTACCATCAGGTCCAGTAACTGCCAGCTACAAGAACTGTTTGTTCTGATGAACAGCATTAGACCTGTTTGCTCTCCTGTCTTGCCTTCAGTTGAGACCAGGCAGTGCTTTCAGAAAAGACAACTGCCCGCAAGCACTGTCTGACCCCAATTTCAATCTGTCAAAAGTCATCCCCATACATGGTTATTAACATAAAACATGAGAGGTTATGCTACCTCTACAGAAGTGCTGTGAGAGGAAGCCATTACATGCAGCCCTGTTTCTTGCTACTCCTGTGTCATTTTAAAAAAGACAAGAAGAAAAAACCACAGCCATACCACAACTGGAGACGTTACTGTTCTTCACTGGAAACAGGTCCTCCAACTGGTCCAAACAAAAGATGGCACCTGCTTAGAGCTCCCTAGCAAGTCAGTTATTTCAGTTTGGCATACTGCCTCCCCCTCTCCATCCTTCTGCAGGTTCCCACCACCCTGAAGCAGCTAGACATTGTAAGTCCTTAGTCTATCCCAGGGGGTAGCAGGGAAGCACAGTTCCCAGGTGGCTGGCATCTCTCCAGCACACCTCCTTCCCTCTCCAGCGTGCTTTGGTCTCTATAGGTCTGGTAGGGCCCAGTACACCGACATGCCACTTGTCAGTCACCTATTTCGGTGCTGCTCCTTCCTCGTTCACGCCTGGGTTGGCGCAGCGACCTTTCCAGAAACTTAAAAAGGGCACCGGTGCACCAGCCCTCTCACACACACTGGTCCGACCCTTCCCCATCCCATCCCGGCTCGGCCTGGCGGCAGAGGTGCGGGAAATGAGACACCCCCACAAACCCACCCCGCGGCGGGCAGCGCTCGCCGCGCCGCCCGCTCCCGGACCGCCCTGGATTTTGATCCTGAGGAGCCACGTCCCTGCGGTGACAAAGCCCGGCCTGACCAGTGCCGCTTTTCCCACCCAGCCGGAGGCCGCAACCGAGCGCCGGCCCCTTTCTCCCCACTCCCTCAGCACCAGCCTGCCAAGAGGAGGCCACCTCAGGCCGAAGCGAACCCCGCCACTTTCCCACCCCGCCACCTTCCCACTCCACCCCAGCCGGCGGCGAAACCAGCAGGCTAGAGGGAAACCGAACAGGGGCAGCCGGGTCCGCTCCCTCCGCCTCGCCTCAGCATAGCAGCCACGCACCGTGTACAGCAGGTTGAGAGCACAGAGACAGTTCTTGGAGCAAGCGAAACCACCGCACACCATCGCGCCGCTGTCGCTATCGCTGCCGCCGGGGAAACGCTCACCAGGGAGGCTGCGCCGCACCCCACCCCCGCCGGCCGCCAGCGAGAGGGAGCGGCCGCAGCAGGTGAACGGCGCCCGCCGCCCGCCACCGCGTACTCTGATTGGTCGCTCCCGGGCGGAAAGGTAAAAATATGCAAATGAGGAGGCGCGGAAGGGGCTGGGAGAGGTTGTGCTCGCCAGCGCCCGCACCCGTTATTTGCGGGCACTGGGGGGTATGTTTCAGGTCGGTCTAGCTGTTGGCATGGGTCTGGGCCTCCGAGGCAGTGGCGATTGGCGGGGGTGGCGAACCCTTTTGTTACGAAGGTCGTTGGGGTTTCACCCTCAGTCGGAGCGACGGAAAGTGTCTAGCCCAGGGGCAGCTCCTGAGGATTCCGTCTCGTCTCGGGGCTGGGTGCGCCACTTGCCTTCTTTGTGCGCCGTCACCGGGGTGGACGGGCGAAGGGGAAGTTTGCTTGGGCCGAAGGGTAGCTGGGGAAGGTTTGGCATCCTCTCAGCCATTTTGTGCTTTAAGAAAGGAGAGGTTCGGAGGAATTTCCATGATAGTACATGGATGTACTGTAATGGATGATTTAATCTCCTGTGCAACCGAAAGGAAACCCTAGAAAGTAAATCTAGGGATTTACTGTTCCAGGACGTTAAAAGTATTTCAAACACCGTTAGAGTTTTAGGAGCTATTCAGGTGCATATTTATGTCTCCTTTTAAAGTTTTTGTTTAATATTTTTATTGCCATGTTCCCACTGTGCCTTGTTAAGTACTTACCTTTGTACGTTTCCTTAAGTTTAAGCATTAAATACTTTTACTGACACATAGTCAAACAATCCTCCATCTCCCAGTAATTTCTTACTAGTCAGTACCAAAGTTTAATGTTGTGCTTAATTGGCTTGAAGGGTGTCCCAGTTCACTAGGACCCTCCAAAATCCTGCCTCTACAGTCACCCTGGCTGGACTCTGCCATCTGATGCTATGTGATGAATACGACAAGTCTAATGAGTGCAAGCTACTTCGGCATGTGCGTGTCTTGCAGGATTAGTGTCCCAAGATACTTCCTTATCTTGTTGCTTGCCTTCACAAGCAGACCTGTGTTCCTCCCTTGGGATGGCTGTAATGGTACGTAGCACAGTAGGTTTACTTCATTAGGATTTGGTGCCAGGGAAGTTATGATGGTCAGTAGGCAGAGGAAGCTGCATCTACTTTCTGATTAATTCACAACAATTCTTAGTAGGAACTTGTCATCAAAAACAATTTAAGAAGGAAATTCCAAAAGCATTTTATGTAATTTGGCTGGCCTCCATCTGCTGAGGGAAGCCACAGCGGGCTAATAATGCCTGCCAGCAGTGAGACAGAAAGAGGCTGAAAAGCAGCAGGCTTCGTCTTTCCTACTCTGTCACTCAGATCTTTTTCTTTTTCTTTTTTTTTAACATCCTTTTTCCATGTTCTTTGATGTTCTGCCAGACTTCTGCAATTAAATATAATACACATTTTTTTTTTGCATGCAATAATGAAGACTTGCCATTTTTTTATTGGTGTATATCTACCTCTCAGCTGCTGGCCAGGCAACAAATTAAAATTCTCCAGTATTTGTGACCACAAATTAAATCTGAATGCTCAACAGCTGCTGAAGCTTTTCTCTTTGTTTCCCAACTTGACAGACACAGGCTATTCCTGCTGCTGGAGCTTTGTGAAGCAATAGGATGAGTGAAAAAGCTGTTGTGTTTTTTTCCTGTTGCTAATTGAACTGACTTGATGTTGTGGCTAATTTCACCTATTGGGAACACAGATTTACTGGCTGGAGCTACTGCCTTTGATGAAAAGTTAAGAATTAAAACAAAAAGACACGTTTCACAAGACCAGGAAGAGATAACAGGCTAAAGTACTCTGCAGAAGACAGCAGAGCCTTTCAAACCAGAGAGTAAAAAAAGAGACAAACAAACCTTGAAGTAAGGAACAAGGAGATTCCCCTACTCATGTGTCCAAAGATACAAAAACTGCTGAAGTTGTGTCCTTTAGATGAACTTAGCTTATTATAATGTGAAAACCACACCTCCAGAACTTGTTACCCACCTCCAAGTAAAGGCCCCTGCCCGCCGAGCATGTACAGTACATTCTCTTAAATGGAAATTGACAAAAGAGTTGTCCAGTGGTTATGAAGTAGAAGTGTGCTTACACAGCGTATAGGAGTGTTTATGTATCCTAGATAGTATCAACATACTGTTTAGTTATAACTAGTGGAGCTAGTTTTGTGCTTTATGTCCTAGCACCCTTTTCTGTGCAGAACCGGATTAAAACAAATACCTTGACTCTATGTGTTGATTGCTTTTTGCACACTGGATAAAGAATCCAGTTTTGGGACAATACCTTTACTGAACATGCTTCTGATCTTTTGGGCTCAGGTCTGGCAGAGCATAAGCCTGGTATAAAGTCACTTGGTTCAGTCTAATTTTACTAACTGCTTTTAATTTTGTTGTAAAGACCAGTTTCAGAAATTGTTTGATGCCCGCTCAATAGGAAGGAGTATCTGGAATGTATACACTTCCCTGAACACAAGAAGCCATCAGCATATCAATTTTTTTTGTTGGACTTTGTTGCAAATGGTCACATCTAAGGTTACTATGCCAGTGTTCCTTTGGTTAGAGCACTGAATTATTCAATATTATCATCCACTGCCCTTTTTTTAAGATCTCTTTCACTATATTAATTATTAAAAGGTGTGCCTTCACTTTCTTAATTAATGCTGGTGTTACTTAAGGGATCCAGCTCCTACAGCCCTTTGTGGGTGGGAAGTACCTATTGCAGGTTTTCTTCTTCTGATAGGCATCTAACCATGTCTAATGCAATTTGTTTTGTATCCACCTCTGACCATAAACTCCGGGGCAGAGTTCAGCTGCTATAAATAATCAAAGGCTCCAATTAAGTAAATGGAGCTATAAGGAGTATGGTTGGGGTCTAGTTCTTCCCCGGTTCTGTTCACAAATGATAGTATGAACATGAAATAATATGGTTTGGATTTAGAATAATACTTTTGCTGTTGCAGAATTAGACTGTGCTGACTACCATAATTTCTGGTAGTGGTCAGGAGCATATCTGTGCTCCTATTCCATACTAGACTGCAGAAGTTAGCTTGTATTCTGGCTAGAACTAAATTGACTTAATTCTTTTAAGTGAGTCATTACAAATTGTTAGTTAGGAAAGGGCTCTCTTGCAGTTGGAGGGAAATCTTTCTTTCTTTGTGTATAGATAGTGTTTATTTGATATATATTTTTAAGATTATTTAAGGAGCTGGTCCAAGTGAGGATCCTTAGTACTTATATCTTCACCCTTTGTCTCTACGGGGCACAAATCCTGCACTCCCATCTGCTACATGGATCCAGAGCTGCCAGACATAACTAATAGCAGAACATGCCTTTTCTTCCCTCACTACTTCTGACGCTTATTCTCCGCTCCCTTGCACAATCTTTGTTCTCCTGCCCTTCTTTTGTGTCTTTCAGTGGCAGTGCTGACAACAGGAGGAGCTATGGACAGCATGAATTAGTTGTTCTTTCATGGGAAACTGCAGCGAGGGGGGAGTACACCGGGCACTTGTAGCGCTGCTGACATGCACTTACAGCCAGTACAAAAGTACACCAGGAAATGCTCCTGCAAGGAGACAGGGGAGGAAAATCTCAGAGTTACTGGGGCTGGATGCCAGCATTCTTCTTACTAATCAGAAGAGCTTCAAATGGAGTCATTTGAGTAGTTCACTCTTCATTTTCCTGTAAAGCTCTCCTCAGCCGGGTTGTTTTCAGGAGGTTTTCTGCACGGGGCCTTCTGCTGAAACACTGAATGCAAACTGAGCCTGTGGGCAAAGCTCTTCTGTTTCTGTAGCCTGAGAGCCTACATTGTTGGTGCTCGTTTCTCTTAGTTGTTACAGGCCTGAAATCTGAAGGTCTGCGAGGCACAAATTGGAAATGTGAAGGCTCAAAGTTTTCTTAAATATATCCTATTATATTAAAATTAAGACAGTGTGACCTTTTTTCTTGCTCTCTACTATTACAGAGTGTCTAAAACATTGTTAGTGGAACATTGTTTGCAGAAATTGATTTTTATCGCTTTATTTTTCCCAGGTTTACAATGAGCTGTTGACAGCACCTTGAGTAGTTCATTTCACTCTTTGTCTTGTAGAGTCATTTTTCTTCCTCTGTTGTTTGTATAAAGTCTCTCATGCACATCAAAATCAGGAAGAGGAAAAATGGTTAAAAAAAAGTGCCAGGTGTTCCCAGGAGTAGGGTTGCCACATGCAGATTCTGTGCTTGTAGTTACTAAAGTTAGACTTTAGTTAGTTAGAGTTTCTCTCTTATTATTAGTAGTTAAACTCTCTCCTCTTAAATGTATAAGGAAGATACCTGTGATAGTAGGAAAAATAAACCTAATGAGTCTAAATTGTATGAACTCCATTGCAAGGCAATCAGATGTGTTAAAACCAGGGTGAACTCCATTAGGATTTTTAAGAAGCTTGGAAGCCACCTTGCTTAATTTTCTTCTTTGGATGCATTTGTCTTTGTATTTCTGTTTATTTTGTTGTTGTTTTTTTAAAGACTAGCATCAGTGTTTTTGCTTCCTTTAAGATGTTACAGAAAACCTGCAAATGACAGTGTTAAAATGAGTAATTTTTTACTCGTTGCTGCAATGATGCAGCATCTAGGGAATTTCTCATTTTCCTTATATATATGCAAAAAGGTCCCATGGGATTGTTTTTAAAGCTTACTGCATCAGTCCTAAAAAAACCAAGCCAAGCATCTACTGTCTGTCTAAATTGTTTTCAGAGTATTTTTGTATACAGCTGACATTTTTAGATGTTAGTGTTGAGGTGGATACTGTATATACACAAAGGGACAGGGTTTCAGGTATCTTAACCTGGAGTAAATAAAGAGCTTATCCTACCTTTGTTGTTGAGTATTAAAGTGTGTTCTTGTGCTGGGACCCTAAGCGTGCCTGAAGCTTGATGATGATTGTAGGATCTGTGTTACAGTCAACAAAGTCTGTGAAGCAAAATGCTGTTTATAATATGTGTATGGTCAACTGTATCTCTCCATGGAAAGTAGGTCCAGCCATTTCTTATGCCACCGCAAAGGGAAATCTGAGTCATCTTGGTCACCTGAACCAGCTCAGTTTTCGGTCACGTCAATTAGTCACCTTGGTTATCAGTAACACTGCAGGTAGAATATATGGAGTCAATAAAACATACACTTAAAATATTAACTGCTGTAACAATTGAGATTTTTTTTACAAAAAAAAAAAAAAGCTGAATGCAGTGCAAATGTTCCATGGGCTTACCCCAGTTACTTACTGACTTGTGTAGTCATGAATTGGCTTGGCCATGGTGTTTGTATGCAGTCATGACATTCTGCCCACTTTTGGAACAAAATCAGTTTTCCAGCTGTGTTATTCTGCTTGTGCCATTCTACTCCCAGCCTCAAAGAAGCCCTTTCTTGCACCAGGCAGTGAGGAACAGCATGGGTAGGTGTAGCTGTTACATGGATCTTTGCTGTGGGTAGACACCCAAGGTGTTGTGGTGGTGTTTCATGTCGATGATCATTATGAGCCAGATGCACAGGAGAGGTCATTCTGGCATACAGAATGAACTTGCCTGTGCTATTCGTGTTGGAGGTTCTTCTCCTGCAGAAGAGAAAAAGTGTACAAAACTGGATGGGAAACTGCATGGAAATTTATTTTTTTTTAGTGAAGTGGAACATTATAGATTGAGACAGGGAAATTAGGACAGGAAAATAGGCCATTTAAATACAGAAGCTAAAGCAACCGACAACTGGGTCAGAAATTAGCTCCTCCAGAAGTGCGAAGACAGCAATATATTCAGTTTAATCAATCTATCAAGTGGTGTTGGATGACTACTGATTAAATAACGGTTCGTTCATCTTTGCTCTTGGAAAGACAGATGCTGAATGTATTGTTTGAGAAACTTTCTGACCAAAATCAAAATGGCATTAAGTTCTTGGATTAAGCCTGGAAAGTTAAATGTCTGTTAGAATACCACCTAGAACAGAGACTCTCTTCAAGCAAAAGCAGCTACAGGCAAACATCAAGCCATTGTTCTGGGTGGAGCAGCTGGATGTCCAGCCTTGCTTTTTAAGCCATTCTTTTTCATTCCCACCAGATGGACAATGCAGCGAGCGAAAATAACGTTGGAGTGTAACAAGAGCATGACTACTTGTTAATTCAGTTTATGCTCATGTCTTTTGAATCATCCCATGAATAGCATGTGCCAGACAAAGGATAGACTTGGTGAAGTTTGTTCCTCTAATGCTTATAGACAGGTGAGGGGAAAAAAAGAAATCAACGAAGAACTAAAATAGCACCAGCACACTGTGATTATGGTGATTTTAAAGGGAAAGTGTATTTCAAAGGTCAGCCTTCTAAAAGTAGTAGAAGAGGCAAATATTTTATATGTTTGGAAGCTAGTTCTTGGGATTTTCTGAAGATCTTAATTGTAAGAATTGCCTTTCAGCACATTTAAAATCAATTTTTAATTAAGCTGATAGAGGATTAGGATAAGGAGAGTTTGTTGAATCTAATGTATTAAATAAACAACTGGAGGCTGAAAATAGCAGTATAATGATATTTTGTATAGTAGTACCTGAAAACCTTGACCCAAAGCCCAATTGCTGTGTTCAAGATCAGGGATTTGGGCTTGTTTTAGTTAAATCTGAAAAAGGAAAAAGGCAGAATTCTAGATCTAGGCTACAAAGTGGTCTGATGCTTCCTGCAGCCAAATCCAAACTTACTTGTGCTGTTATGTATAAGGCATTTGCGTGTCTCTTGAGAGGTGGATAGCTTCTGGGAAGGTAGTCTTTTGGAGACAGTGTTTATCATACCTTGTTCTTGGGGGAGGTATGTCAATGTGCTGGCACCTGATCCACTGTCACATCTGTTCTTCAGGTCTGAAGTAAAACAGCAGACTTCAACAGTAAATGTAAGTTAAGACAATAACTCTGTGGTTAACAGGGTGTGTTAATGCCTGTGGGGTGTAAGCAGTGGGAGAATAAATAGTTTTCAGATTAACTGCAGTTCTTATTGGTCTTATGTCTGTTGCAGGTTCTCATTACCATCAAGAAATGGATACCATCCACTGAACACCCTCACAGGTGATTCCCTGAGAGAGTTCCAAGAAATCCTGGAGTAATTTGGCACCATATGACAAGAAGCAGAAATCCAGAGTGTTTATAAGTATATAGAAGAACAGTAGAGGATGGTCTGAGCAAGACCTTGCAGTATGGGAGCAGAAATGTGGGGTGAAAAGCTATGCATCACAAAGGAAGCTCAAGCACCAAGGTTGTGAGGTAAGCTGTTTAGCTAAGTGCCTGTCACCAGATCTGTCTGTTTACTGTGTTGCTGTTCATGCTGTGCACATGACCTGTGTGTCAAGTTGTGCTGTCAGAGAGCCATGGAGAACATAGGTTGGAAGGGACCCCGGGAGGTCATCTGATCCAACCTTCTGTCCTTTTTCTTCCTCTCTGTAGATTAGTATTCCTGAAGGCCATACTTGTCCTCTGTGCCTTTCTCATGTTAAAAATGCAGGGTTGCTTTGCAACATCAGCACCACCATGTGTTCCTCTTCAATCAGTTGTCCATATATTCACTTACAGCTTTCAGACCTCTCCCAACCCTGTGGAAACCATTTGGAGTTTAGGGTCATGAGAACCAGTTGCTTTAGGAATTCTTTAGTAGATATATTCCTGTATCTTTGATTTATCCATTCTGATTCTTCTTGCCTGCATCTGATTCTTGCATTTCATCTATCCTTCTCAAGTTTAGTAATGTATAAAGATGAGGTTGCACATAGGCAGAGCATAACCAACAAGTGGCTATTTGCTTTTGTAGTCCTTGAAGGGAGAATTGTGTTATTCAAGTTTGAATAAATCATCCAGATATCTGCCTGTATCATTTGAGCTGCAATTTCCCCGAGAATTCTTCAGTTAAAGGAGCAGCATCAGCTGCTGTTTCAAGAAGATTTCTTGGGGGGAAAAAAAAAATCAGTTGCTGTAACAGCCATTAAATTATAACATAAATATAATGACTTGGATGCTACATAAATCACTAAGCATAACCAGTTGTTATAAAAATATTAAAACTCACCCACACAACCAAAACTCAGAAAACATAAAGGAAACTGTGAGTGTGACTGTGCACAAAATGTTGTTGAAAGCTGAAATAAAAGGCAAAAAATTAAGATAAAGCAATCTGTGCTCATTGGTAACAGGGACCTGGGTGTGACTGTAAGAGGAGCAGCAGAGGAGAGAGCAGTACACACATTCTGTATGGTGCAGAAGTGACAGCACATGACCTTGATTTATGCACTTATCCTGAATTATCTTTCTGTCCTGTTTTTTATATCCTGTACTTCTCTCAGGACAGACATTTCTCTCTGCCTCTTTGCAGTGTTTCCAGGTGCTGGTGTTACCCCTGACAAGTTACTGACTTATTTGGGATCTCTGGAGACTGCGTCCCTATGAATCTGGCTGCTGTGATTATTTTAGCACCTGATGCAGATTTCCCCAAGGAACAGAGGAATTGTGCCAGCAGATGTGGTTCATGTGCTCTGCTTCCCCTGGTAGCAGAGAGGGTCTGCATGCTGGAAGAGCACTAAGGTGGGTCTGAAGCAATGGTACTTTATCCCAGTTTTTTTTCCTGGTTCAGGTGCTGGAGCACTGGAACTGGCTGCCCAGAGAGGTTGTGGAGTCTCCTTCTGTGGAGATACTCAAAACCTGCCTGGACGCGCTTCTGTGTGACCTGGTCTAGGGAATCCTGCTGTGGCAGGGGAGTTGGACTTTAGAGACTCTAAAGATGATCCTTAGAGGTCCCTTCCAGCTCCTAACATTCTGTGATTCTGTGAGGTGCTACTGCACAGGTGCTTTGGCAGCAAGCAGCCCAGGAGGGCAGATGGCCCAGAAGTTGAACCAAGGGGTACAAAATGTTTTCCCAGTCTTTTTTGGAAACCTAGATCACCCTGTGAGGGAGAAGAAAGTGAGATAGAATGCTAAGTGATATATCTGGGAGCAGAAGGCATTTCCATGTTGGATTTATTGAATTATATGTGTTTTATGAGGGGTACAGGATGAGATATCCTCCGATTAGAAATCAGCATTAATGGTTTCTTCTGGAACAGCTTTGCAGGTTCAGAGGTTTCTGAATTGACTAATGTTGTAAACTTAAAGCAAGATGCAGGAGAGATGAAGTCTATGATAGCAAGAAGAAATATAACATTGTTTCTGAATTCCACTGTCTTGATAAAACCACACAAAAATATTTTTATTTTCAAAAGATGGAAAGATGTAATCTGCCAGGTCTGTCCATATATTGCTTCCATGTCTTGACACAAGAGAAATTTATGGTTGTGGAAGTACATTCTCATCTCCAGGCTCTTCCAGATGTCTTTGCATTGGCATTATCCCAAGGGCCTGGATTGTAGAGATAAAGGGACAGACTTGATGCAGGGATGGGCACCCAGCCATCTGGTAAATACTATTTTTTCCCAGCTAGCATAATGCTGTCTGTGACCCTTGAGCAAAGGTGGAAAAGTCTGAATCTCCTATGTTTGTTTGTAAGTTTGAATCTCCTATTTCTTTAGGTCATCAACACAGTAAGAGAGATTCTGTGATGCCTCTTAACCTTTTCTTCCATTGACACATCCTACTTATTCTACAAACTATAAATTATCTGTCTGCCTACTTCTCTTCCTTTAGAATATCCTTTAGGATCACAGATACTATTTATTGTCTTTTGGATGGTCTTACTGATTTAAATCTAACTAAATTTTAGAGCAGTTGTTCTCAATTGGTTTTCATTTTTTCAAGGCCTCTGCTTCTATTTTGGATCTGGCAGACTGATGTACTTGAAAGCTTATTGATTTTTCCCAGCTAGACTAGCAGGTCTAATAACAGAGGTCTACCTGCAAACCTTATTTTGCTCATATCCTGGATATATCAACAATACTGGGGTTTTATTTCTTCAAGCATAATTTGTGGCTGCCAGTGTTGTGCAAAAATCCCAGCAATAACTAGTAATGATATATATAAAATTATGTTGGCTTGTCAGCAATGTTCCTAAATTCATTAGGGAAAAATAAACAGAAAAATCTCAGGCAACTGATGTACTGGAAGGAGCTGCAACACAAATGCACCATAGCATTATGATGTTGCCATGATACAGTCATTTGTTCATTCTGGGTTGAATCTTGTGTGTTCCTCAGTCAGATAAATTTTGGTATTTGTTGTTGTGTTTCTCCCTGTTAATGGAGTTCCAGAGCAGTGTGTAGTTCCCCTGAACTCTTGTAGGGTGAGGGGTGCTGGATGGTACAGAAGACAACACTGGAGTTTTGTAATGCCATCAGTAGAAGTGGTAGTGATAAGTGTAGGATGCAGTGGCAGTTGTTAATGTTGACCTGTTAAATGAGACACTGGACTGAGTTTGTGGCAGCCAGCAGCAATGAGAGGGACAGATCCAAGTTCCAGAATGTTACCTGTCAGTCTGCAGCTGTGTCATATTAGCAATTCCAGCACTGGTCTCTTTCCTTGAGCAGACTGGAAGAAGTTGGTGGGTCTTGGCATACAGAGTCCAGCAATGCCTCTGCAGTGGTTAGGTGACATATCCTGTATGTCTACAAAACAGAGCCATCTGTGTGGTCCTGCTGAGACTGAAAAGTGCGTATCTCTCTTGCATCCGTCACGGGAGAGGCAGTGAGAAAACATGTACATACTCCTTATTTCCTTCTTGTCTGGATTGCCTCACATGTGTACCAAGGACACTGCTCTCCCAATAGCATGACCTCTGGTGCCCCAGGGCAGCAGTTGTGAGGTGAGACTCCAACCTGCACAGCTCCTCCTGAAGATCCTGAGGTCCCTTGTAAGCTCAGGACTTCTTTCTTGTTGGAGAATAACACGGGTAAACTGGAAAGGAGAAAGCCAGAAGTGGCTGAGCACCTGAAACCCCTGCTAGTGCATGGGGTCATGTGAGCTGCCAGGCATCTGTGGGAGGAAACTGCAGCCAGTCTTGCTGGTAATCAGATTCCTGCCAGGAAAAAATAGCAAGTGAGCAGGTCATCTGGGGCACCAGTGCAGCAGCTCTGTGCCAAGGGCCAAGTGTAAGTTACGTATACAGCCTGGGAGCACTTGCCCTTCTGCAAATGTTGGTATCTTGCCCTCCCTGGATTCGTTTCTGTTTCTATGAAGCTCGAAAGGCCCACGTGGCTGGTAAGGAGCAGGAATTAACTTTTCCTTAAGTATCATAGCACAAAACCAAAAGCCTAATGGAGGACTAGAAGGATCCATCCCTAAAGGTCTGCTTTTTCCTCCTTTAAAATCAAAAGATGTGGTTTTTTGGAAAAGATATACTCAGGTGATTTGTCCTCACTTTGGTTCTTAAACAAGACAGCTCAGCCATTACTGAGTGATGGGCTGCAATTAAGCCATGTGATATTATTTGTAGATCTTTTTGAGAAAGGACTATTTATCTTAGCCCACAAGCCTTATTTTAGGTAATCAGAAGTCCCACTTTTAAGTGAAATGTGATTTTAAAGGTAGTTATTCTTGTCCATGAACACGACAGGAACTTAAAGCAAAGCCTTTGAGATGCCAGAGGACAATTACCAGCAGCTTACCAGCAGCTCAGTAAGGGCATGTTTAAGAGTGACAGATTTTATTCTTCTCCATGTGCTGTTCAGACAAACCCAGCGAGGCTGAATCATCATGTGCCCTACATCTGCCACCACTCTAGGGCTGAAAACACTGGTCCTGAAAGTTCACATTTTGAGGAAGATTATCAGAACAGAAACCAGGGTTTAGCAACCTTACAACACTGAAAGTGAGGGATTGGGCCACGTTTTCTCACTCCCTTTGTCTTGAAGTGCTGGTCTGTTGTTGCTTATGTGAACAAGCTGTCCTGAAAGGAAATTGTGCCACTGAAATGCAAGATGCTAAGATGCTTGCTTCTTGCTGCTAATGCGGTGCCACAGTTGCTTGCCAGTGCCCTGCCCCAGCCACCACTCTTCAAGAGCTGGGCTGGGAGCTGGAGACCTGTGGATGAGCTGCCCCTGGGACACTAAGCCTCAGTGCTACCTGCCTGGGGAGGGAGGACCTCCATCTCTGTCTGGTCTGTCAGTCCCATCAGTACCACACAGGTTGGTGCATGAGTGTTTGAACAAAGCTCTGCATCTTAAACTGTGAGATATGGCTGCAGCATGGGTAAACATGAAAGGACTCCTCCATCCCCTATTTCTGACACCTTGTTTAACACTACCTTATGTCTCTAAATGGACTGTGTGGGGCTTTTAAAGGTTTGAGAAAATGGCTCCCTGTCTGTCACTTGAGCCCTTGATTTGAGTGCCAACAGATGATTAGAGAAGCAAAAGGGTTTCAGTGTCTTCACCAAAAAGTTCAGTAACTGCAGAGGACTTAAAAAACCCCAAACCCTAGCTTTTGCGAAAATGATGAAAGTCGTGGAATAATAGGAACCAAGGGAGAGTGGGAAAAGCTGAACTCCACTATTGCTAAGGAGTGTGTGTGTCTTATAGATGCTGTAGTGACCTCTGGTGTGGGTAGTACTGGAGCATAGCACTGCTTAGCTTAGGTTATGCTTTTCACATTATACCACTTCCCTGTATTTATACTTAAGCTTGCTAACCCCTTCTGGTGACCATGTTACCCATGTAGGTACCTGAGCTTCAACAACACAGATCCCACTGAGATGAGAGCTTTGCTTATACCTGTTGTATGCTGAGGACACAGATGCAGAAGGCATCCAGGACCCGCTGCTTTTTGCCACAAAGTGCCTCCTGCTGCTGCTGAGTTTTCTCTCCAGCAGATGGCCCAGCCAGCCTGCAGCCAGCCTCCACTCACTGTCTCTGCCAGTCTCACTGTGAGTACACTTCATGGTTTCTTCTGCACGTTATTCTAGATTGGCACTTTGAAATCAGCCTGGTTTTTAGATAAACAGAAAAGTAGTTTTACATACACAACACTGAATATTCAGTAGTACCTTCGAAAACTGCAATTTTGAATTTGAAATGCTTTTAGCAACAGTGGCTCCACATCAGTAACAACTCAATATTATCACATCAGAGCTGCACAGTTTGTGAAGGATGATCCCAGGTCACTAGTGCCTGATAAATTTAGTTTCTGTGATACAAAAGACTGAAATAGAAAGCATGCAGCTAATGTAGCAGTCCTGCTTTTTAATATGACTATCTTACTGTCTCCTCTAAGTTACTGGAAGTACCCACATGATGTATTTCCCTTCCAAAGATCAATACCTGTTACAGTAATAAATACTGTTCCAGATGAAAGCTGGCATTCAACAGCACTTGACTGCCACTTGTTCTCTGCTGTTTCTAGTAAAGCTAGATACATATTGAGACAAGGTATTTGCAACCATATGTATCTGTGGTTTGTATGAAGTGTTGATTTTTCCATACTACTGATTTTTCTATCTGCCATCTTACTGGTTGTTAATGACAAATTACACCACTTCATTAGTTAATTATGCTTTTTCATGCTTCTCTCCCATAAGAATACAAGCCTGCCTTTTCCACACCTTACTAATTCTATCGCTTATATTTCATTTATCTGTTTAAAGGGAAGGATGAAGTGTTTTCAGCAACACACTCTTAAAGAGAAGATGAACGGGAGCAGTGTGATGTATTGGCAGGCTGACTCACTGCCCTAATCATTCTGGGCCACCAGCATGATCCAAGCTAAGAGGGATGTAGGGCAGGAGAAGACTACTTCTAAAGTAACTGGACTTGTGAGAAATAAAATGGCAGCAACTTCTACCTAATCAACTTTTCTGTGAAAAAAAAAGTGCAAGCTGGGAGATGGTGTTGAGTTCACATCCGCAAGGCACAACATGAGATTCCAGGAACTCTGGATCCTAAGTGCTACCTTGGAATTCCCACAGCATCAGACCTACTGTGCCACTTAGGGGGAGGAGCTGTGCTCCAAGCTGAGCCCAGGAAGAAGGGGGTGTGGAGGGAAGGTGTAATTGGTGATGGTGGTGTTTAAATTAAATCGATTTTGTTTCCCAAGCCGAGTCTGTCTTTTACCCATGACCATAACTGGTAAGCCTGTTCTTTATCTCCACCCTTGGGCCTTTTTGGGTGTGTTTTCTTCCCCCATCCCACTGGAGGGGGAAGGAGTGAGCAAGTGGCTGCATGGTGCTTTGTTGCCAGCTGGGTGGGTTCAAGCCACAACACCAAATTTATAGAATATCCACACTAATACCACAAAATTAAGATATAAAAGCCATTTATTCAAAAAAATGTGGTGGTGTCAAATCACATACACAAGCCAATATTGAGCTACAAACACAGACCAAACAGTTCTATAAACAGAAACCGGAGTGTTCATATACCATAGTACCTGAAAAAGACCGTTAATAAAAAGGAGTCCATAAGTATTTCATTTCACTTTTTCTATATGGCTCCTTGCTGAATGTCTTTGCCTAAATTAGTGTACAATGAGCCAGAGGCAGAGTCCCAAGTAAAGCATCTAATGCCTCAGGGCTCCATTAAAAACCTTTATTCTTCTAAACAAAAGGAAAGCCTAGCCTATAGTTTTCTGTATGACACTGAAGTAAAGCCTCTTTGCTTGAACAGTACGGCATTCCCAAGCGCATTTGGCATTAACCTAGATTGAGTCTGTGCTTTGTTTAACTCCCTCAGTTCTCCTCCCCTTCAGACTCCGACTCTAGAAGAGAAAAAGGTAAAACACTTCATGTAGGTTGCACCAGAACAGTGATGGATTTCAAGAAAAATAACAAGATATCCTTCTAAATTTCAAATGAAAATTTTCATCACACCTAGAACTCCCTAGGAAAGGTTAACAGATTAAACAGAGTAAGCCAGAAGGAAATACACAGCTTCAGAAGACAAAGATCTGCTCTGTTACCTCCCCCATGGTGGAGCTCTTCACTTACAGATCTATCACTAGAATTTTAACCAGGTCACTCTGAATGATTCTGGTCCTCATCTGCAGAGCCATGCAATGCCTATCTGAGCTGAGTTTAATAAAGGATCAGCATTATTTGCTCACTCTTCCAATCCCTCTGAGTAGGCTGTACTGCTATCACCCAGGAAGCATCCTTTAAACTATATGCTCTGCAAATACCAACCATCATCATCATCATCATCATCATCTACCCTATCTAGAAAGGCATATGTGATGTTACCCTCCAGCAGGTATGAAATCTCTAAAAGCAAAATTTTTTATGATTTGTATAGCATAAGATAAAAGTAATTTAGAAGCAGAGGCAGGAGAAGTACAAGTAATTTACAAACAGGAACAAACACAGTGGTTTTGTCACCTAAAGCTACTTTGCATCATGCTGTATTTGTGTTTGTGTTCACCTGACAGGAAAGGGCTTGCTGCCAATGAATATTACACATTAGATCAGACTTCCCAGAGCAAACATAGTCTGCATGTTCTTACAGCAATATTTTGTCTCTATTTGTAGTGGACTTTGTAATTAAGGACATCTGGCAGAGTGGACATGCAGGAAAGGATAAAAATAAAGAGTAAGAGAAAGGCATACAAGCAGAAGATTAAAAGAAAAAATGCTTAATTAGACCAAGACTGCTAGTCCAAAGTCTCAAGTATGAAAGGAATTACCATTTTTATACTGCTACCTGCACATGTGAATTGCTGCAAAGTCTTACCTGCTCTTTTGCATTACTCCATATTCTCTCCACATTTCTAAAATCAATTAAATTAAGTGGATGCAAATGAACTAGAATAATTATATTCTCATGTATTACACAGGGATTGATCTTTCCAACTGATTTGGAATTCCTTTTCAAGGCAAAAATGATAACTTATTTATTCAGTGCAAGCCAAAGTGATTTCCTGTGTAAAACATGAGGAAAAAAAAAAAGTTTTCCTCCCCAGTAAGTGTTTCCAAGCAGTAAATACAGATCACACACCTTAGCCTGATCATTCAGCTCAAAGCAACTTCAACTGCAGTGGTACAGACAGGCTTATGCTATGTTCATGTCCCCAGTAGAGGATAATAGCACAAAAGACACTGATAAAGAGAACTGTTAGCTTGCACATGCTAACTCCAAGGTACTTCACGCTGTCATCAGTGACCTCCCTGCTGAAGCTTAAAGATTTTATCTGAAAAGAAGTGGTACCTGATGACTTAAGGACTTCCTAAGACACCACAAACATTAAAAAGCCGCAAATGTTAGGCTTCGGCATGGCTGGAAACAATTTGGAGGAGTCATGCCTGCTGTTTTCTATTCAAAGTCTGAATACTTCAGATGCATGGTACAACTAAAATCTGAAAAAATAAGTGCAGAGAGAACACTATAGTTCTTTAAATGAACTCATACCTTCTTCAGCATTTTGCAGCCACTCCACAAATTTCTTCATCTGGTCAAGAAAAACACTTTTGCCTTTAGCAACATGCGCTTCTTTATACCACTTGAGGATAGCTTCTTCACTCAGGACATCAGCTGAAATACAGATCAGTGTTTGTAAAAAAGTCAGTGCATTTTTTAGAGGTTAGAATATTTTGAATGAGAGAAGAGGTTTTTTTTTTTTATAAAGGTAGAATAAAATAAAGTTAATATGATCACAGTGGAACAAGCTTTTCATGAATTGCATTAGGCTACAACTACAAAACATCTGATGCATATAAAGGATTCCAGATGCACTAAGATGTGTAATGTATTAGGCTTAAAATGAAGTAAAAAAAATATTGTGCTTCTGTAAAGAACATTTCTCTATTCATCTGCTTCAAATACTTCACATAAGATGGTTGGATAAAAAGAGAATAATTAAAAAAAAAAATTAAAAAATAATCAGTTTCCACATCTTAGAAGTTTCCACAATAAGAAATTCCTTGCTTTTTCTTGCTGTTGGACGACAGAACTGTACATGGTTCTAGAAACCTAGAGTGACAGACACCTCCCAAATGAACAGTTAAAAGACAACCAGTAGGGATTTTTTGCAACCATTTTTCCCTAAAGGTTTTATATTGTGTTTAGCTAATAAGTTTTAAGGTCACTATTCAGACCACCCATTCGAAGGGACCAGCTCAGATGGACAGCACAACTGACATTTTCATGTCAAGCATCAAGAACAAAATAGCTGTCAGTGAGGGCTGTGTGGCTGAATGGGATCCAGAGGAAAGAAATCCTAATAAACAGTAAGGACACATATTATTTCCAACAGATGTAAATTTAGGTCTAGCAACAGACCTCTAGCCCCAGGAACAAAGCTCCTGCAATCCAGCCAAGCCAAATATCTGTGTAATTGATGGCTGTGGAGGCAAAATCTGGGATCCACAATGGCATTTTGGCAGTTATGTAATGCAAGAGGCAAGAACAAAAAAATCAGACTGTATTTGTTCTATAAAAAGACTAAAGACAGCTTTCTACATCTCATTAAAATTTCCATGCTTTTTGTCTTTGAACAAACTACCCTCTCTTGCTCTGCACAATCAACACATTTATGTTGAGTTCTTCATTGCTTCCTTGAGCTCCTTGGTGCCATCCCACTCATGTGGCAATCGCTTGCCAAAGTGCTGACCCTGATTGTCACCTTCTGCTTCAGCCTAAAGGTTACAGCAGATGTGGCAGGGAAGGGAAGAAGACAAACTGAAATAAATGACACTGAAACCCCAAAGCATCTGATCAAATGAGACAGAGAGAACACATTTCACATATGCTGTTGAATAATAAACACATGGAAGCAACCACGGATACATCTGAACTTAATCAAAACTATGCCAAGACATCTAACAGTAACTGGACGTTAAAGGCTCCCTGAAAAATTCTAATTTAGTGAGTGCACGTGACTGAAAGTTACCTTGTCTCTCAGACACTTTTCCAAAATAAAATCTCTTCTGCAGTTTGCTGCAACTGACAGTATGCTGAAAACAGGACTGCTGGCTCTGGGCTTTTTTCAGTACATAGAAAAGTTGTGCTTAGCAATCGGCAGATAAAGCCACATCTTCCTGAAATCACAACACTTCACAATGGACTTTTTCTCCAGTGCAACAGAAACAGTGGAGCTAAGGAAGAGGTTTCAAACATGTTGCATTAAATACTTGCCAGTAGTCTTTAGTAGCAGCTCAAACACATCATTTAACATATCAGGATTTTCATTTAGCAAATGTGACAGTATATCACATGGACTCTCATGAAACTGCAGTTTAATCCCTGCCTGGAAAAAGCTCACCTTCACCACGGACTCCTGAAGTTCACAAAACTACATCTGCAGAATTACTCAGAGAGTGGTATATGATTCTTACGGTCAGGTAAAGAAAATCATGAGAGATTTCAGGGAAAAAAAAAATAAAATAAAATTAGTAGAGCAACCTCCTCCGTGACCTCAAGCTAGCTCTGGGCCATTGGGGAGATTTAAAAACATGAAGCTGCTGCATGGAAGAAGCTGCAAGAAGCTTGCTGCTGTATTACAGTCCATATTATTATACTGTACAAGGAAGTGCCTCCAGGTAGGCACACATCTCAGTCCAAGAGTAATAGGATCTAATTATATTTATTTTTTACAGAGGGTAAACTCAGTAAGTTTGTTGCCAAAGAGGAAGGGGGAACTTCTCTCTCCCTCCCTAAAACTGCAAACCTGATAGTAGCAGTATGCAATCTCACTGTGTGCCTTGAAGATTAAGACATTCTCAAGTCAGGTGGATGAAAAATTTGCCTGTATACAACTCCATAGCAATAAGCCTCCTACACTAACAAAGAAGAACAAAATGCATTCAGCTACAAAAAGGACAACTGCAACTCTCATTTCTGAGCAATATTATTTGTAATACATTCATGCCTCCAGTGCTCACAGGAGATAGTATTCTCCTGTCAGCACAGAGATGCTCAATTAAACAATCATGCAGGACAGGTTGTAGTTAATCATACCTCTAGGTTGCTTTGAAGCAATGGGAACACAGGGGGACAGGAGGAGGAAGGGAATGATTCATTTTGAATATATATAGTTATTCCTCATTAAAATTGATTATAGATATATTTTAATGGCTGAAGCTGAACACCATGGTTTGTGGGCGTGTGCACATAATTTTCACTGCAGTCCCAGGTGATGCAAGCCTGAGAGCTGGTTTTCCAGGTGCAGCCAACTGCCACTCAAACTACCCACTGCCGGAGCCTTCAGGGACATCCCTCATGAAAGGGAGAAGCTGCAAAGAGAAACTGAAGAGCCCAGTATCTTTTACTGCAGGGTTTACTGGTAAGTTCCTTGAAGTTCGGGTCTCAGCTTTGTACTAAATCACCCAGGTTGAAGGAATTTCTGCTCTCAGCTGAGACTACATAGCTATCAGCAGGAAAGGGAAAAGCACACCCTGGCAGCTGCCACCACAGCCAATCTCTCTGCAAAACTCAACTCTGTTGCAGCCAACTCAGTCAGGAGGGTGAAGCCTTAAGGCAAGGGGTCTTTTAATGCAAGGAATGTCATCCATAGTTTTTTGTTTGGTGTTTTTGTTTGTTTGGGGAAAAATTTTGCATCCAGTACCAAAAGAAAGCACTTGAATAATGAAGCTATTTAAAGATAACTGTGTTCCATCAAAAAACCCAAAACCCGTGTATCAAGTGGAACTTGAAGATTCAGCTCTTGTAAGCACAGGATTCCTGCAGCATTTGAAAAGGCAGTCTGCAGTGTTTGGTTACATCATCTCCATGCTACAAAAGTATCTCTAAGGCCTAAATTATACTGCCACAAACCAGACCACTATTTCCCATGTACTTCTGATTTATTTTCTTTTCAGTATTGTGTAAACGTTGTCTTGAATTCGAATGTACAAGTACACAGAGGCTTTGTGTCTCCTAAGGTCATCTGCTGTTTAAAGGGTGAAATTCTGACCCTCATGAAAGGAATGGTTATTAATTTCAATAGCATGGAGACTGAAATTTCCAGGTTGGACACAAACCAGGAGATTCTGCATATGCTGTATAGCAAGTAATCCAGTAACAACAACGCTTATTTTAGTCACATTTAAGGGATACAATGTAACATGGAATATACTGAAAACCAATATACATCTTAGAGTGCAAGGATAACTCTCAAGGAAGCTGGCCAACTTACTAGGTGTCACTCAGGAGAGTTCAGTAATTCTTATTCTGCAGCTGGCTTTTAGATTATTGGTGAAAATGCAGCTGGCAGATTTACAATTGCACTGGCTTAACCAGAGATAACCAGAGTGTCAACATTATAGCCAGGGATCAGTACAGAACTGGGTAGCTTATTCTTCTCCATACTTTACCAGGAGCTCAAAGGTATAATAATGTCAACAACCTTTAACTGACTATGGAAATGCTTTTGCAGTTCTATGAGCTGGTAAGGGGAAGCTACCACAGAAGGGAAAACAAGGCTTGGGCTTTCACTGGGGGAAAACTGGACATTCCAGAATAAATAAAAACCCAACAACACAGGCTTTCAAAACCACCTAGGTGCTAATGAGCTACACCATTCCTGTTCATATGTTTAGGTATTTCTAGGTAATACCCAGGGAAGTAATCCAAGGGCTATTTTATCATAGAAATATGGGAAGGATTTAGATGGAAGATGCTGGATGTAATGATGAGAGCAGTCATACAACTAAATTTGTCAAAGCAAGTGTCACTTGGTGCCTATTGTCATTGATGACTATCTTCATGGCCAGGAAGTACTCCCTAATAATAAGTAATGAGCAACAAACTCCACATTTATGCTAGTAGACAGCTAGCTGCATTTCTGCCTGCCCATCCACAGATACTTCAGATGCCTTTAGTTGTCACTAGAAAAAGTTCATGAGGTACTCCAAAACCTCTCCAGATCCTGCAGAGCTTACACTTGAAGCACAACAGAAAGGGGAACACAGAAGTTTGCTGTTCCCTCACCACTGACATAGCCAATAATAGCTTTGGGGGGCTGTTTTCCTTGAGTGTTAGGAAACCAAAGACATGCTGGCATCAGCAACTTATCTTCAATAAAGTCTACGTCACTAAAAAGACATGATGTCTTGTTTACAGTGGATAGGTATGAAGTAGAAAGAAGGAGAGGGTGAGATCTACCAGCACTGAAATGTAGCATATGCAGGCAGTATGGCCCTGTACAACCCAAAGCCATGAGCCATTAAAGCTTGATAACATAATATGGGAGAAAAAACTACAGCAGGACTAGCATTCTCAGTCTTTCCTGATTAAGACAGTGGCATGTCTTCACCTAATGTCCACTGTTTAACTCTAAAGCTGCCTTAAACAGATGGAGCTGATAACTTCCCTACTGTGTCTAGTGCTCAGAAGGGCCCTATGGCTAGTGGCTCTAAAGTCAGGCAAGCAGTTGCTAATAGGGAACAGTTAACTCTGCCAAACAGAGCAGATCCAGCTTCAGCCTAATGGAGCCAGGAAAGGCTGGCAGCTCTGCTGCCAAGTGACTGCATCAGACAGCAGAGAGGCAGGTTCTTTGGCATGCCTGCCCAAGATGTTCCAGGCAGTAATATGGGCATGGTGATTAGTGTACATCCTGAACTCGTGGCTTCCAGCAAGAAGTCATATGTAGCTCCAAACACTCTTCTAGACATCATGCAAATCCTAAACAATATTGTGGCTCCCGTAGTGCTGAGGCTAAAGTCTTCTCACCTTTCCTAACAAAGTCTGCCTAAGCACATCTCCAGAGTCAGAACAAGAGCATGTGGGGTGAGCAGAGTAGATGGGAATTTCTTGGAGCATGTGAAGTTTAACAGAAAATTCAGTAAATTTTCTGTTAAACACTTTGGAATGTCAGGGCTGCTCTTGCAGGCTAATGCAGCAATCAATTTACAAAGTTTGGAAGGGAATCCTACACAAGACTGTTTCTGGTTTAAGCACCACTTGTTGTCTGCACAGCAGTTATGGCACTCATTCACCATGTCTGAAGTGAATTTTCTTTCCCAAAGAAAACTGCATAAAGTGCTTGCTGCAGGTTGCAGTTTAAAGTTTGTCCTCGGTCAGTAATAGTGTTTACTAATTGTACAATTTGAGGGCAGAGGGACAAGGTGTATTGCTTTTTCATTTTATCACTGAGGCCATGCTATATTGACACAAGGATGGAAATAAATCCACATGATTTACTTACTTCTGCCTTCTGAAGCCATGAAATTATTTTAACAGTCTGAACTTGTTTGCCTTGAACATGTACCTGGGCACAACAAGGTGAACAAAGATCAATATTGGGTTTCTAGTCCTGCTGATTTTTCTCCTTCAACTATTTATAGCAAAAATGTCAGAACAAACTGTTTGGCACCCACCCATTACATGCAGTGCAAGACCATTAGTCTCTATGACAACCTGATCAGAATAAACTTGTGAAGAAGTCAACTCCACAATAAAAAATAAATCTCTCAAACTATGGCACCTGCAAGAAACTGGCATGGAAAGGGAAAAGAAAAGAAGAATAAGGAAAGTTCCTTTTGGCAGAAAGTGAGTAACAAAAAGAAAAACCCAACCCTGATTAAGTCTTCCTGCCAAGAGGGTCTGTGCTTTCAAAGGTTCTTAAAACTGAGCTCTGATCTAATTTTTAAATCTGCCAGGAATTTACAGAAATTGTACAGTTGTCTTCCTACAACTGGTTTTATACAAGATCTAAACTGCCCTTGAACAGACTGTAGACAGTATTTGGATCCTGCTCATGCTTCTTGACTACAGGATATATGCAACAGAGGGTGAAGGACTTGTTTTGGCTTTTCCTGCTGCCACGCACTGCTTTGAGCTATCAGAGACCAAGTTATTTCAGAGTTCAACTGCAACACAATCTTCTCATATGCAATACCTGGAGGTGAGTGGCTGACACAGAGAATCCAAGCACAGATACAGCAGATATAGACTTTTACCTTTGTAAAAGAGTACCACTATCTTCTGAAAGGCTTTCATGAAGTGGATGTTGTCATAACAGTACTCCTGCACCTTCTGGAGAAGAATCAACTCTGACTGACCTTGAGTGCTGAACACAGCAAGCAAAGGGGCATATTGCTGAAAGGAAGAGGAGGTAAAAACCAGAATGCATGTCAGTATACTGAAAATAAAAATAATTTTTTAAGGTTTGCATCATGAATTTCATGCCTGAAAATCTGTTTTACTGAAGCCTTAGATTAACATGCCAATTGCATTTACTTAAAACACATACAAGGCATATACATAAATATCCATGAGCTTTTGTAAGATGTGCTGCATGCTGTGAGCTAAAGTTCAGTACCACTTACACATATTGAATTTTGTAAAATCAGTTTATGAAGTCCAGATTTTGAAGTACTGCTGTTCATACATTTCACAGGGTAGCATGCTGCTGATTCAGAATTGATGCTTTATTGATGTTCATAACACAAAACATCCAAGGACGAAGTGCATGAAAATACAAATCTCTGCTTACACAGGGGTTTCAGAAGCCCCAGGAAACTTAATTAAATTAAATTATTCCAGGTTAACTGTGATCAAGTGTCTTTTTTTTTCTCATTATCACCATCAGAGTATCGTAACAACTTTTGCTCTGGTAAAAAGCAAGGTTTTCAAAGCACAGGATTAACCGCTAATGTTATTCTGCCAAGAGAGTAGCAGTACATTCCCTTGTCCTTTCCTGGAGTTTATTAAGATAATAAATGATAAAGCAAAACCTTTGTTATGTCATCTTATCCTCTTGTTTCAGAACTTAAAAGTAGAAATTATGTTGAAGTACCATATCTTGTTCACTCTTTACTTAAAAACCACAGTGTTTATACCTGTCTCTCCAGTTTACTTTCCTTTTAGCCTGTGACGAGTCCAGCTAAGACTGCAATCTTAAATTTAAAGTAATATTAAGAGCATTTTTCAGAGCTGAAGGGAAGGCAAATTACCACTGATCTTAAGAGCTCCTGGCCACATATATCTTAAGGATACTATTTAAATTGTTCTTGCTCTAATCAGCTCAGCCTTTCTCATCCCTTTCAGTACAAGTCTCAGTTGGATTTGCAATGGCTTGATATCACAGAGCTCTGCTCGGTACAACAAGGTCTGCTGATGGACATGGTCAGGTAACAAACCATCCACTACCAGCAGCACTGCTAGGCACATTCAAAACTACATACACCTCAGGACTTCTCTCCAAGAGGCTAAGATCTGAGGGCTTTACTCAACATGATCCATGGAAAAAAATTAAAATCAACTGAAATTTGAAAGGTTGGTCCAGAATGTGTTTTGCAAAGTAATTATCAGCTATTAAAGAAAGAGAAAGGAAGAAATCACAAGATGCAACAAGAGGAGCTAGCCAAACAGGCAGTATTATTATTTTTGGAGGAAAATGTCTTACAAAGTAACTATAAGAAATTACAAGGTGTATCTAACACCAAAGGTTGAGTTTTTCCATTTCTAGCAGGTATAGCCACATCTTCAGAAACAACGTTATTGTTTTGGTAAGAGCACTGCAAATCTTCTGCAGGCTTTGGGTAGCAAGACTCCTTTTTACTTCACCCCTTGTCCCCCCCAGGCCTTTTGGCTCTTGAAGCATCCAGGCAGTATCTAGGCGAGTTGCAGGGAGGCAGGGCAATATACACTGCAATGCCCCTGTAAAGGTCAGGGTTCAAGTCCTCCTGAGTTCACCTCCTGCTACACAGATGGCACATAGGACATTTACTGCACTGCCCAAGAAAGCTGGGTGATGGCTGCCCACCACCTCCAGTAGGAAGTCATCCATATCTAGTAAGGCTCATGAAGAACTGTAAACTAGGTCAATATTCTATGCCTTGATGCATCTCTTCAGGAGTGCCTGGTGTATAGCTTAACTAAAAGAAAGAGACTGGTACCGAGATGCCAAAGCTTTGGGAACTGTGCTTTGTGAAAGTCATCTGTCAGGTACAACCACACAAGAATAAATCCCACCACCTGGCATGTCCAATGTCATTTATGTATTTATACACATCCTGACTCATGCCACCAGAGCGAAACAACTCCATGATTGCTTCAGGGCATGGTGACCCACAGAAGAACACTGGATCTAGACTTTGGGTCATGCTAACAGTGTTAATCCAATTTCTGAAGTTGCCAGACACATGGGATCAGCTGAAAGCCCAAAGACAGGAATCTAAGATTTGTCTCTACCTATCCATAGAGGAAGGATGTGAAACATGTTTGAACACTGAAATGTAAAGAAGCAGCTAACAAAGTCTAAATTTCTATTTCTACTGCTTCTGTTAAAATCTTATCTGTAAGTGCAAACAGTAAACACCTCACACAAATTTTTCTTGGTTTTAGGCAGCAGATGTACTAGAAAGATACCTACCTTATATAGGCTAGATGCCTTATCTAATTTAGTGGAGTTACACATATGACTGATGGCTTGGGTCAGTGAGATGCATAGGACTAAGCATCCACTCAATAATATTTTTATAAAGCCAGCTGTTTCTCTTTTCCCAACGTTCAAACATCCCAGAAAGTATTTAGTAACTTGCCCTGCAGTACTAGACAATAAATCTCAATGGATACTTTGTTACCACTCAAAAGAGATACGATCAATTTTTACATCAAAAGAAGAAGGAAAACGACATCTCTCCTGGAAACTATCTCGTCTTTCTAGTGCTATTTGGGTCACTTGAGAAGACTTCAAGGCATTCAATTTTACCATCAAAGACTACACAAGATTCCAAGAGACTACATTTCTAGCATGACGATTGGGAAACCAAATTCAGATGAAAGGACAGCAGCAGTAGGAGCTTAACCAACGTGGAAACTTCACGTATGGAGAGGCATCCAACAGGAAGAAGAAAGGAATTCAGATCAAGCTTAAAATCCATTTTACCGTAAAGAATAATGTACAGATTGCTTCTGTCCTAGGGCAAATCTCTGTAGCCCTGGCTATGAGGGAGTATTCTCTTGCTCATGGTTTTCCAGCTTAAAAGGAGTAATTCTGCTGAAAAGCCTCTTTGCATTTGTTCTCAGTCCAAGCGTCTTGCACTGCACAATTCTTTCAGACTTAGATGAGGAGTACCAACCATAGCAATGACTGATGCCTCTGCATTGTTTTTAGGTTTTAGACTTTTTTTCACTCCAAGGTCATTAGAGTTTTTGTACTAAGATGCCACCATGACACTGAAATCTGTCATCACTTACCAAACTACAGTGCATTTTTCTATGCACTCACTTCTCTAATCCACAAGAACAGTACCTGGATCAGAGAGTAATCACACTATACAGTGTGCATGCTCTCAAAGCCAGCTCCTGGCCTGTTAGTTGATAAGTCACTGAGTATCCAGCTCCCACAGTCAAAATTAGCAACAACTGTTTCACAGATTCTAAGCTCAGCAGTCCTGCCTGATCTAGCCATCTCTGAGCAAAGCCAGCACAGGTGCTGCTTCACTGTGATCCCAAAACTTCTTTGCTTCTGGCAAACACATTACAAAAGCAGTTCCTGCAGGCTTACTAGTCAGGTCAGAGCAGAGCTGAGTCTCAGCATTTGTGTAGTATTGTCCCCAAAGCCGGATCCAGCACACTGAGAAAGCACAACACAGAGGCAACTCGGGCTGTGACCACTTCTGTTTGCTCTGGTTCTCTGCACTATAGGCCTCAGGGCTTTCAGTAATCTGAACTACCTTCATTTTGTATTCATGTGACTAAAGCAGAAGGGACTATACACAATGTTTGGTATGCTCAGTGTCATTCCTCAAAACTAAATCTCCTGGTTTTAAATAAGTAAGAACTCGACAGCTGTAGAATGCATTCTGTTAAGTCACAGCAGCCCTTTCCTTCTTCACCCACGCACATACCTTTAGATGTTTGAGGGCTTGCTCTGCAACCAGCTCTTCCTTCTTGTTCCATTCCACAGCATTCATGACACATGTCCACAGAAGACCGATGACTGCTGGCTCTGGCAACTCATTTCTTTTCATTTCCTCTTTTACATAAAGGACTACCTGGAGCAGGAAACAAACTGCTGCCTTAAGCAATGTTTCCAATCAACCAGAAACAATGCTAATTTACCAAATACTTACAGTCACATACAAACAGTGTCACAGAATAGAAGTAATAAGAAACAAAATCAGAACAAGAATAATAAAAAGGAAGCATTTCCTGTGTTTTTATTTAGCAACATGACTATTACTTCACTACAAGTTTTGGCCCTCCCCTCCAACCTAATAGTTAATGCAGATAAATAAAATACGTTGTTATCAAGGGTAACAACAAAAAAACCCAACCCCACAGTCAGCTGCACTTGTAAATCCTGAGGATGTTTTGTTGCTTCAATCTTAACCACAGAATGAACTGATGAATAAATTAAAGAAAAACAGAGGAAATCTATGAGGTGCTTGTATCTGTTCTTCTTGCACCTACTGCTGATTTGTGTCTTTGACTATTACACAAAATGAAGTTGTAACAAACACTCTTTACCTCTTTAATTGGGCATTCCTGAGAAAGACGTTCTTGTAGCTCTTTCTGAAGTTCTTTACGAGTCCCCAGTGACTGCTGAACTCTAAGGAAATCTGAGAGCTCTTTTAGACCTGCTTCAGTAAAATACTTGGCAAAATGGTCCACATTCTGCCGGTTGGCTGGAAACAGCTCCTAAAAAGACAGGATTGTTCTCTGTTAAATAAATAACCAACTATGACTCTTGACAGAATGGATGGAACATTTTTTTAAGAACAAACAGTGGGAATCACCTGGTACTGCACTTTTAAAAAGAGTTCATGCTTGCACCAACACTAGAAAAGTAAACATTTTGTTCACCTTGTTGTGTCTGACTGTTCTGTTTCATTAGCACTCCACTGTTAGCGGACAAAGAGAGGTGCTAGTCCCACTTTACTCAGCACTAGTATGGCCCCACCTGGAGTTCTGAGTGCAGTTTTGGACTTCACAATACAAGAAGGATATCAAGTTGTTGGAAAGCATCCAGAGGAGGGCCGCAAGGATGGTGAAGGGCTTGGAGGGGAAGACTTATGAGGAAAGGCTGAAAGCACTTGTCTGTTTGGGTTGGAGAAGAGGAGGCTGAGGGGAGACCTCACGGCTGTATATAACTTACTCATCAGAGAGAGAGGGGTGGGTGCTGACCTCTTCTCTCTGGTGACCAGTGAGAGGACCCAGGGTAACGGCATGAAGCTGTGTCAGGGGAGGTTTAGGCTGGATGTTAGGAAAAGGTTCTTTACCCAGAGAGTCGTGAAGCACTGGAACAGGCTCCCCAGGGAGGCTGTCATGGCCTTAACTCTTAGAGTTTAAGAGGCACTTGGACAATGCACTTAGGCACATAGTGTGACTCTGGGGTTGTCCTGTGCCTATAGGAGTTGGGCTTGATGATCCTTATGGGTCCCTTCCAACTCAGGACATTCTGTGATTAGAGTGGAGGGAAAAAATAATGGCCAGTTACACAAAAGCCTAACATCCACTCCACACAAAGTACATGTACTTATGAACAGCTGTGAGCTTAAGATGTTGCTCAAAACAGTCCTCAGAAAAACTCTACCTTTCTGAGATTCCAGGATTCTTGTAGAGAAAGTACAAAGGGATAGATGGTAAAGCCACTGTATACAAAGGACATTTACTATGCCCTCCCAGCATGACCACACATTTACCTCTTAAGACAAATGCACTTAGGAATACGTGACTGGCCCAAGCACCCTGGCTTAATGTCACTATTCTGCTGAGCAATAACTACCACTAATGCATCATCCAAAACCAGTCACAAAATACACTATGTACTGTTAACATTAACTCTTATAGGCATTTCAAGACCAATGGCAATCTACAAGTTAGGGAAGTCCAGCTAGTTTGGAAAGTCAAAATTATTCTTAAAAATTGCTACAGCAAATGCCCCATTTTAGCAAAGATTCAATGGCATTTGCTTACCATCCAGTTCTTGGTGTCTAAAAGTGATTTATTGGATGGATAGCTTTTTTTTTTTTTTTTACAAAGAAGTTAGAGACCCTCAAACTGTTTACTTACTGAAAATGAGATTAAGACAGACATTTCATGAAGGCATTTATGCTAGGCAACATCATCTGATACTTCACAGCTGTTTAATATAGCTACATAATGACAGCCACCAGCTGAAAGTTTAAGTCAGTCACATTTGAAATAGAAGTAAGATGCAGTTTGCTTCTTTCCTGTCTCTAATAAACAGTGTAATTAGCCCATTTCCCAGCTTTATGGCAAATTATTTATGACTTGGACTCTTCAAGACAAATACAAATTGAAGAGATGAAGGGCTGTGGGAAGCTGCTTTACTTTTGAAATATTCTTGCTTAATTGTAAATTATTGAGGTAGGAACAGGTAATACTGCTGAAATTCTCCAGGCAGTGCTGCAAAGGATGCAGTGCATTTGACTAGATTATCACAGCAGCAATCTTTTTGAGGATTAAAAAATCCTATTAATCTTTGGAAAGACATAAGGAGAGAAAGGCATAGCTATGATTCTATGATATTGCTACATATTCATGTACATGCTAAACACCTCATGCCATTCCTACAAGCCCAGAACGCATGTTTTAAGTCCAGAGGCTGAAAACCTTCCTGCATTGCTCCTGCTAGGTCTTGCTGTTATCCCCGCAGGACTATTCATGCTACCCAGATGACTACTGCTGCAGAAAACTGGCTTACTGTGCTTTCTCTACACAATTTGAACAATGTTGCTTTAGAAACTTATATTCTAAACATAACCCTTTATTTATTATTTACAAAAGTAAGACATAATTAAAAAGAAAGAAGTCCTCATGCACAGCTGCTGATGGTGTGTGTTTTGATAGCAGTAGATTGAAATAAACCCAAGCTCTATATATACAGTCTTTCAGAAGGCATTTAACTACAAGAAAAATAGAGACAGAATGTAAAAACATCTGATACTTAATATTCCTGAACCTGTATCAATCCTACAGCCATAACAATATTGCTCTGATTCAAAATATTTTAAAAATGCTAAGAGAGTGTGAGGGGGAGTTAACATACTTACAGTAAACCATCTGCATTTTATTTCCTTCTCTTTCCCAAGAAGAGAGAAGGATTATTGAAAATATATTGTACTTACTAGCAATCTCTTATCGAGGTTGGCTTTTCTTAAAGCAGAGGTAACAGAATTGGCATCTTTCTCTGCCATCCATGCTTTAAAAAGCTTTACAGCAAAAGAGGCTGCAATCCCTGTTTGAGAAAAAACACACAACATGCCTCATCAACTTTCAACATGAATTAGAGATGGCTATAACAATTACAAGGTTACAAAATGGTTACAAGAACATGGACTAAAAAAACATTTATGACAATGGGACCAAATCTGTAAAGCTGAAATACTCATATTTTTTCTCTAGTGCAGTTTTAATTTTCTGAAGTATGCTACATTGCTTGAAAATCTACTGACTCTATAATGCACATCTCCAGTTGCTCAAAGACTTTCTTTCCAATTATTCTTCCTACCTCTCCAATTTACAGACCAAGTTCAATGCAAAAGGAAAAATTACAGGTTAAATCAGTTAGCAAGTGAAGGCACAATAGAAGACAGGAAAGGCAGGAATAAGAACTGAAAAAACATCTTCAAAGAGCTTTTTAACAAGTCCTGGAATAGGGTGAAATAACTTTGCCTCTTCAAGGTAACTGACTGAACTCCATCCTTTTAAGAGGCATTTAGCAGCTGGTTGCACCAAGCACAAAATACTATTTTAAGTGAAAAAATTCCTTCCTCAGGGCACAACTTTGTGCAAAAAAAGTCAAACTCTACCTTCACTAGCTGTAGCTTTCCCAGGGGAGCTAAGAAACCATTAGCCCCACACATATTTCCCTCCAGCCTGTGTTCCTAGAGCAGCAGCACCACAGCTCTGCTCTGGTTTCTCAGCTGAGAACACCAAGTGCAGGGAGCTGAAGGAAGCTGGAAGGTCTCGGAGATGGAGACCCAGATCATCCTTGAGGAAGGTCCCCTGTAGGCCAGTTATGCTTCTCTGTACTACACTCATATCAACATTTCCAGTGCTAATAAACAATGGTGATAAGGATACACTACGCTACAGCTGGTTGTGATAAATTTCTGTTTCACTACCAGACAGTCCTGAAGCTCTGAGAGCTAGATGAGACCTACTGGTGGGAAGTAGTTTCATCAGTCTTAGTCACTTTATAGATAGATATCCATTCTTTTTATTTGTAGGATACATTGACTACAGGAGTCATCAAATGAGAATTGAAAAGATTATTCCCAGAGCAGTGCAAACTTCATTAACATTCATTACAGATCTTGACTGTTATGACAGTTTTGTCAACCTTATTACAAGAGCTTAGTCACAAGGCACAATCCTTAAAGAAGAAGTTGTACTGAACCATGGATGCACAATGACACACCAAGAGAGGCTCCAAAAACTACTTTGGGCTTGTTTTACATGTTGCATGGCAAGTTGCAAGTGAAGTCAGCATGATGCAGTGATCATAAGTACTGTAGGCTGACGAGTCAGGACTAACAAAGCCCGGTCAGGCATAACTTCCACCTGTCATTTCTGACCCTACAAACACAGTTCAGCATATCTAACACGTGCTTAGGTGTTTAATATCAAAATTGAATGGAATGGTCTCTTTCACCAAGCACTGTCCCAATATCCATGCCCTAAACCCTTTTTCAAGTCTTAGCTTAAAACAAAAGAAGTTTCATGCCAGTACCAATATTAGAGGGAGACTGTTCTAGGGCTTCACTACCCACACCCGACTTCAAACTTACTTCGAATTTACAGCCCAAATTTATCATTGGCCAGCTGCTATACCCTATTCACATGCTGCCACTGTCTCTTTCTTTACATAGCTCTTCTCTTTTCCTGTTTTCATCCCTGTGTGCAGGAGGTGACTTCAGCCATTCATTTTATTGATTAGCCCTATTAGCTGCTCTTTGCATTTGCACTGTTTTGGGATTTTTTGAATGACAAGAAGTGAACATTTAACCTCGAAGAGGTTCCATGACTGCCTAGACTTTTCTGTGTCTCTGCTAGAAATACATCAGCCATCTCCAAAAGACATTTTTTTCCATCTATATATCACAGTAAAATTAATGACAACATTAAAAAAGGGAAATCCTGAAATGAACTAGGGATTTGCCCTCAAAACAGAACAGACCTCCTGTCCACACAATCTACCCTTATCTCACTTTCAGCCAAATCTCTGCCAATGCTTCAATTCCCACGTTCATCAACAGCTCCCTCAGCTCACCTGTTTCCTCATGTATTTTAACCTCACCTGACTGCAGCAGTGCTTTTTGTAAATCAAAGAAAGTATCAAGTTTATTCTTATATGATCTACCAGTGTTAAGCCTTGTTCTTTTTCCTGTTTTTCAATTATCTTTGCATCTTTAATTATTTTTCCATAAAAAAAAATACTGACTGAACAATCTTTTCCTTAAATGCTAACACAGGTACCTTTTTAGTATGTATAAACCAAGAACCAAAATATTATATTCAAGCTCCTGACAAAAGCTTAGGGATCCTAGAAACATAAGTTCAAAATGCAAATTAAATTTGTTCTACCACTTGTACACAACTATATTCCTAAAATATTAAATTTTAAATACGACAAATTCTTGAGGTTAAAAAAAATTGAGTTTTAAAAATTTGAGTTTTCAGAAGCCTCTTTTCTTCCCATAACTCAGAACAGACTTCGATTTAAAAACATTGCCCCCTAAGACATGTATTAGTACTTCTGTTTGAATTTTCTCCTACTTTAATTCTGATTCCAAAAGCTGTGGGTGATGACAGAGCAAAGCTGCAGCTGTGGCTTTTCTTTCTGCAGCATTTAGGAAAAAAACCTGTAATGGCTACCATGCTGCAAATGAGAACATGAAATTAGATATTGACAACACCTGAAAAATACTAGTATACTTATCTTGGGAATGGATGTTATACTTCATACTTCTATAGTATCACAATAATACATATATTCTACAATTCTGCACACACGTGTAACTTCCAAAAACCACAAAATCTTTGGGGTTTGGTTTTCTTTTTGTTTGACTACTCTCTTATTAGATCCATAAAGTATATTGGCTGTTGCTGTCTGTATGTGCTTCTGTTTTAAAATACTGATTTCTGCGGTACAGTTACAGATTTCCAAGATATAATATGTTGCAGTAAGATACATCTACTATTACAGCTAATATAAGAAAAAAGATCACATAGAAAATTACCTTCTTTGACTATATTGTCAGTGAAGAGGCTTGTTAAAATTGTAGCAGGAAGAGTCCCATTGGCTAACAGGATGCCAGAAAGCATTGCCAGCTTTGTCTGTTCTGTCTCAGTAAAGGCTTTAAGAAACAGCAGAAGCTGTGGGTCAGAGAAGGGGGGGGAAATATATATATATTTGAGCCATAGGCAGTGATAACAGGTAGAGAAAAATACTAGCAGATAGTTTCTAATTTCTCAAGAGTTCCACTATAATTAACAGCAATCACATAAAAATCAATCCCATTTCACCAATCACTTATAACTTCATTTCCATAAGGATGCAAGCATGTGGAACGTGGCCTTACTCTGAGGTACAGGACCAATCTTCTCCAAATATACATACATATGTGTAAAAATAAAAGTGCCTGTGTCTGAGACACAGAGAAATTACAGGATCACAGACTTGCTGATTTCAACAGGCTGCATATTCACATCTTCAGACTAAGCCCCACACAGTTGCAGTTCACTTTCTAGCTTACAAAACTATTACTCATGCAGACAATAAAAGGATGAGAAAGTTTCCTGTTTTCCTTTTGGGGAAGGGAACACACCACAATTACAACATATTTTCTGTTGGCTAAAATAAGAAATATATTTCAAGTTCAGACATTCTTGATAAAGCTGACAAAGGACAGACAGGAACATAAGCTCTGTTAAGACCTTGCCATTCCCACTATTAGTTGCCAGAGGAAACAAGTAGCTTGAGAAAAAATTAGAAATCTCACCATCTTATGTACTAGAAGATTTGAACATATTTACCTCTTAAAAATCTCCAAATGGCAATTAAGTCTACTTTAAATAACTAGATTTCATATGTTAAAATGAATGACTTGAAAGTGTATTAATGAAGCAGATAACACCTCGTTTCCGTTTCCTTTACCTCAGGAAGAAAGTGCAAAATGAGATTGTGACAATAGCATTCCTGTTAACAATAATATTTCCTTAACATGTTAGCCATCACAATATGGGTGATGGGAAAAAGCAGGCTAGACAGCAAAGGGTAGCTCCTGACTCCATTGGGAGCTAGTTTACAAATTTACTGTCACTACAAAAGAAGGAAGAACATAAAAGACAAAAAGACTGCAGACATCCATTTCTGGAGTTATAAAGGAATTATGATTTCCTTCTTCAGCTACCAGCACTTCACTCAGCTACCTTCTGCTGTCATGACAAGATGCAATTAAAGCAGAATAGCTCTTTCTGATGGAAAATTCCCACCTGGTTTCCAAATGAAGGGTATTTCTTAATTACCAAATCCCACCTCTACAAAGCAACAGAGGATCACACTTGTCCCTGGGCTTACTTGTTACCATGGACAGTGAGAGGTCTCCTCCAAGATATCTAAGCAGCTTATCATTAAGTATAAAGCTTTCTGAAAGCAGTGGTATTTTTAAAATTTGGGTAACTAATGAAGTAAGTTATTAAAAGCCATGCAGTGTTTTAGGAATAGCTGTGCTCTGTATCAGTGAGCAGAACTGGGAAAACCCTCATTCGTATGGTAGTACTGCCATCATAACATCAGCTTTAAATTACAGCTTACACAAGCCTGAATGATTCAGCCACAGACAAATCATCTAGTGTTATTCAGTGGGCTTCTGCCAAATGACTGCAACACAGTCACAGAATGGAAGCACTTGGAAGAGACCTCTGGAGATCAGCTAGTCCAAACCCCCTGCTAAACTAGGGGCACCTAGATTAGGTTGTCCAGGATTGCATCCAGGTGGGTTTTGAAAGTCTCCAGAGAAGACGACTCCACAACCTCTCTGGGCAGCCTGCTCCAGTGCTCTGTTACCCTCAAAGTAAAGAGGTTCTTCATAATGTTCAGATGAACTTCCTGTGTTCCAGTTTGTGCCTGTTGCCCCTTGTCCTATCACTGGGCACCCCTGAAGAGAGTCTGGCCCCATCCTCTTGAGACCTACTCTTTAGATATCGATAAGCGTAGGTAAAATCCCCTCTTAGTCTTCTCCAGGCTAAACAAACCAAATCTCTCAGCCTTTCCTTGCAAGAGAAATGCTCCAATTTTAGCATCACAAAACATGCAGTTTTAGCTTAAAAGAAAAACTAAACTACAAACTCTCAAGGTGTAATTTTATTTCAATAAACTGTGACACACAACCAAAAAATGTACAAGTATTTGGGATGCAGATGAATGGAATTATTATTTCTACACATATGCATGAAAACCAAGTGGTGTGCTGCATTACCAAAAGCAACAATTAACTGGTGTATATATAATGCTGCAGGTAAATCAACTCCAGAGTCATATTTAATGGGAAGACTGAAAATATTTTTACAGAATTTCAATATAAGCCTAGTGTAAAATGGAGGTCTGGGGATGTAAAACTTTCTTTACATAAGCTTTACAAACAATACTGTATCAAAATGATATATGCACAAGAAAAAAACAAAACCCCATTACAACTTTTGCTCTTTAAGTTAACAAAGAAGCAGCAGCTTTACATTTCTTTGAAGTCTACTTAACTTTTTCCTTCTGCTGCCATATAAGCAACAGATGAGCATTTTGATTAGAAAGTGGTCACACTGACGACTTTATAATGACAGGCCAGGTTTGAATATACTTCTGAGCTGTAACCTCCATTAGATTTTGATAGTAATGAGATCATGAACAGTTATACCCATTCATGTCAGATTTGAGTCATGAAAACAACAAGAAATGCAGCTGCAAAGCCAGAGTTATGCAGTCCAATGTGGAGAATGATCCTAAGAGAAGGACATCCTAACATTTATCAGCTCTAGCTTTGAGAAATCTGTATTTGTTCAAATGTTTTGGAAGGTCTGAAATGACATAGCTATGAAGTTCACAGCCTCATCCTCTTACCTGTCATTTGAAACATGCTTCTTGCAATTGTCTTAGCATGAAGCTGAATGATGGTGTTCTTGAACTGTACTCCACTGCAGTATATTCTGAGCAGGAGCCTCGTATTCTATAAGTCTCTCACTACTTAAAGTACTGTTGGTGCTACTAGCATGATTTTTGTTTTGCTTATATTTCTGAAAAGCAGTTCAAATAAACTTATACATGTCATTTTCTGCTGTTCAAGGATATTATTTTATACTTTCAAGCAATTGTGAAAGTAATTTAAGGGGAGACTGTGTGATAGGAAGAACCAAAACCTTTCATAAAGCCACTTAAAAGCCACCAAAAAGAACAAAATGTTCAGTTCAAAGCCGTTTCAGATTTTTATTGCTGATTAATTTAAGAGCTCTTCTTTTACCATCACTATTACAAACCTCAGCAGGGAAATCACAAAATGTCCAAGTCACTTCTGAATAGTACCAAACCACCCACAGAAAGTTCTCCAAGCTGATGCTTCCCTGCTGTTAGCCAAGCATCAGCATTACTGCTTTTGTTACACATACAGACTGATTCCAGGCATAAAATGTGCAGTTCTGGCTCACAATTTTGTACTCCTATCATAGCTATAAGAAATCCCACCTACTTAAGTGGGAGTTTAGAAAGCCTAGTAAGCACAAGACCAAACCTAATGTGCTGTTCCATGCTATTTTTGTCTTTAAAGAGGAAGTCTTCTAGGGACAAATTCTGGACATAAAAGATACATGCAAGTAAAGACACACACCCAACATTAAAAAGCATACAAGAAAAACAACTGCTTCTGCTCTTCTCTTGCAGCTGGAAATCTTGATAGTGAAATTTAAGGAATTTTATCCACACAAGTGTGGTGTCTTTATATCTTCATTATCTGAGGTGGTCTGCTGTTTTAGCATCTGACAGTTTGTCACACCTGTACACAGCACTGAATTGTCAGCAATGGAGAAGCATGTATATAAAAGTGAGACGTGCTGTCTGGAAGGTAAACAAGCCCACTCTGATCCAGGGCTTTAAATTAGTAGCATGACTCCACTCATTCTGTACCTCAAATTACTGCTTTCTCTCAGGCTAGCATATGGCTAAACTTCACATCAAAAGCACTTGTTCCTCAACTGAAGAGTTAAATTATATATTAACCACAGTTTCATCTTATCACTAACTGTGCAAGGTGAATTCTTGGAAACTTAAAGGATTCAAAACCAAGCCATTTACAGACCAGAGAGGAGGCAGCTTGAATTGACATGGCATTTGCTTAATATGCTGAACGCTCCCTGAAACTTGAATGCTCTGAGTCAGCGCTTCTTATGTCAATGATTACAGTAATTAACAGCAAGAACATTAGATTTGTGTGGGAATAGAGGTAAATTTAGGTCTTTAGAATGATGTATTGAGCAATCAGCATCAGTAAATAGGCATGCTGGCCACAAGTGCAAAAATAATTTCCTATATGAGCAAGAATGTATAATTCAGAGCCAAATTTATTCAGCCACAAGAGGTAGTGGTGAAGCATCAGGCTCCAGCCTTACCCTCACCTGACCTTTGCAGCAATCTTTCTAATGTTTAAATAATGCAGAAACACACTTTTAACAAACATGCTGTTTGAGTCACAGGACAGGTTATGCTATTATCAGCGTGCCTGTTAATTTACAGCACAGACCAGCGCTTACTGCTTATTCAGACCATCAGAAAAAGATATTCACATCTGTTGGTAGGAACTCAAAATAGAGGAAATAAATCTGGCTTTTTGGTTTTCAAAAATTTCTACCCAAGTTTCTCCTATCTCCTTCAAACTCAGTATCACAAAACAAAACAGTATCCATATATAGTGGTTCAGGCAAATCCTGAACACACTGCCAGTGGTAATGACTTTGCCCTGCACACATGCATAGCCTTGAATACAAAAATTTGTGGTTAGGATTCATTCCACAATGCAGCAGTAGTTTATGCTCACATTTTAAGTGATATTCTGCACAGCAGATTTGCTTTTATTCTATGAAAAAACCACAGGAGCTGTTCTATCAGCAGGATAGTAACACCACCTCTAATTAAGAGCTGTACAAAAAAGCCTGGGCTAAGAAGGTGAGTTTGGCCAAAGCAAGCAACAGAAGCATTAATTCAGAATTATGCTACATCAAGTGCTGCCAGCAGTATTCCTACAGTGCTGAATTTGCAGACAAAAGCTGCCACCTGTAGACTCCATCCTCTTTTCCAGAAGAGCTAAGTAGAATACACAAGTGTCACATTTGTACATATACAATTACATCAGACATAGGGTAATAAATACTAATGCTCAAGAGAAGATTGCCACCAACATTACCTTTTTGATTTCATCTTCAAATGCTTTCTCCAGGTATTTGTATCTCCTGATAAGCTTATTGAAGACCTAAAGATAAATGCAGATTAACTTAAAAAAATGTAAGAATTGCAGCCATACTTCTTCATAAAAAAGGCAAAGAGAAACAAGACTGCCACTACTGAATCTATAAAGAGACTAATCCATGATAAGACATTTTTGAATTGTTAGTATCTCCACAGCAGGGAAGAAAAAGTAGGAAGCACTGCTGTTTTTTCACAGTCCAATATTCCACTGCAGTTTTCCTTTAGACATTGTTTCCAGGAAATAAGCAGCCAGCAGAAGGGTATTTTTGCAGTTCTGTTGTGCTGTCTGTCTCATGACAGACCTCAAAGCACCCTTTTCTGTTAGTTTGTTCACAAGTGGAAAAATACAAGTTTTGCAATTGTTGCTTCATAGAGCAATGTTTGAATCATAAAAGCTACTGCAGTTTGAGAGTCATCTTCTTAGTATTTCTCAAAATTTTACTCCTACTCTACTTTACAGCCTATCCATAGATCAAAAGCAGAGGAAAGGAGGAGGAGAAGGAGGTTAACTCTGCACCCCTTCCCTGGTAATGCTGCTGTCTGGGGAAGCTGTCAGGTGTAAGGTGATGGAATGATGCTGGGCAAGTTAAGGAGATGCAGGATCTTTGTCAAATCCACTAACATGAATGCTTGCAGCCACACATACTACTGCCATGGAAAGAGGAAGAACATTTGACAACAAGTAGGTTCCTGGAAACACTTGTTCTCCAGTTTTCACCATTTGTTTTCCCATCATACCACCACAGGCTAGGAAAGCAGAAGCAGCACAGGTGCAGGGTGCAGACAGATGGATAAAGGAAAAGATATGAAATTAAATAAACAAATCACTGGTCTCACTAGTGAGCAAAGGCCACAAAATATATGAATCACTGTCACATGTGAAAAAGTTTATATGGGGAGTGACATTATTGTCAGGCTGAAAGGTGGGGATGGGGACAGAAATTAAGTTTAGAAAGTATCTTCACTTTTCAGAGAATGTAAAATACATCCAACCATTCTGAACAGTAGACTTTAACTTCTGAGCCAAAATACAAGTTGTGGCCATGCTGAGAGGCAGAGAGACACACAGAGTTCTAGTACACTACACAAACAAATTAATCTGCAAAATGATCAACAGCAGCTTTAGTTCTTTGGTTTTTTTAATAGTTTTCCCTCTTTTAATTGTTTCCATGACTAAAACCACAAAAAATAGCCACATGACTGAGTCATCTGGGAGTCAAAGGAAGAAATAACCTAAATTACCTAAAAGATAAGGAAGCTGTAAACACTATTTTAGCCTAACTCCCCTTTTTCATAATACAGTAAGAACTCTATGTCCCATTATGCATAAAAGAAAAGGTGAAGTCTATAAACAGACTTATTTCTTCAGGCATTAACTACAAAATGCTGACTTATTTTGGTGGCTGTTTGAAATGCAGAGAATACAGAGTGTAGTGGAATCCACTGCTTCAAATCCTGAAGACTTTCTTTCCAGTCTCCAAATGCAACCTTTTAGTTTAAATTTCTCCTTGGAGGACTGGTATTGCAAATTTTTAATACAGAGCCACCAAAATATTATAATTCAAGAATAAAAAAAAAAATCTGTGTTTTTACCAAAACCAGAGACTTTCCTCAAGTAGAATATCCTGGTTTTAAGAGATTGCCCTGGTTTGGGTTAGAACAGAACTAATTCTGTTCAGTGATTTTACTTTTTAGTTGAAGCTCCTCTAAGAAACTGCACTAGCTGAAACTAACAGCATGTTTTCATAGACACTGCCAGCTTCTAGCAGTGATAAGGCCTAATGTTTAGATTTACTACCAGGGATTGGTATGCAAAGCAAAGTCACTGCTAAATCTTGTGTCTCATGTTGGGGGTGCAGGGTAAAGGCTGCACCTTCAAGGAGGAGCAGACAGGACAGGTGACCTCAAACTGACCAACTAAAGTATTCCATCCCACATACGTCATATTCGATATATAAACTGAGGCTCAGTCCCCCCTTGCTAGTGGTGTTTTGTTCTCCCTTCCTGGTTCCTTCTTCTCCTGCGATTCAGTGATCCCTAAGTTCCTGCAACAAGTACCAGGATCCAGCCCCTGAGCTTGACTCATCTGCTGCTGAGGCCTACTGCCACAGTATCAGTGGTGAAGCAGTTACCATCAAGGGGGGTTTGGGTTAGGTATTGTGTTCTGTACGTATTTGTATATATTACATTTATTATTACTAAAGTAGTTTTAGTTTTATTTTCCAATCCACAAGTGTCTCTGTCTCTCTTTTATCCACTTTCCCTTCCCGTGGTGGGGGAAAGGGGGTAACTGGAAGCATCTGTCATTGGGTTGGTGGTTAGCCCAGCCTCAACCCTCGACAGAGATGATAAAGCTGATACACAAGATATTGACTCCATTTCCAGAAATAAGTGTTATTTCACTTCTTCAGATTATCAAAGATGTGTTTTTAAGGGAGCTTTCTGCTATTTAGGAAACATTTCTTAGCAATAAAGATTTCTTAGCTGGAATTCTGATCCCAGCATCCTTTAAATCAACCATGAAACTTTTGAGCAACCTTAGCAGGGACAGCAGCTTTTATGCTTTCACTTACTGTCTCCATCATCTGAATATAATTAGTTATTTTAAAAGATACATGGTAATTAAGTAACAACAGACTCTTGACACATGGGAGTTTCAATGGTGTTGCATTTTTATGCAATCCTACTTGTATCCAGAATTGCATGGTGCTTTTGAACTTTCAATAGAATTCTCACTGTATTTTTCATATAATTATTACCTTCCATTAAAGGGTTATGCAACATTAGCTTCTCTTCAATAATGTTTTAGACTTCAGAGCTTTTTTTTTTTGTGTTAATTTCACATTGGTCTATTTCTGTAAGCCTTATTTCTGCAAAAATACATTATATAGCACATACACAGAAGAAATAAAAGCTCTTGCAATGTATGCCCAATTTCTAAGTAGTTATACAACTAAAGGTTGTAGGTGTGAGCTTTATATTTTTTGTCATTCATATACTTCATGTGTTTCTAAAAATATGTTCAGACAAATCTTTCAGGCTGCATACAGAAAAGGTCAAAAATAATAAGGATGGTGTCCAAAAATACACTGAACAAACGGACTGCCTTCTGTAACAGAAGCATTGCCAGCTGTTATTAGATTCTTTTAGATATCCTATTTTCTTACCTAAAATTTAAAGGTTAGAACAGATTACTGGTTAACTGGATTTTCAATTGCCCTGTAACTAGCCTATTGCAGCCTAACAGTCTGCAGATGTTCCACTGTAATCCCTTTCAATAGATAAATTGAAAACATTCATTAGCCACATTTTTACTGACCTGAGCATAATTTCGGATGGCATCATGATCTTCATCTGCAAAAAATACACAGTGGTTGGTCATCTTGGTCTTGTCATTGTCATCTATGCGTGTGCCTCCAGGAGCTAAAAGCAAGCAAACAAAACCAAAAAGAAACCAGTGAGAAACAATTTGTCACATTAGAGAATGCACTAGAATTTTAAGATCCAATAAGTCTAATAAGTCTTATGTTAGTATCACTGAGGCAAAAGGCAAGGCTTAGAGCTAGCAGGGAAAGGGAGGGGGGAATACAGACAGCCTGAGCTTTCTAAGGCTGTGGCACCTGAGAGAAAAGCTGGCCAGTATGCTGCATCTTCGATCACATAGACCTCATAGGACTGAGAAATTCAGTTCAAACTAAGGAATCTTAGCTGGTTTTGAGAGCACTGACTGTGAGTGAATACGCATGGGCTGGAGCATGACCTTTGCATATTTTTTAACTACTCCTTTAAACTACTACACAGCTACTTTTTACTACGGTAATGTAAATCTGCACTCGTACTAATGTGAGGACTTGAACGTCCTCGTAACCCCTCTAATGCTTACCAAGCCCACATAAATGTTCAAGACACTGCTGCAGAAGGGTTTTGTTTAGTTTTTTTCCTAGGTATTTCCACTGGCTTTTGTTTCCTGCATTATCTCAAGTCTTACAAAAACATCGTTTCTTCTTACAAAGAGCAGGAAACAGGCATCTACCCAACACGATCAGTAAAAAGTGCCAACTTATTAAAAATACAGAGGAAGATGAAAGCCATGTTTTTGCCCAAGCTTCCACCAATGCCTGGGAGAAATGCCCTATGAACATCTACAAAGCACTCCTCACTTTCCTTCACTTCCCCTCTTAGCTAGCCTTTATTGCAACATCTACAAAGCAAGCTTTGCAACAGCTAATATCCTGGAGTGCTGTAATACACTTTTTTAGGGTAATAAAAATATTTATGCTGTTTCCCTTAGCGTCTCTCTCATTTTCTTTGCTGTTGCATTTATATGTTGTTCTCAGAGCAGTGTCCATCCTTTGTGGTATTTGCAGAATGCCTCACAGAATCAAGTCCCTAGGTATTACTGCACTACAAACAATAAACAATACTATGATACAAGATGCAGGAATTCTCTAGACAAGTGAAACTGTAACACAGTTTATAAGTTCCACTTTGTAAAGGAAAACAGTATCTTTAAAGAAGAAAGGCTGATCATCAAGATTCTGTATCAGGTCACTGCAGGTTACCTAGCATGCTGCCAGCTACCAAAATATCAAAGAGAGTGTCAGCATAGCGGCGATAATCCAGCCGTGAGCCTGTTGCATCCAGAAACTTGGCTATAGCCTCCAGGTCATTCCCAGCTTCATTGAGGCCTTGGACAATCGTATCCCTGAAGACTGTGGGTTCAAATTTCTCCTTTTCATCTGGAACAGAGGAAAAAGAGAAGGAAAATGAGAGAGTCAGTTTTTAAACTTTGTTAAAATCCCATATGAGCTAGCAACTGAAATGACCATGGCATCTAACCATATCCTTTCCATTCTGGTCAACACATCAAAAGTTTGTTTGTCTTTTATTGCCTGTGAAAAGTCTGCAGTGTTTACCCTTGCTTCCCTCTCCTCATCATCCTCCCAAAATCAAAACAAACACAAACATATGGGAATAAATAAATAAAGGGAAGGAAAAGATACTATTGAAACTGTTTTCAAATTTCATACTTTTATTTCTCTTGTTGAATATACTATTGAATGTGTCTATCACTATGCCTCCCTAAATGGGATAGCAGAGTAAAGGGAATGTCAGTAATGAATATATAATCCCACTGTAGGAACACTCCATTTTTCATTTCTTGTTATTCTTTAAAAAAGAACCGTGGTCACACATCTAAAATGTTTTCAAAATGGCAAATCTTCAAGAACAGAAGAGATCAAGGTATTCATAAAAATAGTTTCTGTGCAAGCATTTAGGACCAGGCAACACAGTGCAACCAGAATTTTATCTTTCATATTCACAGACCTAAGCAGCACTAGGAACACAGAAATGCAGCACTCACATTGCACTTTCTACATCTGTCCCTGGTTGAACTCAATTAAGGTACAGTCTGACCCCCAGACAACATCCCTATGTCTAGGGCATTAGCCACAACAGATGTAACTGCAACCTCCACATAAAGCTAGGTAGATTTACACATCTCCTGCTGCTTTTCCTTGCAGGCTGTTAACAGCTTACCACAGATACGTGAAGCTTCTTAGCAAAACAAGTCCTGGCTTTACATAAGTCCTGGCACATACAAAATGTTTGTTATTGTCAAAATAACTCCAAACTTCAGAAACAAAACTGCAAGGTGTTCTGCAGCACTCAAAAAGCAAAACTAGTTTGTTACCACCTGCTGACACAAATGTTGATACAAGTTCTTAAAAAAGATGCACATATTGTATCAAGAGGATAAATCCAGAGATTTTTAGTTACTTAGATGAACGAGGATTGGTAGAATTCCTGTGTAAACACGTGCTACTGCAGCTTGAAACACGTCAGTTGCAACTCTTGAGGACTCTTGAGTCACTTGGTTTCCTTTCCCTGCAACTCATAGTGCAGCTTTTTAACCTAGTCATTAATCAAAAGACATTGGCTCCTAATAGCCTTAAATCCCCTAGTCTCTTTTCCTGGATACAATTATGCCAATTCAGTAACTATTCTACATACAATGTCTACCTTTTTTAGCTTTACTTTTTCTAATATATATTTCATTTTGCTCCCTGGGATGTTACTGGAGTGCACTCATTCTTTAGAGCAGTCTTTAGTGCATCACCTCCATATTCTCCCCCTCTTGCAACACATCTCCTTCCCCCACAACAATGGTATCTGGAAGAGACCACTCAGTGTTCCAGTGCAAAGCTCAGATGACTAGTTAACTAGTCTTCCAAGGAGCCTGGCAGCACTTAGCCAACAGCAGCTCCAGGGCAGTCCATCAAGATCTCTAGAAAAATGAAGCATCACCTTATTTTCCAGAAATACCCAGCTGTGCCTAGCTTTTAGTGGCTTGTTGACTCTGTTACACATCTCCACATAGCTTGCTGCTCCACACCTCAAACCTGACCTTCTCAGACCAAAGCTAAGGATTACTCAACTCCATGAATATACACATATATGGCCATGAAACCCCCTCCTCCCAATCCCAGTTCCTCCTGAAGCTATGCACACAACCACATTGCCAACCTAGTTTCCACTCTACCATGCTCTCATCATCCAATAAACTACTCAGTATGCCTCTTCTCTGAGCTGCAAAAGACTTCTTCCAAGGCTTTTACTTCACCCCAAATCTTTCAGCTATTCAGCCTTTTAGCTGTGCTGAAGATCTGGAGTCTGCCACTTGAGTAACCACCTTTCATATCTGCAGGGTGTGTCTGTGGTTTACCAGAGAGGGTTGAGAGGAGAAACAGGAGAATGTGCCTTTGGTCTGGGGAAATGTCTGTCTACAGAGCATACTACTGGAATCACAACTGGGCTACCAGACTGGTTACCAAATACTCAGTAATACTCCCTTCCAATCTGAAGCACTAAAATAACCCAGGACAAGCAACAAACCAACCAACTCACAAAGAGGGAAGCCTTTTACTGAAGTACTTCAGTCTGTGTACTTCAGGCAGTTTTATTTGTGCAAAAGAAACCCAACACCACCCATAAACAAGTATCTGAGTATAAGTCTCTCTTTTGGGATACCAAGTAAGTACGTATTATTTGTAGGATTTTAAAAAAAGCTTATAATTCATTAGCCAGTATGAAGATAGAGTTCTGTCTTAAGAGGAGTTAAAAGAACAATCTTATTTTACTTTTTCAAATGTATTTTGTCTAAAAATGTAGTGTGTTCATATCTAAACTGAAAGTTGTTATATACTTGGTATCATGGGTACAGAGTGCTCAGTACAAACACAAATGCCATGATTAACGTTTGTTAGCTATTTTAAAGAGATTCTTCTCCTGCCCCAGAAGTCCTGCTCTCATCTGGAGTACCCTACTATTTCTTGTCACAATCTAAAAATTTACACAGGAAGAGGAGGTGAACTCATTGCATGAAAAATGATTTATAATTTTATTGGAACATTTTCCTGCCAAGCTAATGTACTGAAGAGGAACATGCTGATGTAGTACAAGAGGGTGAGTAAGAAGCCTCCATCAAGAAGTGGTGACAGTATGTTGATCTGTCAGTTACACAATTACTAAAGAAGCACAGTTTCAGTCACAGGCTAGCAGGGGCAGGTGTAGCTTGCAGATGTGAGCATACAATATACAATGCAGCAGTGCTATACAGAGCTTTTCATTTTCATCATGTTTCCAGATCCTTATTTCCTTTAATTTGCTTCTTTAGAAGTCACAAAGTACATTTACACTCCTCTCTTTAAGAATGAATCTGAAGTCCTCAGGAGAAGGCCAACAACTGTATTTCTACAAAGGAAAAATTAGATGCTCTGTTTGGCCCCTCTTCTGACTTCATGTTAATATGAAGATGTTAATATTGACTTTTTACTAGATAATTTTCTTCCTGAAAGAAATACGCATTGTTTCACTTAGCTTCTTTTTAGGCTGTCATTTACTTTTTTGCACTCCATGTTATCTATGCCATGGGAACAAACTTGGGTCTCAGGTATTGCCTCCCAGCTTACTTTAAATAATATAAACTCTTTGTTCCTGCTGATGCCTTGGGATGCTTTTTGTTCTCTAGGTATTTGTCAACTGTCTGGATACATAAATTTTCCTTACTACCTACTGGCATTTTTGCCACTCCTATTTCCTCCTCTTCCACATCAGAACACACAAAGACATCCATTTGCATGCACACAGTCAATACACCCACATCCCACATAACAGCACCACAAGCACAAACACTCAACAGATACCAGCTACTGCTGACCCTCACCAAAACAGCACTATTCAACAGGTACAAAAGATTATACCAAGAACTAACCAAACTGGGGGTTTTGTCCAGATTGCCAAAAACTTACTTACCGGTTTCTTTTTTTAATTAGTTATAGCTACAAACATTGCACATGCACCATAAAAAGGACATTTCCAATTCAGAGGCTGCACCAGTCAAAGGAACAGAGGAAGTGATGTGTACAAGGGAGAAAAGACAAGAGGAAGTTGGCACTGCTTATTAACACAACTGAAAATACAGTCTTTTGCAATCCCCATCCAAGTTTGGTGACCATCCAAGATATTAAGACACTCAGCTCTTCAGACTTGTGATAGAATTTGTAATCTTCTGAGAAATGTTACCAATTCTTTTTTGTTTTCTCATCCATACTGAGAAAATGCTCTTATTTACATTTTCTATCACAAGATGTTAAGGCCTGGTGTTAACTTTTGATCAGAAACAGGAAAGTCAAGATGGAAAAAGTATGTTGCACGACAGACAGGAACCCCGGCTGTGTGTGCTACAAAAATCTACTATCACAACTGCAAAAAAATTAGCCTTCTTTTCCACAAACCAGACTTTTTATTTCTGGAACAACAACAAAAAAACCCCAAAGAAAATATATATTTTTGCTCTCTGCCTCAAAATGTTGTGCACCCATCTCAGATCTCAGACAACCAAACCATGACAAATGAACTCTGGGTATAGTGTGAGCAAGCATGGTAGGATGACACTTGCTGTACAGAGTACCTGGATGACCAGCATAATTAGCACCACTTAGCTTTTTTTAAAAACTGATGCAATATTGTACATAAGAAGAGAGCTGTTGGTCATCATGCTTACACAAAATCAGTAGCACAGCAAGTAAAATGGGACTTAGGCAATGGCAACTTATTTTATCAATTAAAGAACCAAATTACACTAACCGAGCAGATATATATTTGTGAAAAAGGCACTTTCTGACCTCTGTTACAGAAAGCAGGGCCAATGAGATGGTCTAACCATCTCATGGAATAGGAAGGTGAGAGAATTCCTTTTTAGATGTGAAGGGTTCACTTGTAGAGATGGCATTGATTTGAGTCAAAGAAATAAAAACAAAAATCAAAACAAAAACCAGCCAAGTAATTTTCTTTACATAACTTCAATAAAAGCTCATATTTTGCTTTCTTAGTTGAAAAGGACACTCTAAGAAACACTTGAAACAAACACTAAGTTTTCCTGCTCATTTGTAAATGTACTCAAACTCAGAATCTAATTTGCAAGACTTAGGAGCTAATAAACCCAAATTTTACAGAAAGTCCTAAGATATATACCAAAAATCAATAAAATTCATAGAGCTTAATTAAAAATAACATCTGCACTGTTAACATAGCTGAGAAGGGCAGAAAAACCTTAATCCTACTGATCTTTCAGTTCTTCTGCCTGCCCTGTTTGTAGTCATTTTAACAAAGAGGAAAATAAAGTTAAAAGATCATGTAACGTAACCTACCCCTCTTCCGAGTTTTGAACCTCTGGCCTGTTAGTACTGGCTTCTGATTCTTATTCATAAAATATCTGGAGAGAAAAATAATGAGAAAAATAGATTTTTATTATGGCATTTACAGACAACTCATTAAGCTAAAAGCAAAATAAACATTTAGGGTAGTAAAATCCTGAGACGTGAAAGGAAAAGTTCTTTATGTATAGTCAAAGAATAATTCACATTGTCTTAAGGATGAAGAGCACTGCAATCCTAGAATAAATTCACTGAGATGTGCTTCTCTCAAAACCTGGCTCTTACCATGCCTTCTAAAAACCCTGATGGTTCAAAGCTGAGCAAGAAGGGGATGGAGCCTGTGCCCTTACTGCCAGGGAGCGGTAAAGCAGTGCTGCCCATGCAGCTCATAGGGATGCTCAGAGGCATAGGACTGGGAACCATCCTGGTGAGCTTGGCATGGCACAGGTCTCACCCTCCAGCACATTCACCATGCAGACAGATCCCCAGGGCTATAGACCATCCTGCTGCAGACATGACTGCAGTCTAACAACAAAGAAAATGTTTTAATCATCAAATCCTGGTCAAATGTTTCCTCCAAGCATCACTATATCCTAATAACTTGTAGTTTCTAAAAAACTCTAGGTGGTGTAAAAATGAAAGGTAACCAAACCCCTGCCCCCATCAACTTAGTGTATAATACATAGTTACCTACATGGCACATCATATAATAACAGCAGTAAAAAATATTTGGTTTATATTACTTCCCATCTTAACAGCAAACCTCAACATGCAATGTTAAAAAATTTGGGAAGTGATCATTTATTAATGCTATTTTTTTCTAAAGAAAACAAAACAATTTTTTCAGCTTTGGATGTAATTTGTATAATCACACAAGACACAGCTTGGGCAGTGAGCACTTAAACTGACAGCCCAATGCAAACAGCTGCTAACACAAGGAAGCACTGCAGCATGTGACAATCTTCATGGGTCATCCTCCTATCCTGCCAACAGCACTGTGCTGGCACCAGGACTTAAAAGCCACCTTTCACACTCTGCAGGTCATTAGGTCACTTATGTATAATTTACTCATCCAGAATTAACCCTTACTATGCAAGAAGCTTTGTGCTTTTAGGCACATTGTTTCAATAACTTTAGTTTTACACAAATTTATATTATCTGTTGCCTACATTTAGTCCATATCCAGGTTAAACTACAGCAGTTGCTCTATCACCCAATGACTTCTCCCCAGCACAGAAGGGGGGATGATGAAAAGAAGACCCATGTGTTGAAGTGAAGAGATTTAATGAAACAGCCAAACAAATACCTATGCCAATATAAGCATAAAAAGTTCTACTGAGCCCAGTGAATGTATGGTGGTCACAATAAACAGGAAAGCAGCCCTCAAGAGCAGGAGAAGGAAGAGAGGCAGAGTCAGGAAGAACCAAGCAAGAGACTCCCATCCTCAGCGAACTTCCCCCTTTATAAGGAGTGTGACATTTCTGAGAAGGGATACACCAGTGAGCCAACTCAGGTCAGCAGCCCTGGCTGACTCCAAAGGGCTAATGGCCTACAGACCATGGCAGGCCTATGATTCTATCCCAGTGAAACCAGGACATTTTTATTTCTTCATTGTGGACTCTGCAGGTCTAGTTTAAAAGTAGATGCTAGTAGCAGCATCATTTGCTAACACTTTTTCCTACCATGCATGAAGAGAAACTCAATTCCTGTGGCTAGAAAGATGCCATCAATGACACATTACGATCCACATAATGCTCTCTGTGTCCTTGAAAGTACATTTAACAACTCTTAACAGTGCTCCAGCTATACAATATGTTCCCATTCATTACCTCTTCTACTTGCAGCATCACTAGTTGGCCACTTCTGAAGCATTTCAAATGTTTAACTTGGCAAACCACTGCTTTTTAGTCTAGGTCTACCATTCATCCATAGTCAAAATCTACCCACATGCACTGGAAATAGCCAGTCAACTTCAGAGTCAAGACTGGTTTTGCTTCCTGCAAGTAATTAAAAATACAAGGATGCCACAAGCAGTTGCACTGAGAGATTCATATTTATCACTGAGATTTAAAGCTATGGTTTTAACAGACCAAGGAGCATTTCAAAACAACAGCAACAGTAAATTAAATAGCCTCCTAGAAAAACGATTTGCCCATCTGCAAAGAGTTAAAAATGGCAAGCCATGATGTCACAGGATCTTTTATCACTGTAGGATCCAAGCCTCCCTTCACAGCAATGCTCAAAAGTCTCTTTCCCCCACTTAGCTGTCTGGTGGCAGAGGAACAGGAGGTCCTTTACTAGTTAATTAGGCAGTTAATCTAGCAGACAACAGGGATAAGCAAGAGCACAGCCTCTAGCCAGTGACCAGCTAGATTTGACATATTTAACTGGTTTGTCTTTCTAACCTCCACTTATTTGTAAGAGACTGATCTATAATATATATTTGCCAGGTATTTTTGATTGTTTTTATGTTTGGCCCTGATACCTTATGCCTTGTTCTAGGCCTAAAAATGTTCATTTCAACAGATTGTAGCAGTAGCCCATGAGGTTTGGAAGAAAGTGTCAAGCAAGGCACACAGCCAGTAAGAATTAATCCTCTTGTCACAGCTCTGGGCACAGACGTGCCATTGGGCTGGGATCTACACTGCCCACTTCCTTAGATCATGCAGAAGCCTTGGGGCCAATGAAAGGAATGAGAGTTGACATTCAGCACAGCCAAACTGCTATGGTTTCCCAGTTGCTATAAAAGTGATACATGCATACACCAAAGGCCTAGCACTAGACTCCTTTCCTTTGATGCAGTCTTTTTAAGCTGTGAGGAGTGGCATGTACCTGAAGCTTGACTGTCAGGTTTTACAACTGTTGTCTGTGAATATACAATATGCCATTTAAGACAGCTGGGTACAAGATTTAAAAAACCCAACAGTTACTGTTGGACTCACCGCTTGTGGCAGATTTAATGACTGCAGGTTCAGTGCAACAGAAGAAACTCTTGAAAATGGTTAATTACTAGGGACACAGGATCTGCCTTCTTCTATATTTAGCTTTAAATACACTGTGCTCTAAGTCTGCTCGAGTGAGGGTAAGGCTTTATAAGTCACTCCCCTCAAGCAGTGGCCCAGGACAGTACAGGCACTTTGAGCAAGAAACCACAGCATGAGCCTTAGCAAAACTCAGTGATCTATATGACAGCCCAGGATATATCTGCACTACAATGATACCCAGCTACTGCAGATGAGATGTGAAAAGTGTTGTTGCCACCACAACAGGTGTCTGGATGACAGTTTAAAATTTACAGAAGTGAATGCAATGCAAAAGCCTTATTTTAACCAGGAACACGCCAACAACTGCACACAAGTGATGGCTGAAGGCATACAAAGTTGCAGAGTACATTTGACTGCATCAAAGTGCAGATTGTTCTCACGCATCATGTAGCTATAAAGCCTCAAAATCATAAAAGACCTTGAACTATTACTTTATTCTCCATTTTGAAAGGTACAGAAACTGGGTAGACCAAAGCCAAAGGCAAATTTTGACCCAGGCACCACACTTCAGAACAGGCTCTTTTTCCATACAAACCTCAAAATGTCTAAGCCTACTGATACCTAAAACTGGCAGCTACGAAATTCGAGTAAATAAAAAAAAAATACATGACTTAAAACAGTTTCCCAAATTCTACTCCCACTCCTGTTATCAAGCTTCTACAAAACAGCTTCATACTTTAAAAATGCATCAGTTGTTGAGCTGGCACAGTCTCCTGAAACTGCTCCAAGTCCATAACTTCAGCTCTCTCTACAACTACTTTTCATTTACATGCTAAAGACCCTAAAGAGTTAAAAGAAAACTGAGGGACTTCTACAGTTTTAGACATCTAACCATACACGATAACAGCAGTTTCTATAATAGACGAATCCTTCTCACACAATTAACAAAATTTTTAAACAGATTTAATTAATAAATCCAACATTAATTAATAAAAATAATTTATAAAACAGGCAACAGAAGAAGTAAAAGTTACTTAAGAGCTTCATCAAGTTTGAACTTGCTTAGGAAGTAAGAACAATGCAGTCTTTTATCCATACCACAGGGAAATTCTAATGACGATTAATTCCTAAATTATTTAAAGCCTTAATAAGGCTGAAGTTTTTACCAAGCCAAAATCCTGGTAACGTTTGGTCTTGGAAATATACTGTTCAAACTGAAAGGAAAAAAAATACTGAAAACCTTTACCCAACCTAACACTATTTTTCTAATCTTCATTTTACATTCTTTTAACCGAAATCTCAGAATCTTCTGAGATTCTTCCAACATTAACGTGCTCATGATGAATCCAAGAACGGCTGCTTCACAGCAGTGAAACTTCACTGCCCTAGTTAAGGAGAGAGGGGAACCAATGCCAGACAACATCAAAAAAAGAACAACTGTTTCATAAACTCCCTACCAAGATTATATGGCTCTGTGTACACAGAGCACTGTAACAAAATTCAGGAAGCCCACGAGGGCAGGTGGCAACTCTTTGGGTAGCCCACCAGCAGGCTCCAGCAGCACTGCTCACGGAATGCTGCTGCTGCTACAGGGACTTCTGCTGATGGCGTTTGAATGACAGGGTGCTGAAGAGAGCTGCCAGAGCACCACCAACACAGCACCACTAGCTTTCACAGGAACAGATGCTTGGCAGGAATTAGTTCCATCTCCTTCCCTTGCTCAGACATCATGCAAGACAGGAGCACTCATCACAAAGTCAAGTAAAATAAAAGCAAGATGGGGAGAGTTTCTATGAAGGAAAAACTCCAACCCACATATCAAAGTATATTTTCCCCCCACACCCAAAAAAAAAAAAAAGGAATATCCAGGACATTAAAAGGCTTTTTAAAAAAATTTTTTGGAGTCTTTTTCATCCAGAAATGTTACTAGGCATTTTCATCCTCTCACTTAGGATGAAAACCTAAAGAGGGTTTTTCTCTTCTTTCAGCAAGCCAAAGTGTTATGTTAAAGGCAAATTACCAGACTCAACCAGCATGGAGGAAGAGCTGCCCTTGCAGTTCTGCTGGAGAAGATGCACATCAGCACGCAGCCAGCAGCTGTCTCTGCTGCCTGGGAAGGCACCAGGCAGCTGGATTACACGCTAACAAAATCTGTAGGTGGAAAACTCATAAACCATTACCAGTGCAGAGGAATAGAGCAATGTAAGGGGATGACAGGACAGAGCGGATGCCACGCAGCCGCCAGTTCTCGCCAAATCCTTGTCAGGCTTCTCACTTTCCACCCGGACACTGAATCCCTGCAGGGACTCTCACAGCTCCTCCTTTTCCACAGGCACTTTCCAACACCCGGGTGCCGCGAGAGGCAAGCGACCGCAATGCACACATCGGTCACGCAGCCTAGGCGGTTGCTGCAGTGTTCACTGCCGTGACAGCTGTGAAGCATTTTCTGCTTTAACAGTTTTTGCACCCTCATAAGGCTATGAAATCCACCTCTGCTGCTGACATTTCCTAGGTTCGGTCACTCAGAAGAAAAAGGACATTATTTACACATCTGAGGCAGAACAATGGTTAGCTTGTAACGTGAAGAGCAGCGACGATACTCCCTACCTCTCGCTAAAGCTCACTTTGATACTGTTGCAAAATAAGGAAACATGAAGCCCTGTTTGCTGCTTCCCAAGGTCCCAAGTGCTGAGAACGGGACTAGAGCAGTGCTAAGAAGCCACCCCTCCTCTCTCGTTCATTGCCTACCTAGGGAGCTGACAAGACCCAGACCCTACACTTAGTGAGACACGCTGGGTTTTCTTTACACAGATTGACTTGTGCTATTTCATCCACATTTTCCAACTCTTGCCTTCCATTCCAAAACTAGGGGTTTTCTTAAGAAGTGACTAATAACCTGGAGGTCTGTAACCTCAATCATGGTCCCAGTCACAGCTGGAAGGGCAGCACTGGCAACAGGAAGGTTTATCTTGCTATTTTGCCCACAGAGGCCACCAGCAGTTAAAATGGTTATGAAGCCTTTATCCCAAAGGTCCCTCTCATTACGAATGATGAAGCCAGAGCCAAGCTCTTGCCATGTTAAAATCCCCTCACTGATTTTACTGCATAGGCCACCTCTGTGGCAACATGCAGGGACTAAGCAGTCACATAAGGATATGCATGGTAAATACAATCAATCTCATATTTGAATATTTACATGAAAAAAGGATACTGCTAATACATCTTCTGTATGGATTAATTTAGCTTGTGACATTAAAGTACATGAAGCAACTAGATATCGACCTTTGATTTCATACTTGGAAGCACACCCCAGTCACCAGTAGCTATCACGTGTAGTACCTTAAGATAGTGTCGTAGCAGGTTTTTAACATGCTGAATGCCCTGTCATTCCCAAAAGAGCCTTCCAGAAGCTCTAAAGGCACTTACTTTATTTTATTTCATTTTTAATCACAGGACACTGTTTTGCCACAGTAAAGAGTAAGTTCCCATGCCAACAGAAGTACTTCTCCTTTATTAGTATGCTTAGTGAGAGAAAACAATGAGATGAAAGAAGTGGAACTGGCTTAATTCTGCAGCAAGTACGAATACTAAAAGAATGAAACTTACCACACATTAAGCAAAAAATCTTAAAAAAAAATGTGCTCATGCAAGATTCTCCAGCCAAGAATTGTGTAACAAGCTGAGTGTTATCCAGCTGAAATATAAGTAAATCCAGAGAAAAAGGAGAAACTCACCAAAATTTGTGTCATAAATCTCATCACCTAACTGCTAAACTGTAATGCACAGTAAGACTGTTTCTTGAAAAAAAGTCAAAAAACCCCACTGTCACCAATTAATGTACAATCACATACTGCATCAGAGATCCAGCTCACCTCTATTTCAGAGGAGTGGATATTTTCTAAGGTCACTAACCAAGAATTCTACAGAAGCAGCTCAGCTGAATAACACTGTTTAAAAAAAAAATAAAGACAGACCTCTCACAACTGAAGTACTCCAGATAGACTTCATAAGGTCAAGAGAACTGTAAATTAAACCACTGAGGCAATGGCCTTCTCTGTCAGCAACCATATGAAAAATGCTTGAGTAATGTACAGTCAGTGAAAAAGAAAAAAACAAATTCTTAAGTCATTGATCGGAGAGAATACAGGTCAAAGAAACCGAAATCATACACTTAGGTTGGCATACACAGAAAGTTACCTTTTAGTAACAAGGTTTCTTTCAGCAACTAAGAGGAGGAATTAGATACAATTCAAGGACAACATAGTAATAGTAGCATTTCTCAGACTGCTGAGAGCTCTCTCAGGCTGCTCCATGCCTAACTGGAGTACTACGAAATAGTGCAGAGGATGTACTGCTACAGATCAGTTCTTAGCCAATTAACATTCATTTTAGGCCGATGGCTAGTCACCCAACTCCAAGCCTGCGTGTCTTGCCAGCAGGAAAACCTCTTGGAAAAAGAAGGGGATAAAAAGGATTGGCAGAGATCAGGGTCAGAGGAACTCGCTTTTTCCTTATACAAGGCACCACTTTCAATGGACTGTATAGATGTTAGGCTAGGATTACTGAATTCAGAGAGACATTAGATGTGCTGTTTATCCTAAAAAAATATAACCATGCCAGCAATCACTGTAAGAGATGATGTTGCTACAGTAAAAACAGTGTACCTAAAATTCTGCAGAAACAGATTATAAAGGTACCGTTGCAATTTAGCTCAATCCTTCACTAACGTTGCAGAGTGTTGTACTAGCCACTGCTCACAATATACTTGGAAGAAATCATTAATGGAATTACATTATGGGGTCTCCTGAATGAGGTCTCCAATAAACACAAGTATTTGCAAGAAAATGTGTTAAAAAAATTACCAGCAATTCCTAGCAAGAAAGTCTATTAGACAAAAGACAACACAAGAACAGCTTAGCACTGAAGGCCAGTGCAGGAAGAACAGCTTCCTCCTGTAGAGTACCACTTCTCTGCTCAAGTCCACCTTGCTTCTCTTTTTTAATTTATCAGCCCACTGAAAGTTTTTACAATGCTGACCCTACTCATGCAATTCAAAGACCAGAACAATAACATCCAAAGATATGCCATTTCCATTTTTCTTGCTACCTCAAAGCTCTGAGCAGCAGCAAAAGCACAGGAGATCACCAGTGTTTCCAGGATACAGCACTGCAGCATTTGAAAACCCATAAACTGGCTTCAAAATCACAAGGGCTAAGCCTAAAAATAATAATAAAAAAACCCAAAGTGTGCATTCTCCAGAAAGAATGTCTCTCAGTTGCTAACAGTTTATTATTTCATGAACTAAATACAGTAATGGGAGGAAGGATGTATTAATAGTCAGCACCTCCTACACACTTGCAAGTGGTAAAGGCCTTGGCTATAATGAAATGACAACTGCTGCAGGCAGTGAAGCAAGTTTTAACTTAGAACTCCCTAATTATTTCTTCAAAGGATGCGCAAGGGAAAGGAGATCATCAAGTTAACACATGACTTTTTACCTGCAGGACAGTGAATCAGCTTCCAGATACTTGGATTCTGACATTTCTGGCTAAAAGGCAATGGCACAGAGCCAGCAGTGGAAATACACACTGCTTTGCACCATGTCAGCTACTTCAAATATAGCAGCTAACATCGATTACGCTGTTAGCAGCATTCACTTGGATGAAAAAAAAAAGAGTCCTTAACTGACTTGTATCACTCTGCATCCCAAAAGCAGGGAGGGTTAAACATTTTGACACACTAGTTTTGGTGAACAAATTCCTGGAGTGGGGCATAAATTAGCCAATGCTTGGATTGCTTCAACCTGCAGATGGTTATTTTCAAGGCAGCGATGGATACTATTCCTCTCAGACCAAGACACAATAAATTCTATGGCAATAGCTATTGATTCATATCCACAAGTTGGGTGTTGAAAAAAACCCACAAAACCCACCCAACAGTATATGGCAGAAGGTACCTATACAATTAACTATTCTTTATAGGTTAATCAGAAAAATAGCTATTACAGACTGAACATCCAGAGGGGGGGCTCACACTTGCTAAGCTACCCACTGCTTGGCAGCTTACATACCAGAGCTCTTAGCCTTACTTCAGAAAGGCATTTCTTCACCTCTCTGCAGAAGCATGAAAGCTCTTAGGCTCTTCTTCCATGAAATCACCTATTAAAGGCTACTAAACACAGGGATGGTACAACCTTCTAAGCTGAAAATTGCTCTAAGTACAATAAAAGCTGAGAAGAAAAAAAAAAAGTAGCAACACAGTACTCCCATCTATCTGTATTTTTACACTGCCACATCCATTTCCCTCCTCTCCCCCCCCTTTTTTTTTCTTTTCTTTTTTTTTTTTTTTCCACACCTTCCCAATCCTACAGGCTGCTTTCAGAAACCAGACTCAGGACCAAAAGCCAATTTCTCCCACAAAGTCAAACTTTGGTTTGAGGTCAGGTAACACAGAGGCATCATGTAACCCACATAGCTCCTTCTCACTCTGTACTTCAAGAAAGGGTGTCTCTTAAATCCACAAATGCACAAGACAAGCATTACTCAGCCATGACGCATAGTCCACTTGGGAGCACCATGACAACAGCACTGAGAGCTGGGTGGCAATTCAGTAAGTCCAGGTGAGGAGAAGTAAACAAAAATCCCAGGAGAGCTGACCTGGGTCAGTATGTTGTTACTGATTTAGTAAGAAGACTTTAGGTTGCTTCTTTTAAGATGAAGGAAAACTAGTTGCCTTCAGTGATGAAAACAAAAAAACTTTGAGCCAGTCTGTACAGAATATTGTGATTCAACCCACATAATTCTTCCCAGTAATTGGGAATGCTCAGCAAAATGACAATGAGCTTATTGTAGAAAACGGTAATAGGAAGCACATTGGCACGTGATTGAACTGTGTGTTGCAACTGTTTTACTTTGCTACATATATTACATTTTCAGTATATTTTGTATCACTCTGCTAAATGAGAAATCCCATGGAACATCGACTATCTTCAGATAAGTAGATTAGATATTAAGCATGTGGAATATCTAAAAGAAGCTGATCAGACAGTAGTGGACTCCAACACTATTCATACACCAGAACAAACTAGGAGATCAGTCCCAGTTTGGTAAAGGTAAAAAAAAGCTGAAATGCTAAGCAATCATGTAAGGCAAAGTTCCCTCTATTTTGATACACTACACAGTCACAAAGCACTCAAAGCACCACAGCTTCCCTTTTCTTACACTTCTTCCATGATGTATCTGAACATAAATGCCATTAAATTCAACACTCATCTGAAAATATAAATGGAGAAAACCAAGAATACGTATTTGTTTGTAACCCAAATTCAGGAGACTTTGAAGTCCATCAAACTAACCCAAAGAATTCACAGTCTATTTACAAACACAGCATTCATAACACCCATGGCTTGCAATGCAAATAGTTTTGTTCCTCCAAAAGATGTACTTGTAAGCATTTTTGGTCATAATCACAATTAGATGAAAATTCAGTTCTCAAAAATACATTTATATACACAGGTGGCCAGAACCTCAGAATTAAGAAACACTGTCATGAAAGGTAGTAAAATAAAGTAGCAGTATAAATCACTCAAGCTAGAAAAAGTTAATTAGTCTGTTGCTTCACTAACTTGTATCTATTTTCTAGCATTAGCATCATGTGCTAACAGTATAATCACATTAGAAAAAGCTAGCAAAAGTTATTGACTGAGAGACACCTGTTTCACCCAAATGTAGACCAGAGCAGGTATATAATATTTTACCCTACTCCATCATTCAGGCAGCTAATTCCCCTTGGGGAGTTCCTCAAGTGCTTTGTGTCCACAGACTGGAAATAGAAGGATGGACAGCTGTCAGTCAGCTCAGTTCAATGCAAAACCCAACAATTTAATTTATGCTATTGGTTGTGAGGATCACTACCTATTACACTGCTGATAATTTTAGGAGGCAATCAGCTACACTAAAACCCATATCTGCTTTTCTTGACCAAATAGTTAACTGCCAAAACCTAAAAATGGGCTGTATTTGACCTAACTTCAAAAATGAATGATGACACATGATCCTGTCTTCTTTACACCATCAATGCAGAAACACAAACATTTCCCAGAAAATAGCTCATATAAATTATTCTCCTTGCCCATCTTAAGGTGAGATCTTAAGGGAGTCTCTTGTGAACAGCTTCACAGCTTCAGCTTTAGGCACTTTTTATTATTTGAACTAGATCAAACTTCCTCCATCAGTTTCTACCAACAGAAATTCACACCTGCAGATTGGCAATCTGTCTGAAAGTTTATAGCTCAGTGACACCTAAAAACATCTAATGCAGAGTTGAGTTTAATTATGTATCCAAAATTAGCACTAGAACAATTACTAATGGCATATTATCCAGTTCTATAGTTGATTGAGTAGACCTACTTGTTTATCTTTCTGAAATGACCCTCAGAATTTCCACTGTTGGCTGCTAAGTTTCAAAATCCAGTGCACCACAATATGCTGAGAGAATAGGCTCAGTGTCACACCACAACAACCCACCCACACCCATCCCCCTTGCTGAAGCAAACCATTACTGCAGGAGTTATAGATTTCTAACTGGAATAGGCTTAGTATGTATTCAAATGAGCATAATCCATCACTACTCCAGCCAGCCTGACTTCCTTCTGCAGAAAAAGCATGCATCTGCTTTGCAGTTGTTTGGGCTCTACTAGTGTCACCTCAGCACAATGATATTTGACACCATTAATAGGGAAATCTATTTTTTTTTTTGTTTACAGCATCACTTTTCATGCCCTGGAAAGACCAATACCAGCAACTTACTTCAGATAACCTAGTAAAGGTTCCATGGGATGTATATCTGTAGATGTATGCCTACATTATGTACCTACAGAAGAGTAAGAATGCCAATAAAAGCTATGCTAGATTTCTACAAATCACTTCCTACAAGGATGAAAGATACGAGAATTGAAAAGGTTCACTAATGAGACAGCTACAGATTAGGTTTTTTTATTCTGGACTAAGAAACAATGGAAGGCTTGGCTGGTTTCTCTGGGGACTTCAGAAAGACGTTCCAGCTAACCTAGAGCTCTTGAATGGGGACCTTGAAAAGAATTCTACAAAACACATTAATTTTTAGCACAAAAGTGGCATATACTTTTCAGTGCTACACCTCCTGTCCTTTTGAAAGAAAGAGATTTTCTTCAATAGTCAAAAACCAGCCACTAGTTTCATACAATGAGGAAAATAAAATTAAAAATAAAAATCTAATTTTAAGAAGTGATGCTAAACCTCAAAACATAGAGCTGTTCAGCCACGTAGACAACCAAACTCTCCAAGTCAATGAATTGAGTGTTGAAGCCCATGCAGACCAATGCATTTGCATCTCAAATCTTGCTCTGCCCAAGGTTTTCACTCCATAGAGTTGAAGAACTAGAAAAATTGGCATATGTTCTTTGCTAATAGATTATAAAATGCAAAGGTAGCAAAAGTCCTGACCTAAATTCATTTTTTTTTTAAGATCTAAAGTAAACCAGATATTCAACATGATTCTCAATCAGGGACCTTGCAATAGATGGTATTTTTCCTCTATTCTTGACAATGCTGCAAAACCACAAGTGGATATTTCCCATTAAAAACATGTTGATAGGAACCTTTATTAAACAATTGCTGAGAACAGTAATTAAGGTAGCCATTCAGTAATCTAATAACCTAGTTATTGACAGGAACTGAGTAATTTATAATAAGATTACCAAAAAGAAAAAAGTAACAAGGATGTTGAAAAGAATGAATGGGAAAGATCTTGGTCTGCACTAGGAGGACAGTGCCCTTTTCTCCATCATCGACATCTTGCTTTCCCTCAGTTTGAAAATGATTTCTGTGTTGTCTCCTCATGCCAAAACACTGCTTCTGCAGCACCTATCAGATCAGACTGAAAAGGTCAACAATAGCAAAACAAGAGAAAGAAAAATGAGGAAAGAATCAGGCCTTCCTGTACCCAGGAAATAAAAAACTCAGGGAGGGCATTAAGCTACTAAAGTAATCCTAACATCAAATAAACTACCCATGAAATGCTTTGGCTTGACACATTTGGCTTCAGGGAGCTGTGTACCACTGCTTACAGATGAAAGCTCAAGAATCACACAACTTCATCACAGGAGAAACCAGCCAGTCTGATACACTGATGACTTAGTAGGTCACTAAACCACCAGTCTGCTATCATAATGAAGGATCTGGAAAGCAAAACAGCAATGCAAGTGAATTGACATGCTGATGGCAGGTCACACTGGGAAGAAGACTCTTTTCAGCATACACTAATAAACATTTTAACAGGAATAAACCAACTGACAATATACAGCCCTTCCTTTGGGTCCTTGTTCTCCTTTCTCTAATTCAAAGAGAAGTCTCCTAACTCTGTTCTGCAAAACAAGACAGCCAAACTCAAAATCTGGCAAAAGACCTCATCCACATACTCGAGCATGGGAGAAGGTGTTTCCCTGTGCTAAGAAGGGAGCCGAGACCGATATGCAGGACAATGAATCTCAAGGGCAGAGCAAAAGATTCAGGAGGCATAAAATGCTAGTGAAAATAAATGACAAGCCCCGTGTCTGCTAATGCTCAGTAACATGCTTCTAAGATTTTTACCCCTGTGCCTTATCAGAAAAAAGACTGCTAACACATAACTTGAACACAATGAATGAATACTCCCTCCTAAAAACATTTCTAGAGAAGTAGAGGATTTTATTTATGGAAGCAAAACCTAAAATGGAAGGATCATTTAGGCTTGCAAATTACAACCTGTTGAACTGCATAGACTTCTTTTTCTGCCTGAAAACACTTTTAAGGAAAACATATCAAATAGTGGCATTACAATTCAGTATATCCCCAAAGCCATATTTAATTGTTCAGTAGTTGAAGGAGATGTACAAGGGTGCAATTCATTGGGATACGAGACAGGAGATGCTTCCTTCCTGTGTCCCTGACCAACCTCCCTGCCCCAGACTACATCTAGCATTTTCCTTGCCTGACCTGTCTGTCCTGAAGTCTAATTCTCACCAGAAGTAATCCATTCTTCCTACAGGCTGACTAAAAGCAATAATCTGTCTGCTACTACGAGTCTGCAATAACTGCAAGCAATCTCTATACAAAGCTTCTCCATCTGACATACGAATAACTTAGATTTTGCAGAGCAAATCCTTATACAGGACTTCAAAGCATGACCATATATGAAGTACTCAATGAATGGTTTAGAATTCTTACAGAAAACTGTACCATTTTTGTGCTAGGAAAAAACCCCACATTTTTTATTTCAGAAGCTCTTAGACACAAACCAACTTACAGCTCTTATAGACAAAGTCCTTATTATGGCAGGAATCACTACTGATTTACTTCCTGGAAATATCTTCCTGACTTGTGGCAATTTAAAACTCAAAATACTTAACTCAGCAAAATATTGTTTTATATAGCAAATGTGAGGAAATTTTTTTTTTTACTACATTAAAACATATTTAGTGATAAAAGCGTATCTAAAGATGGAGTGGGAACAAGACCAAACAAGAAAGAAGCAGCTCTTACCACGTGTCATCAGGCGTTAGCTAAGTTTCAACTTCCGCATTGACTCACAACCAGGTTACCTCTTAACTGCTCTCCCGTTGCCTATGGAGTAAGCACCAAGCACATCCTACTCTTGCAGTCTGATCTACATGCTGCCACTTGCTCCTATCCAACCCCATCACAAAACTGTGATCCAAGTTGGAAGGGTTATCAGCTATATGTTACAAATACATGATTTCCCTTTATTGAGCTTGCACCAGACAACCACACTTTATAGAAGACCAAAGCTTTAAAATCCTGAAAATCTAGTCTTTTGTTCTGCTCCCAGCTTTACAGCACATACAAACCTCGAAGAGCACTACAGTGCCAGAAATACAGCCACTACACCATCATACCCATCCATCTCTTTGGTCACTGGACTCTCTCTTTGTTTTGATTTTTATTTTGGAATAGCTTTTATTTTGACTTTTGCAGTCTCTTCCAAGATCTACAGCTAGATTTAAGAAGTATGGTATAGCAAGTTCAAAAGGGTTTTCAAGCATAGTAGAATATTACTGCATTTCACAGACCTCTCTGGGGAGAAGCAATAGATTTTTTCCATTTGTCCACTTTCCTCTCACACACCAGCATTACCTCTGAGTGATTCTCGAGTATTTTATTTACCTTCAAACAGATAATTGCTATTTTAAATTAACATACTGCTGTAGTTGAGGGGAGGACTCATTTAATCAACAATGGATCATACAGAAAAAGAAACTATGAGAAATCAAATCCACAGTTTAGCAGGCAACCGTGGGAGTTCAGAGGCAAAATTTATTGCCCATGAGATACCAGAATGGCGTTACTTTACCTGTAGGCTCAGGCTGCAAGACAGACAGATGACAGCCTATTGCCTTATGTGCAACACAGGCATAAGAATTCTTGAATTTGAACAGTAGAAAAGAGGACAGAAAATAAGCTGAAGAGTAAAAGATTATGGCTTTTAAAGCAATCTGAACTTAATATCATACATCCACTCAATGCCTAATCTTATTCCTCTGTCCTAAACATATATCTGCATATGGCACATGTATCTGCCAATGACATAAGTAGAGTTAAATAAACTTGTCTTAGGTAAAAAAATTACAAACTGGATCTAGTTAGATATGTTTAAGTCAATTGCCTCCATCATTTTTTACCAGATAAAGGGTTTAATTGTCACTAACTGCTGCTGACACTCCCAGGATCTTCTCCCCAGCATTATGCTCGTGATTCCCAAAAGGTGCTACAGGGTCTATACATGCTGTCAAGTTTTTCAATGTCCTTCTACATGGAGATGTATTTCCCTTGCAGCTTTAGGAAAATTTATTTACTTTACATCTCTGAAGTTTTTAATTTATTACAGGAACACTTGTCTTTCAGCCACTGCAGACCAACTCTTACAGAAGCCATTTTAATGCATGGTTGGGTTATTGCCACACTTGAAAAGCTTAACTGGGAAAGAATTTAGCCTTGCAACAGTGCTGTGTGGGCCCTCTGACACACACTGCTCTGCAGTCACTAAAAACATCTGAGTCCTTTATCACAAAAAAGCTGCTTGTATGTCATTTTTCTATTACACTCACAAAAAAATGAAGCACTATTTACATAGAATTCATATGCATGAAACAATTCATTCAAAGCTTGGATTTCTCTTAATCAAAAAGAATAATGCTTAAAGTCTCATATGAAAAGCAAAAAACATACACTGTTGCAGCAAGTTGTGCATGATAGGGCCATCTAGAACAATACAGAGAATATGAAATCAACCTGCAAAGGAACAATTTAATTTTCTTTCTAAATTACAGAAAAATGTGGAGTATCTAAATGGAGCAAGGTGTATACCTATCTGGTTTTGTTATGAAAGCAATGTGGAACAAATGTACACTTATCTAAGGCACTCACATTGCCCTTATCATCACAGTACCCAAGCACCTCAAAATTCCTTGTCAGCACTGTTAAACCTCAAGACCTGCGGGATGATTATATGGGTTGCCCTTGCAGGAGCAGCCGTTGAAGATACACACAAAAAATAAAAGCTTATATTCACAAATGCACTTTGCAGCCTATACAAATAAACTTATGAGCAGCTTTCTCTTAAGAAACCTCTGCAGATGGCTGCTATGTTGACTATATTCTGGGTGCAAAGCCATCACAGCTAGCTCTGCTCAGTTAGATCAGGACTAGGAGCAAACCACCAACACCCATGCTAAATCAGACTAGTAAACCCTGCTAAGACGGCAAACCTTGAAGTCCAAAACTGATACTTTCACAATGCTCTGTCCTGTATTTCTTACTGGAGAACACCGCTCACCTCAGCCCTGCTTACCCAATAGTCTGGAATAGATAATGTTTTGGAGGATACTTTGGTGTCCTTCTATCCCATATGCTTGAGAATCTGTAAAGGCAGGGTTCAAACAAAGATGAAGTGAGCACAGGTCTCATCCTTCCAGACTACAGATACTGCCAGAGTCAAGTGCTGGGATTTGGTTGTAAATTTCAAGTGCAGAGAAAGCCTAACTTTGCGCAAGGTCCCAGAAGGAACCGGTAGCAGATGGAGATCTCTACCCATGTTTCAAATGAGCCACTTGGCTGTAGGAATACCCTGTCATTCAAAGATATACCTGTTGTGTTCAAATATGTATTGTGCTCGCTGGCTGCTTGCAGTTATTCTTTTGCAGTCTTTTTATAATCTACCGTTTGGTACAAAACAAGACTTAGCAGTGCTGACAGATCATATCAGAGGTCTAGTAGCTGTCCTGAGATCCAAAAATAGATGAAATCTAAAAAAAAAAAAAAAAAAAAGAATTCCACTTACAATAAAATAAATTTGACTTCAGGAAGTCAAAGAGTTATACAATGCAAACTCAACCAGGAGGCAGAGGAAGTAACCTATCCACAGATTAGCATCTGTGAGATCTAAAAGGAAAAAACACAGGATGTTACTAGCAATAAAACCTCCTCAAACTTACATGAACTTTAATTGATATAAATGAATAATACTGTTAAAACTCCTCACTTTAGCCAGGATGTAACAATACAGATTGGAGACAACAGGACCAAAGCCCAGTGCAGGTCTGCCAGAGAGGTTCTCAGCTCCATGTGAAGGAGCTTTCCCATAGCCCAGACCACACTGAAGACAGACCCATTCTCCAAGAATACACTTGAGAACCATGCAAAATGGCTTTTATATAGGAATGATTAAATAGACCTAGGCAAAAAGACAGTGGCAGGGGACAGCGCTGCTCTTTCAAGGCATGACTGCATGTCAAGGGTGAACAGGGAATAACTCTTCATCATCTCCTAAAACAGGAACTGTGGGTTGGGGGTGGGGAATCAAATGAAATTATGAAGTAGCATGTTCAAAAACAAATAAAAAGAGATCCTTTTACATGCAGCTGTGAAAGTTATAATCACAGGATTCTGCAGAAACAACATTTGCCTAAATTCAAGAAAACCACCACAAGCTATCAAGTACAAAGGTAAACACAGAGGTACCACTTTTTGCTGAGGAAGTCCTTAGCTGTGAACCAGTGAGATGTGAGCTAGGAGAATAAGTCATAGGAATATCAGTACTTCTTTGATCTATTCTTTTATTTTTCTCTACATACAATGTATTAAGTCAGATCAAGTTTCTGATCATGCCAAGCCCAGGAATAGAAAGAGGCTATAGGATCTCTGACCCATGAGACCAAATAGCAGAGTACAAGGCCATAACTCAAGCAAGCCTCCAAGACACAAGTGAAGGTTAGTAATTTGAAAGAAAACAGTCTGAAACCAGCGAAACCAGTTCAGCATCTCCTTTTCCTCTCTTCCGTGTCCAAAGACTGAGAGTTTCATGGTGTATTCTCCAAGGTGTAAGGCAGTCTCCTGTGGCCTACCTGGGCCTAAGAAAATCCTATTGTTTTGTACATTCACCAGAAGTTAATGTTACTTAAATAAATCTTGTTGTTTTCTTCCATGAATCTCGCTCTCAACAACTGCAAGAAACATCAAGTGTTTAGGATCACCTACACACTGATTACAACAGCCATCATAAATTCCCACAAGCACACCTGGAAACACCAGAACCAGCACACCACAGGGGAAATGTACCAAAAATACCGTATCAAAAACATACCACTGGTACCTGCTTCACAAATGAGAAGCATCAGATGTACCACCTGATGAGGAAATAGGGATTTTTTTTATCTGTAATACTTATCATTTGAAATCTAAACAATATATTGACTCACAGTGAGGTTTCTGCAATATCCGAAACTTAAATAATTAATTAGCACACAGCAAACCCCATAACTTAAGTATGTGAAATAAACAGAGTAGATAAAAGAAAAGGCATTAAGAGGTACAGAACCCATATTTTCATGTTCCAGTTCCCTGCCCTGACACAAGCTCTCTATGCTGCTTTGGTAAAAAAAAAAAAATCCCTTGCTGCCTCCATGCTTCAATTCCATACACAAAATGGAGGCAAGGCAACTTCATTACCTCATCACAAGCTCAAGCCGAAGATTGCGAAATGTCTGCATTCTGTGGGACTGAAGGTCATACAGAAGCCTTTCATAGGTAAGAGTAAGAAATATTTTTAACTAGTCTTAAAGCATTTTATTACCCTTGCAGAGGGAGCACTCCTGCAGCCTGAGTCACTAAGTGAGCTCCAGTGAGGATGCCAAGGAAAAATTGTGTTTGCCTGTTCACTGCGTGAGCTAGAGTACAATGACAGCACTGAAATTCTCACACACACACACAAAAAGGAATGGAATATGCATACTTTTGTACACTGAATGCTGGAATAATAATGGAAGCTTGTAGGCTCTTGTTATTTAATAGAGATTAACAGTATACTATAATATCACAAAATTTGTTCACAGCAGGTAAAACTCACACCCTGCAGTGAACCAACAAAAGACCACTTAAACCCTAATTTCAGCCTTCACATTTGAGCCAGTGACAGGCTTCTGATAGCACTACACAGAGAGAGTTCTCTGGACCAGAATATAAAATGCACTTCTTTTCTTTAGGGCATTTGCTTCAAGACATTTTTTGTTTCCCATAAAAAGAGAATCAATGGAATCTTATAATCTGAAGTCCAAAGAAATCTCTCTTATTTACACTTGTTGATTCAAGTAAAACTATATCATGGTACATCCCTAAATTTCTAGAATTTTTAAAGTCATGAAAACATATAGAATTTGGCTGTTTTGGTAAAACAAAATCGTATTGCATTTTGGTTTTAGACCCAAACAGTTCTGCAGATGCACTAGATTCAGAGACCATGCTCTTCCTATGAACCAGGACGTAAGAGACAGGGACTTCACTATTCCTGAAAGTCACTTAAGCAATTAACAAACGTGAAAACAGAGAACAAGATTAGTTTTTGAGAGAGAACAAGATTAGTATTTGAGAGTGAGAGAAATTCTAACACATAAGGAGCCATAAGATGACCTGTAAGTACCAAAGAAAGGGAAAAAAATCCCAGCTTACTGATTAAGTAATTAGTCACAGGAAAAAAACAGGTTCTTTAAAAAAAAGATACAAAAAACCCCATTCAAGTGTAAGACAAAGGAGGGTAAAAAGTCAGCGCCAAGTACTAGGGTTGTGCTTTTCTCTCGCGCGCAAACACATGCGGAAATCAAGGATGTTAAACCTCAGTCTCTGTCCCCTGCTGGGGATCTGCAAGATCATCCCTGAGTCTACTGAGCTTCAACTGGAGAAGTGGAAAGTTGGATCCGTAACAAAGATCATTTTTCCGCCGACGGTTTAATTTTAGCAAGGCGCTAACAAAAGGCACAGCCCTCGATACCCCAAACGCGTTATCTTCCTTCCCAATTCATCGAAGTCCGCCTCCTTTTAGAGACACGATGCCGCGACAGAAACAGGGCTTTATTCGCCCGCTTTAGCCGAACAAACAGCTTTTCCTGCCGACACAAACACACCCTACAAACCGATGCCATAAAAAGGCAAGAAAGCAGCCCTCGCGGACCGACGGACCGCGGGGCACCAGAGGGCTGCCTGCCGCTGGTACCAGCCCACACCTCCCACCAGCAGACCAAACACCGCCCGTTCCAGGGGGTCTGGGGGCTTCCCCCGCGGCAGGGGCCGAGGCGCTTCGCCCCCAGGAAGCGGCCTGGGAGGGGAGGCGAAGCCGCGTGGCGCCAGCCCGCGCTCGGCGCTACTTCCAGCCGCAAGCTTTCTCCGCGGGCACCCTCTCGACGCCGCCGCGGCCCACACCCAGACCCGTGATGGCCGCAGCGCACAGGCCCCGTGCCTCGCCCGCCTGCAGCTACCACGCCGCAGCCCGCGGACGCCGCCAGCCCGGGCACCCCAGCCGTGGCGCTAAGGCAACGACCGCGCTCTCTGCGGGGCAGACCGGCCGTGAGGAGCTCCCGCTCGCCGCACCTGTCGGGTGGTTGCACGGTCCGGGGAGGGAAGAGCAAACGCGGCAGCAGCGACGGCAGCAGCAGACAATGGAGGAGTGAAGGACGGACACATTGACACACGGCCGCCGCTGCGGCCGCCCCCTCCGCCCGGCCGCCCCACTGCTGGAGTCTCTCTGGGGGAGTGCATGAAGGAGGAGGAGAAGGGAAACATAGAAAAGAGGGGCAAAAAGAAAGAGTAATCAATTTCTCCATTTTGAAACAATGTATAACAGATAAAAAACCTTCACCTCTCCGACAGCGCCGAACTGGGAAGTCATGAGAAGGGGATAGCCGGCACCAAATTAACCCCACGTCTCGGCGGGAATGGTTTATCCCACGGTCTGTCCCCGGCAGGGCGGAGTTGTGGGAGGAAGTCGGCATGAGGAGCGGGGCGGGTACTGTTAGGTTGGCCTTAGGGAGGGGATGATTGGAGTGTGGTGACGGGCTCGGGCAATAGCTGAGCTCCTCTCGCCAGGCAGCACCGTCCCGAGTTCGCCTTACTGTCTGTGGGAGGCAGGGGGGTGCAATGGCTCCCCTCAGGAAAGGTGACCTGAGTCCAGAGGAGAAAGATTTGCTGGGAGTGATCGCCACAGGTGAGCCCGGTTGGGCCCTCGCCCCTCTGCGGCGGTGGATGGTAGTGTTGCCCCTGCGGGCCTGGCCGCGGCGTCTTCCGCCTCGTCGCGGGCTGGTGAGGCTGCAGCCGGCGCCCCTGTCGGCAGAGTCTGGTCGGCACTGTGCTCTCACCTGCCGAGTCCTGCTGCCACGAATAGGGCCGTGTCGCAGCATCGGCGAGCTCCGAGCGCTCTCCCACCCCCACGCTGCGCCAGTCGCTCTGGTTGTACCGCGGGAGAGTTAGAGTTTATTTTCGCCCCCGCCGCCGGCGGCGTTACTGCTGGTGGCGAAAGGCAGGCCGCGGCCCCCACTGTGGGAGGTAGTTAGTGGCCCCGCTGCTGCCTTAGGCGGGCCGTGAGCTAGCCTGGGCCCCGAGCGCGGGCACGGCAGCGCGCCTAGGGTCGGCGTTCTGAGGGAAGCGTGGTACAGGCCGGACTGTCCTCCGTCCCCGCCTGTGGGCACCGTCCCCCTTCTCCCAGCGGGGAAAGTGGCAGTTCCTCTGGAAGCGAGAGCGCGCCTCTCTAGCACTGGCCGTACATGGGGCAGGACTTTGTCACCCTGGGAGTGCGGAGGGCGCTGCCAGCCCCGTCTGTGGAGGGGTGCAGGTTGCTGTACAGTTGGAACTGGGGAAGCCTAACTGTGAGGGTCTAATTCTGTCTAGGAAAGCTTGCATCTTTCTTACTTATATTAGTAATGTAATGATGTTTACCTGATAGCTTCTGTTGGTGTGTTCTGGAAAAAAAAAGTTTCCTCGAGGATATACACATTAGATAATTCAATTCTTTAGCCTGTTACAGGTTTCTCTATATGCTGTTGCCAGACCAGGATGTCCTTGCAGACAGGATGTTCTTAAATTAACAGAACTTGAGTTTGTCCAGGGTACTCTACACCTCTAATACTTTAAAGCTGTTTCAATTTGCATTTCATGTAATTATTGCATTTTCACCGTGTACGTGCTTATTGCTGGGGGCTTCCTGTCAAGCTTGCTGTAACAGTTGGATTTCATGGTCCACCAATGTGAATTTCACAGCCCTAAATGGTTATACTCCAAAGGGTATTTTGAAAATTGTGAGGGATGTTTGTTAGTTGGATATAAACTAAAAACACCTGCTGTGCTCCATGCTTTTCTATGTCTAGTTTTGGGGCAATTTGAACCCATATGAAATTTTATTTATTGTTTAGTGTTTTATTGTATCATTCTCAACTACATTAAAAAAATCCCTTTGTGTCAAAGACATAAGCATAGGACAGTCAGCAATAAATGTATTGTGGATCAGAATCAGACTTTAATCAGACTTTCAGGCCTTCATCTTGCAGGTGCTTCTAACTTACCTGATGCTAATGATTAGGGTCATGAGATAATTCAGGTTGGAAGGGACCTCACAAGGTCTCTAGGCCAACGTCCTGCTCAAAACAGGTCAGCTGTGAGGTCAAACAAGATTGCTTGGGGCTTTATCCTATCCTTGGAAACCTCTAAGGATGAAAACAGCACAGTGTCTCTAGGCAATGTGTTCTGCTGCCTTACTGCACTCACAGTTTTTCTTGTATCCAGTGTGAAGCTTCTCTTTCTTTCAACTTCTGCCTGTTGTCCCTTGGCAATGCACAGCTATGAACAGCCTGACACCAACTTTAAGCTCTAGCCAATTCTAGATGTCTGACTTCCAGCAGCTTAGTGTCTTGTTTGGAAATCCTTCAGTCTTATGTCATGCAAGACTCTGAACTTCTAAATGCTATATTGCTTTGCTTTGCTTGCATTAAAATTTACTTTGAAGATCACCCCTTGAAGAATTGCTCTTTCTGATGTTTGTTCTTTTGCTGATGTGTTCTTCTGAAAACCACTCTAGGTCCTAAGAAGCTCACATGTTTAAAAAACACTCAACATACATATATATATATATATGTGTGTGTGTATATATATATATGTGTATGCATATATTTGGAGGAGTAGGCCAGTTGACAGTGTCCTGCTAAAGCATGTTTCATTCAGACCAGAAGTACCTTTGAAATGGGATAATTTCCTTTTGTGAGAATTTAGATAGCTCTTTCAGACATAAGATGCTCTGAAATAGGTCAAAGTACAGAATGTTAAAATGCTCAGCATTATTTTACTCCTTCAGAGTTGTTCTGGTGCTGTGTATGAAGAGACATATTTGTGTCTTGCTCTTGTGTGTGTACATCACTTACTTCACAAAAAATGGATGTTCACTTCTAGTGCGTGCTCTTGGGCTACTTTGATGTTGACTTGTCTTTTAGCTTAGTTCATTTCTAAGCTTCTTAACTAAGTGTGATTGATTTATTGGTGGTTATCTACATCTCAAATCTACAAAGATTTTTATAGTAATCAGGAATGGAACTGATCTTTTTCCTCTTGATTCTGAATTTATTCACTTTCTCACCTCCCTTTCCCTCTCTCTGTCTTTTTTTTTTTTTTTTTTTTTTTTTTTTTAAAGGAAACACCGAGGAGGCTGGAAGGCTACTGGGCAGCAAGAATGTCCGTGTCAATTGCTTGGATGAGGTACAGTGAAACTGTACAAGCATTATGCTAGCTTTAGCAGGGAAAATATTAGGTCTGCAGGCCTTTTTGTTGTTAAATAATATTGCTACACAGACTCCTGGAAATCAGAGTTAGTCAGAGGATATTTCCAGCCTGCAGATGAATCATGAACCTTTGAAAAGCTCTTACTTTCTTAATAAAAAGTTGAAGGATTCTTTTTACTTCAAGTACTGCACTGTTTGTATTATCATTCAACGTTCAGCATGAATTTTGGTGTCTGTAAGGTAAGGTGAACACTGCAGTGAGACCCATGGGGTGCTCCCTGATTTCTTTTCACCTCTACCAAACTGTAGCCCCTTCGCTTGACAGCATCAGACAGTGTGGATAAAGAATACTTGTCTCCATCTCATGCTTGCATCTCATCACCCAAAGCCTTATCTTGGCAGAGTCGTAAGCATAGAGCGAGCAGCTAGGTCAGAAATGGAGAACAACGGTCTTTTGCAGAGGCAAACGTGATAGACAAGTAGAAGATAAAAATCTTTTAAGTGCTACCTGAAGATGGGAGGAAGGGTGTGGATGAAGAAACCTTCTGTGATGTTCATAGGTTTCCTCTTTCTTTTTACAATGTTTTTCTAAACTGTGCAACATTAATTTCAAGTGCAACATGGAAGCAAAACTGCAGCTGCTCACCATGCATGCTAAACTAACGTGTCATTGATCAATTTATGAATGTCAATTTGGTTTTTTCCCCCAACATTATCATTTCACAGGGTCACTGGGAAATTCAGTCTAGAAGGGACCTCAGAAGGTCTCTAGTTCAGCCTCCCACTCAAAGCAGCTTCAGCTCTAAGGTCAGATGATGTTGCTCAGAGCTTTATCCTGCCTGGCCTTGTAAACCCTTATGGATGGAGACCACACAATTTTTCTGGGCAGCTCGTTCCACTGCATTACTGTGCTTATGGTGAAAATATTTCTGCCTTATATCTGAACCTCTATTTCAACCCTAGGCTCATTGTCTCTTGCCCTTGTGCCTCCATAACTGATGTTTGTCATGATCTTCCTGCAGGCACTGGCAGGCTGCTGTTGGGTCCCACCAAAGCCATTTCTTCTTCAGGCTGAACAAGCCCAGTTCTTGCAGCCTCTCTTCACTGCACAAGTGCTTAAGTTCCCACCATGTCTTCATGGTCTTCTGCTGAGTTCAATGCAGTTTATTCATGTCTTTGTTGTACTGGAGAGGGTATTGTAGATGTGGTCTTGTGAATACTGAATGGAGGGAAATTACCACTTCAGCTGCTGTTTGTGGGAAGTTAGCCTTTGTTGTGCTGCCATGAGATCCATTTACTTATTGTTTTTAAATACAGGTAAATGTCTAAAACTTAATTTCTAATGTATGAATTTCAACAATCTTCTGAAAAACTAAAGCCAGTCAGATGAATCTTTACAGTAAACTTTAGGCACCCAATATAGTGTTTTCAAGTGTGAGTTGTTGTACGCACTTTAAAAGCTTTTCTTTTAGTGTAATCTCTGAACTAGTGCTGAATGACTGCACCCCTGATACAGTATTCATGCAACATGCAGGATTACTGTTGAGAGGATATGGTTTATTAATAGAAACCATAACTGAGTTATGCCTCAGACTATTGTTAAAGAAGAAATAGTATTAATAATAGTTGCTTAATGTTCACATCTGACTAAATACACCCAAAGCACCTGTGACTTAAAAAGTTCGTATGGTAGACTTCTTGCAGTCTCCTTTTCATCCCCAAGACTGGTGTGTAATGATGCATATCTAACAGGAAAAGGTTCAGATTTGTTTGATTCTTAATCCATCAGTCATTTCACGCTCACTTTTAAAACCTTTCTATTATAAACCATTTTCCCTCTAATGTGTTATTCTAATACCTATACATAAATTGTGTGTGAAACCTGTTAAACATTAGCTTCATCTGTTGCTACAACTGGGGACTGGTTTGAATGTGTCAGGTCTTAGTTTCTTCCTCTGCTGCCTTGACTGTTTATACTGAAATTCACATTATTATTTATATTACTGTTACTTATTAATGTTAAGAAATGAAGAAACAGCCCTGCAAATTGAATGCTTAGATAGTGAAATGGGAGCACAATTCAGCTGGGAACTAAGGACTCATTTTCTTCAAGTCCTCACTACATGAGAGAATCCACAGGATGAGCACAGGCATATTGTAATTTTCTATTCTTTTTGTGCTACAGCAAACATGCAGTCACAGTTTAATAATTTCCAGAGGCTGGATGATCTACAGCGTCCAGAAGTAAGCTGTTGCATACTGCAATTCCTGATAGTAAAAAAATAAACACATAACCATATTGTTTCATGAAGATTTTGTGAGCTGTTTGTTGTTGGTAACTTAAAGATTATGTGAGGCTTTGGTAGTTATACTGGATGTATATGTACAAGTGAAAATTATCAATAGTATGAAGATCAGGATATTAATTCTTTTTATATGCTACTTCTTTTGTTAGCATGGCATGACCCCTCTAATGCATGCAGCATACAAAGGGAAAGTAGACATGTGCAGGTTGCTCTTGCGACACGGAGCTGATGTTAACTGCAATGAACATGAGCATGGATATACTGCTTTGATGTTTGCTGGACTTTCAGGTAACTCCTTACTAAACTCAGATCACTGATTTTTACAACATTGATAGGTACAATGTGCTATAAATCAATAATTTTAAAGGAAAATATTGACATGTTTTTATTATTCAGATTTACTGTTACTTTCATGAACCATGTGAATATGTCAAGACCAGTAGAACCATCAGGTCAGTGGAATAGGAGAGTTACTGTTCAGGCTTGGGATCTTTCATATAGAAATTGATTTTGTTCATTGTTTTGAGCCAGATAGTCTATCTGTACTTCATCCTGTTTGTTACAGATCTCAAAATTTAGTCTCCCGTGACAGTTTTCTTCTGCAGTGGGATACAGTCTGTTTAATTATACTGTGCACTGAAAAAGATGCTGCACCAAACTGCCTTTTTTTAGGATTACAAATCGGTAGCTTTATTAGTATTAGAGGCTTGTCAAATCAATCCAGTTTTCAAATTTTGCCTGTCTCCTCTGTTATTTTTGCAATTATCTTGTGGGCTTTTATAAATGTATTTAGTAAGTTTTAAGAATGTCCTCTCACATTGATTATCCCTCTCCTCTTACATTATTGTTTTCATGAGAGTGCTTACAGCTGCATACATCTTCTGTCTCTGGTGGTGGTTTGCAGCTTTCCTCTTGCTATTCTTTTGCCCTGATGAAAGAAACAGTTATTTCCTTGAGTGAGAAAAAGACACTACATAAACCCCTTTATTCCTTCTGGCAATGTTAGGTTATTTTAACTATCTGCTTTACAAGATGTGTCTTCCCAAGGAGATTCTAGGGAAGTAAGATTTCTTAGCAGGTAGAGTTTAAACTGTCTTCTCTCATCATAAGTACATACGTTAAAAAAAAAAAGGCATGTGTGTGTTTATGAACCTTAACTGGATCATCAGGTTGTTTTTCTGCTTTAAACCTTTGGTAAAAAGATTTGGGAGATTTGACTGTTCTGTGACATTAAGCAATATCAAAGCTGCAGCAGCTAGATGGGAACAAACTCTTAGAGGTGGTTAAATGACTGCAGCTTTATGGAAGATGCCGGATTTTTACCATTTTCTCACAGCTGAGCTTTTAACCTGCCATCCTGGATTTGAATGCTTCTGAACGTTGACTTTATGGTCTGTTATCTGTGAGTGCAAAAGGTACATGAACACTACTGATGCAATGCTTTTGTTTTGAAATCAGAAACATTCATTTCCATCCACTACCCCCTTTTTTTATATTCACTTTTCTGTACTTAGAATATGCACAAAAACTGACGAAGAATACCTTCAAAAGCAGAACCAACACAAGTGGTGACAAGTATCTTTATTAGTCTCTGAAGGGCACCAATTAAGTCATCTAATCTTCCCATCAAATTTTAGCTTCATTTTACTTGGTATTTAGCCCAGTCTGAACACCCAGTTCATGCTGTGGAGAAAAGAACAATCTGTTCTCTCTATGCTCGTGCTATATAATAATACTAGATTTGTTTTTCTTCTTAGAATAGCAAACGTTGCAGCTGCACTGTCAAACTAGATTAGTAGAATTTGCTTCTATACTGTTATCAAGAAGGTCCAAGCTCTGGTACAGTTACATGCATATAACTCCCCTAAATTCCAGAGGGAGCTGCACATGCAAGAATTACATTCTGCCTGAATTTAGTGTTTACTTTGATTTGACCCTCTGGAACCATAAATAAGGAGGCAGCACCATGCTCTTTTTTTCATCCATTCTTAAAATAATGATATTAACAGCATTCATTTCCTCCTGGTCTTTAAGAAATTCACTCCTTGTTTTTCTACAGCATAAAGAATTACAAGTTCGATTTGTTCTCTCTCATTCCCCCTATCTTCCCCCCAAATTCAGGGAACAAAGAAATCACATGGATGATGTTAGAGGCTGGAGCAGAGACCGATGTTGTCAACTCTGTGGGAAGGACAGCAGCTCAGATGGCTGCTTTTGTGGGTAAGGTGAAAGTCTCTTACCATTTCCTAAATTTCTGAAGAAGTGAAATGCTAGATTCTCATGCTTTTTATTGGGAAAATGTTAGTAATTTCCTGTGCTGAACCAATGGATCTGTTCAGCTTTATTTTACTCTGTATCTCATCCTCTAACAGACTTAATTTGTATTATGTTACTATGCTTTGTTTCAAAAAACACAAATAGTCTTATCTGTAAGAATAGGGGCTGCTTTTCTCCATGGGTGCAAGTTTTTGCAATATCACCATGTTTCAAATAGTAAGAGGAAGCTGGTAGCATTCGAGGTGTCTGAAGTGCAGTACTAAGTGTTTAATTGGAGCTTCCTTTGTGTGGAAGGAACAAACGTAGCTCTAGGAGTCAGGAACTCTCATCTGAGCTTTTCCACTAGCATGCTGTGGGCTCACAGTGAGTCATCTCCTTCCCTCCTCCCTCTGCATTTGGGAAAATAAAAAGTCTCAGAACCTGTTCTGAGGTAGTCAGTACTTACTGACCTGAACTTCACTAGTACAAGAGAAAAGATTTGTCGTTCCAGTGTGCTCTGTGATCCTGGGCAAAACACACAACCAGGCTTTTTTCTGGTTTATGTTTCTTTTGTCTTTTTTTTTTTTTTTTTTTCCCTAAGCCCTTTTTACTTCTTTACCTATCTTGACACTGCTGGGAGATTCCTGGGTTAATGCTCCCAAATATACTTTTTCTTTGTTTCTAGTAAAGAGATAGTAAGTATTCTATTACTAGTATTTCTAGTAAGCAGAAAAAAGTGGAGTCATTTTAATGACTAAGCTACTGCTGTTCAGATGACCTTCCCAAAAATCAGAACTGAGGAGATCTTCACTTCTCATATGCTTTAAATGAGAACTCCCTAGCAAGTCATTCTGGATTCAAGAGACCACCTTGCCTTTTAGAATTACTTCCTTGAATATTGAGTTAGTGCAGTTTCAATTTCAATCTTATTCTGTTATTTGAAAGAGGAAAAGATTGACATTGCTCACAGGAGGTTCTAGCAGAAAAACCTTAACTATTCACTTGATATGTCAGAGAAGTCCAATCCTATTAATTATACTTGGAATTTGGACTGTATTTTCCAATGCAGTGCTGAATTATCAGAGAATGCGGAATGTTATCTCCAACCTGCCTTTGAAGAATTCTTGTTTAAAATCCCATCATGTCACTATGACAGAATAAATATTTTCAGGCATACTGAGATGCTACTCTGTAAAAAATTGGAATATTGGAATCCATTCCTGTTCTTTTTTATTCCCTGTCCAATCAACATGAATTCATCTGTCAGTGTGTGGGAAGTGAGGGTACTTCTTCCCCTGTCATTTGTCTTATAATGTGCTCTATTAGCTCAGAACAGTCTCTTCTGAAACAGTGAGGGTTTTAAATCCTGGGATTTGCTTGGCTGTGTCTTTGTCTGATTAATAGGATTAGTGCCAAGATAAATCAGTCAGTTTAAAGAATGTGGTCCTGAACTAGAGAAGCTAAATTTTACTTTCCCTTTAGCCAAGTAATCCATCATATTGTCAGATGCAGAAAACAAGAAGGAGGTGTAACTGCTCTCATCCTTTTACTTCCATCACAGTCCTTTTTTTTGTAAATTTGAAACATATTCTGTTCTTGTAATTTTTCCCACTTCAGGTTAATACTCTATTATCTGTTTCAGGTCTGAAAACTTAAAAGTCTCAGTGCAAATACCAATTTTGAAAGTACAAAGTGGAGAGAAATTCTCCTGAAAAACTTTAACACCTGTATCAGACTACTAGTATAGTATAACCTCAGAGATAAAAACCTATTCTTAGTTTTGATTTACCAGGAATAGAGGATGCAGGAAGGGGGCAGTGTTCTCCAAATAAGTTCCTTAAGTTGTTCCCTGCTGGGAGTCTTTTAGTCAGTTTTACTCAACATAAAATTTACACACAAAAGAATGGCAAGAATTGCCTGTTACCAGTACAGAGCATATCATGGTAAGCTCCTTTGTGGGTGATTCTCACCTGTATTGCTTCTATTAGATTTGGGGTTAGCCTTGCTTTAAAAAAAATTTATATTTATTATTATTATTCTATTTCATTGGTCTCTTTTTTTTTTTTTTCCTTGTGTGCTTTTAGGTCAACATGATTGTGTGACTGTCATCAACAACTTCTTTCCACGTGAAAGGCTGGACTACTATACCAAACCACAAGGCTTAGATAAAGAACCAAAACTGCCAGTAAAATTAGCTGGGCCTCTACATAAAATTATTACTACTACTAACATGCATCCTGTTAAGGTAGAGTTATACATAAATTGTTTGTTGGCATAGGAATGTTAGAAAGTATTCAGCTCTTCTGAGAATCCATCTGACATCAAAAGCATGGTCTCTCAATCAGATGCCTCTGAAAATGAAAGAATCAGTCTCAACATGTAGATGTGATTTAAAAATAAAGCTATTTCAGTGTTTCTATAAACCAGAATCTTGAAATTAACACTTAAGTGGAGAGGTTTTTAGTTTTTTTACATCAATAACCCCAAGTAGCTTTCTTTTTTGGCTTTTTTTTTTCCCCTAACCCCATTTGAAGTGGAAAAATAAAACAATTTTATATCTTCACAAAATCTTATTGTTCTCTCAATGCTTGTCTCAGTATTGAGACATTGCTTCCTGCCTTCATCACTGGTTCACTATAGTAACATCTGCTGCTGCTGTTTCTGAAAGTATGTGCAGGAGATGTTTACTTCTCAGTATATTTGCTGAAAATGAAGTCTTTAATGGTTTGTTCCTCTAGTGTAGTTCAGAGAAATAAATATACCTAAATGGAAAGATGAGTGCCTTGAGCTTGCCATTCAAAGTCCGGAATTTGTCAAGTTGTCAACCAGGGATCTGTGGTACATACAAACTGTAATGTGCAAGTGGAAGCTAATTTATTGAGTGGAGTATACAGGTGCCTCTTAAAACTGTTAATTCAGTGCTTTACTAGTCTGCCTGAAGGACTCCCAAGATTACGTGAGGTCAATGTGTTCTATGAAACTGTCTAAATCCTACAAGTCCAGTTTATTTTAGGTGTTCAAAGGAAAGGTTTTAGGACAGTGATTTCTATGTTTCTTTTGGAATCATTTTGATTTCTCAGATTGTTATTCTGAAAAAATTACAGTATACTAAATAATGACTGGAAAAGGAAGGGGAAGACTGCAGAAGATGGAAGTAGAGGAATATTAGAAACCCCACTGGAATGTAGCTACAATGAGCTATGTAATCCTTAATGCTAATGCACAAGTTTAAGTATATTAGTTCCTAATTGCATTACGTGTTCTTCAATCTATCTCCTAGATTGTGTTGCTGGTAAAAGAGAACCCTCTGTTGGCCGAAGTAGAAGCACTGCAGAAATGTTACAGGGTTCTGGATCTAATTTGTGAGAAATGTATGAAGCAGAAAGATATGAATGAAGTACTTGCTATGAAAATGCACTACATCAGTTGCATCTTCCAGAAATGTATTACATTTTTAAAAGAGCGAGAAGATAAACTAGATGGACTTATCAAAAGGTATGCATTGCTACAGAGAGATCTGAAGGTGGTCAGTCTGATGGCTCATCTCAATGAACCATCTTTACAGGTATCAGGGAAAGACGACTGTAATAATAGATTGGATTAGATTGGGTAAAAGCTATGCCAAGTAAATTTTGAAGTAATCCCAGATGCAGTCACCCTCCTTTTTTCTGTCTGAAGGAGCATTAAGCGTAGATGTAGCGCTTAGGGGGATGGTTTTGGGATAGCAGTAGTGTAGGGCTATCGGTTGGACTTGATGATCTTGATGGTCCTTTCCAACCGTGAGATGTTTCTATGTCCTTTCCTGAGGTACAAAGGAAATGTTCCTAGAGTTTCAGCTCCCTGCTGGAGCTGATTAAAAGCTTGGCAATCACACATACAGTATGAAGCAACAGAGAGCAATATGTGGTGGAGAAAAAGAGGAGAGATAGGCTTGAAAAAAGGTCTTTATGTCGAATCATCTAGGAACATTTCTCTTGTCATTTTGCTCCCAGTCATGCATGGATGAGGGTTTTTTTCAAAAACACTTAAGCAGTAGAGAACTGAGTGTCTTACTGGCTCTGGACAAGACTTGGCCTCTTAATTCACTTAGGCAGATCTTCAGAACCCACTCAGAGTTACAAAACCAGCTGCCTGATCTTAAGTACCAAAGTAAGTGACCTGGCCTCTAGAAGCATCACATTACCCACAGACCTCTGGATTTCTACGTGATACTGAAAATAAATTGTGAAGTCTGCTTTCACATACTGAAATCAAGTATTTCTTCAGTGATACATATAAACAACTAGGAGTCAACCAGATAAAATATAGAGGCATCAGGACTACAACTTTTGGTTATTTGGTTGTTAAACATAACCAAAGTTTGTATTTTAAAGTATTGCATATTCTTCAGTGTTTATTTCTACAATGCTCATTTTCAAAGACAACAAAGGATTTTGCTGCTTCACTCTGATGTAGATAGTGGTCTACCTATAGGTGATTAGTTTTCTCTGGTTGGTTGAATAGTAGTGGTTTCAGACCTCACGTTTGGTTATTTTCTATTCCATAATGATTGTACATTAGAATATAAGTTTATTTGCAGTTTAAACACTTATATATGAAGTTGCCAAATTATTTTGAATTATAACTCCTCTCTATAATTTGAAAGAGCACAGAGAGCAGCATGCTACGCATTTGTTCTTGGACATTTACTATGTGATTTCTTATTTGACTTTGGTCTTCAAAAATTTAGTCTCTTGAAAGGGAGAGAGAAAGATGGTTTCCCTGTGTATCAAGAGAAGCTAATTCGAGAAAGTATCCGAAAGTTCCCTTACTGTGAAGCTACATTGCTCCAGCAGCTCGTGAGAAGTATTGCTCCTGTTGAAATAGTAAGTTTTTCCTACCAAGAAAATAATTTCAATGCAACTTGCATAAATTCAGTTTAAACTAAGCCACCTTTCTGTTTCTCAGCTTCTGCAATGTGTTAAGTTAAGCAAAGGTTTTTGATGTCCCTGAACTCTCTGGCAAACTGTAATTTTGTTTTATTTATTGCAGGAAAATGCTCCAAATTACTTTAGTAGTTTTTTTTGCTGAGCTCACAGTGAATGCTTAAATACCTCACCTTTTAAAGAAAATTGAAACAATTTGTTTGTGTGCCGGACGTTTCTTTTCCTACTCTGGGACATCTGTTTGTTTTTTCTTTGCCAATTGGCTTTTGCATATTGTAGATTCAGATACAGATGAAACTCGTTTTGTACTCTTTTCACAATGTCTAAATTCAATTTAAGAGCATTTCCTAGATTTAATGCATTCATTATTTCTTGTGCATATAAAAAGTTGGTAATATATGATGGTAGAAAGGAAAAAATATTCTGTGAAGCTCCTTTTATCACAGGGAGAGGCGAGGTGATACAGTGCAGAGCACTGTATATCTAAATTAGGAAATCAAAATTACAAGTCAAAAATGTAACTTCAGGTTTCCTCCTATCAGCCTTTGCTAACACACTCTTCATTATAGTACTATTGCTTACTTCATAATAAATCCTACACGAGTTACTAGTCTTTTTAAAGAATGTTCTTTCTGGTCTCTGAGAGCTAGATGTTATATGCACTAATACAGGCGAAGAGGAACAATTTTGTGATGTGTTTGGATTATGCTGACTGAATTAAAAATAGCCTCTATTTTAAGTGGCTCCAAGTCTACTAAAATGTAATCCCTACTGTTTGTCTAAGCCAGAAAAATAAACACAGTGTGAAAACATAAGCCATCATGATGCATTAAGACTTGCTTTAGAGTAAACATTTTCCTTCCTGTCCCTTTTTTAGTAGAAGAGCTTGCAGTCTTTTGTGCCTTTAAAGAAACATGGTTTGTTCCATTGGATTTCTGTCCATTTTGCAGAACTGGAGAGGAGGGGATGCCATCAACTTTTATTTGAGTGGAAGCCTTTGACCTTTGGCATGCATAATTACTTGGATTCAGTGTGGGCATCTCAGCACTGTCAGAGTAGTTACGATCATGCATCTATTCCATGGTAGTCTAACAGTTTAGGGTTTACTTAAGAGTTGGAGCAACTTTGGCATTTTTTTGTTCTGTTAACATCATTGCCCAAAAGAATAGTTTTAATTTATGGTTACCATAAAAGAAAGATACTGCAAGTAATAACTAAATAATTACATGGAAATATTTGTTTTGAAGATTCAGAGTTCTGACCATTTGGCCTGTAGCATGAGCACAACACTATATAAATACAGTAAATACAAAATACTTTTCAGTGTGTCAGCACAGAGACTAATCTGCAAAAACCTGCTGCTTATGATCTACAAGCAGTGTAGACAGTCTGTAAGGAACACTGAATTCATTAATAGTATTACTAATAATTTGCAGAGTAGAAAAATTATAATTTTTATCCTCCCTTTTACAGAAGCTAAGGGCTAAATTAACTTTATATACAAAAATTCATCTATCTGTATAAATGTTAAGTTATGCATGTTAGTTGAAGTTCTTTGATTTAGTTTTATCTTCAGTGAGATTGCAGCTGACTGGTTGGAAGCTTGCATTGCTTGTTGTGTTTCTTTCATGTTCCTCTTCATGACAGTGTTTGCTGTTTAATCTCACTATCACCTCTTGTCATACCTTTCAGGGTTCTGATCCTACAGCTTTTTCTGTACTTACACAAGCTATTACTGGCCAAGTGGGTTTTGTGGATGCTGAGTTCTGTACAACTTGTGGGGGAAAGGGAGCAGACAAAAGATGTTCAGTATGTAAAATGGTAAGAATCCATAAATAGTTATAATGAATCACACCAAATACTGCCACTGAGGTGCTGAGGATTTTGACTGCTTCACTCTTTACTGTGTAGACTGAGGAGGAATGGCATGCATGCCTACCGTGAAATTGTGCAAGCAATCTAGTTTTGGGAGAGATACCTGAAACTCACAAGTAGGAGTACTTGGATTTCCAAGTGTGTATGTTTAAGAATGAAGACAATAAAATCTCTGCATGTTTGGAGTTAATAAAACTATTCTTACAGATTTTTATGTAAGTTACAATGACTCCATATGACCTTACAAATTTCTTTAAAATACTATTAAGTACTTTACATAGAGAGATTTAACTTGGTACACTAAATAAATGCACTAATAATGTACATTTTTTTAGTACATGAAAATCAATTGATAGCTCTGGTAACTTTCAGGTGATGTACTGCGACCAGAACTGCCAGAAAATACACTGGTTTACCCACAAAAAAGTCTGCAAGACCCTGAAGGAAATTCATGAGAAACAAGAACTAGAAGCTGCCAAAGAAAAAAGGAAACAAGAAAAAAAGCAAATGAAAGGTTAGGATCTGTATTTGCTTGCTGAAACTAATGCTGTATTACCTGCTCCGCAAGGAACAATAGTAACAGGTCTTAAAATCTGTGACAGCTGAGGTTGAAAGAAAAATCTTTTTTTCTACAAGTAAAGCATTCTGAATTACACTGCACTGTTTCAAAATCCAAAGCTGTAATCAAAATCATGCAGAAGTTTCATGATATTCTACCTCTCATTGGAGACAAGTTGGGTAATAAGCAAGCAGCCCACTCCTTCCAGCTGCAAAGCTTAATGTAGATGTTAACTCTCCTCTAACATTTTCTTCTTCATAGTCACAGTATCAAGTTAATTGTGTTATGTACTTTGAATGTGAAGTGTTAGTCTTTAAACTGTTAATAGTGCTTTTCTCCCTTCAATAAGCAAATAACAGAAAAATCTCCATATTCTCCTCTCCCTAACTTACTTTGATAGAATGTTTCTAGAAGTGAACTAACAGAACAATTGGAAGTGAAATCACTTTTTCTCATTTACAACTTATTAGATTCCCCTTCCTTTGTTTGATGGATTATAGCAGTGCACTGGACAAATCACACTTGTCTTACAATGATAATATTCTTCACTTTAGCTGGACTCTGACAACAAGAGTCACTGTTGCATGGGATTAAGATGACTGTGGAAGTTGGAGACAAGGCTACTAAAAATCCCTGAATACGTTGCATACCAATACAGCAAAACATAATGAGCTGTCAGCAGTGTGATCCCTCACACCAGTGACAAGTACACAGTCCTGCGGGTTCATATGAACTGAATAAGACAGTGGCAAGGTGCTGACCGCTCTTCAGAGGGAGCGACAGTATCAATGGTGGATGACTTTTCTCCCTCCCTTCCTAAAGAGGGAAGCTAGTATGTTTTGACATGTTACTACTGCACTATCTCTGTATTAATCTTCATTAACTAATTCAGATACATGGCCAACATGCTACAGACCTTGTCAAATTATGCACTGTCAGCAGGATGGTGAAGTCATCCTAGCTTTAAGTGACCTTGTGAATAGTGGTGTCAAAGCTCTTCATATCAACAGCAGTTTTATTTCAAAAAGCTGGTAACACCCCCTACAAATCCTATACAGCAGGAAAAAAAACAAAACAAAAATTCCACAGCTGCAGTACAAGCAAACCCAAGAGTTTAAGAGTTTCCACTGTACAAGGGTGAGCTTTAAGGAAGTCAATGTTTCAGCCTGTGCTTAGGGCAGTTAGCTCCATAGCCCAGTGGGACCTTGGCAGGGTTTTGGTAGTGCTGTGGCTAGAAGCGATGGTGGTTTTTGCTGGCTATCAATCATAACAGAATAAGAAACCAAGACGAACTACTGTGGAAGGTGCTGAGGCCCCCAGCTAGGCTTTCCTCTCTTTTCAGTATTGCTTGCACACAACCTCTACTTAGCAGAAGCAGGGCAAACAGTTATTTACCTTTTTTTTTTTTTTTTTTTCCTTCCAAAATATTGCTTGAAAAGTGAAAGTGCAATAGCTGATTCCATTCCTTGCATTCAGGTTATAAATTTTAGGATGACTTATTTCAGCCAAATTACATTGTGGTCAGCTGCTCCTCAGCAAATAATTTCTTCAGTCTGTTACAAGCAAGAGTGCTTCTGAAGTAATCCTCTAACTTGCCTCTTTATTTTGTTTAAAGAAAACTAATTAAACTAATCACTTTTGTAATTGATGCAAAGTTTCCTAGTGTTTATTACTCTTCAATAATAAAACTGTTTGCTTGCAGATGAGTTCAGTCTTTTCTGATGATGCTATTTCTCTTGTTTAGATGAAGCGCAACTAGCAGAGGGTAGTTCTGCAAGTGGCGAACAGTCAGAACCTGCTCCAGATGCTACCAAAGAAGTGGATCTAAATCATGCTACTGACCAAACAGAAGTACCTGAATTCACCAAGGAGACAGAGGCACCAGCCCTACACCCTGAAAGTCCACTGGAAAATGAGACTGGCTTAGATGACATTGCTCTTCAAAAAGTTCAGGATTCTGAGGAGTAAGAAGAGGGTGGGAAGGGACTAAGAGTTCTAGCTACATCCCTGTACCTCAAGGGTCCTAAAGAATTTTTTATGCTGACCATGTGTGAGTTCTTACAGCATGACTTATGCAAGACTCCTTTTGAAAGACAGCATGTTTCTGCTTGTCATGGAACAAAATACTGGCTAACTTGTCTATAAATACTTCAGGTTCTGTTCTAGATTGTCAAAATAGGTATTTACTATCTGATAAAAACTAGAGTGGCATAGGTCCATCTGTATATATACCAACAGCAAGCATAGTAAACATCTATGAGTATCTGTGATTAATCAGCCACTTACAGAAAAATAAAAAGCATTTAATGTGGATTATTTGTGTTTTCAGAACCTAAAATTTATTCTATTTTTTTTTCTGCAAGTACACAAAAGTGTAGTTAAAAGCATTCAGAAGCCAACTGTTAAAATTGTTTTACACTACTTTATGAAGCTTTATCTGAAGGGATTCAGTAGCAGTTAAGTTTCTGAAGAGTCATGACATCACTGTAAATATTTTTGACTAGTTAAGTGCACAACAATAGTGTCTACTTTGTGGCAATTTTATTAAATGATACTGCTGTTTCAGATGCCTCAAGCTGACTGTGAAATGTGTTTCAACAGTACTATGTCACTATTGGTTTAGTCAGAAATATTCCAAGTTTATCAAAGTCTAATGAAGGGAAGACCAGAATGATTTAAAATGTTTTCACTGATGAGAGTAAATCTTTCTTTATTTTTATCAGTTTCTAAATCTCAGCTGTCATGCCTTACAGCCACTGGGATGTTGCTTATGAATTATTTCATAAGCATAAAAGATGCTTAATATTATTCATGCTGAACTTAGTCACAGTGAATTAGATGGGAAAATTTGTATGTGAATTGATACAACGGGGATTTCACTTAGGCTTTCAATTAAATACCATAGCTAGAAAATTACTTTCCTTAGCTATGCTGCTTCACTCAGATTTGCTACTGTTTTATGAAATCAGTGGGAATGCAACAACCAAAAGTATCACTTGCTGCATAAGAATGGTAAAATCTGAGATTCTCTAATTGCTGGATGAATAACAGATGTTTTGAACATGGCAGTATCCTTCAACTTAGAGGAATAAGGACCATCCTCAAAAGAGAGGAAAAACACTATTAATTTTTTACTACTTAATATAGTAAAAGTTTTTGTTTACTATTCTGACAACTGTAAGATTAAGGGTACATAAATGCACCTGTGCAGGGAATGTACCTGTGTTTTCATTTCAAGGATTAGTAAATTGTGAGGAATAAACGGAAGTTTTTTAAAAGAAAGGAGCTGTGTGGCAATTCTGTTTACTGCATCTGTAACACCTTTTTGGGACATATGGTGACACCTCATTTGACATTAATGGGCTTCCTGTAGCTCAGGTTTATGAGTTTAATTTCATAGCAGTTGGCAAGCAGAAGATGCATGCCTCTAACTTAGATACGGAGTCATGATGTTGTTACCATTCACTCTTGGATCTGGGAATGCAGAAGTGCTGCTGATTCTCTGTTCTACCTATAGCGTTCTACCTATAGCACTTCAGGGTTTCTCTGGCCATTTAATCCTGTCCTTCAAGGAAAATGAATCAAGATTTTAGATGTATGGTAAAATCCACAGCACAAACCTGCTTTTGTTGGGAAGTATGAGCATTGGAGATAGGTATGAAGCGTGGGACTGTTGATGTAGATGACGGACTTGCATTTGTTCTCATTCTACCTTGAAAAGGCTTTGGAGTCCCTATGAGCAGAGGCTGCCACGTGTCTCTTGCTTTGCAGCAATTGCAATCCAAGTTAGGTTCCTGGTGCCCACTGATGCTTCAGAGCTACATCTGCCTTCCTCAGCTTGAGCTGGTGACAGCTCTTCTATTGGAAGGTCCGTGGCTGATAGGTCCTGCGTGAACTTGGGGTAATGACTAGCTCTTGCAGAATTGTGAAGTGAGAGGAAACCTCTCAGGACATGTCACTTACAAGAAATTTAAAGTAGAATGAAAGTTCATATGCAATTTACTGACTCCTGAAGCAAGGTTTTAAATGACAAGACAGCTGTGGAGTGCAAAGCCAGCAGACACTCTTTCAGGGGGGTGTGATTCAAAAGATTTTTCTGCCCCCCACTAGGAAAAATGCATTTCTCAGTTCTCCAGCTGTTTTGCTAGGCATAAGATAACAGCTGTGAATCTGTCTAGCCTGCTTCATCACAGTTCTTGCTCCCTAGTTCACTTCTAGGCTAAGTGGTTTTTAATATTTACTCTCTCTTCACCCTGGGAAATCTGATTAAATTAAGAATATATAAAAGCTTCTGAAACTATCTGAGCATATCTTCTAGTGAACTAAATGTTGCATGTTCAATTCACTTAAGATTTTTGATGCAGGTAAATTTCCAAGGGTTTTCTTTATCTAAGTAAGGGGAGTTGTCAGCAAGACAAGCCATAGGCTGAAGAAGGGCTTTGGCAGAATGGATGAGAAAGATGTGAGGAGGTGTGAGCTTCCTCAGTGGTAGTTCTACAGAACTGTAAATCCACATGGTTATAAAAGAGAGGGTGTTAAAACCAGTCTTGGGGCAGTGCTTTGTGTATGGCAAGTCCTGTCTCTCCAGAAGGACCAGTTAGCAGAGGCCTGCATCCTGGGAGAATACTAGCAGCCACAGACAACAACAGCTAGATAGCAGTGTGCTTAAGAGCTCATGGTTCCACTGTATTGAGACCAAATGAGTGCCCTCATAAAATAAAAGTTTTCAGTGCATTCATGCAACACACAAATTAGCAATGGAAACTTTAATCCCTCCCAGAAATGGGAAAAGCTTGATGGTTGCTTTCTCATATCTTTATTTCGATGAAGACAAATTACTGCTAGGAACATAGTAAGTCTAATTCTCCAGTGGAAACTAAGGAATGAAATTCTTTATCCTTAGTTTCTTAAAAATTAGCTTGCAGTTTAGCTTCAATAATTTCTGATAACAAAAGTATGGTAGCAGTTACATTTCAAGAAACTTTCATTTAATGTTGCCACTATTTATCATTTGTTTTCTTAACTTCTCCCCTCCATATAACATACCTGATGATAAAAGGACTGTTACACTAATATCTTTTTCCTCTGGAAGTTCATTTAATCAGATGCATGTTTTAGTGTACTTGTTTTATAGAGACTGTAACTTACTGGAAAGGCTTATCTCCACACCAGGGAGAGGAGTATATTTTTCTTAAGGAAGAAAGCTCTCATCTAAATTGGACTGTCAGCTTCTCATGGGGCTCCACTGCTTTGTTCTCAAGACGTCTTTCTTGACAGGTGGCTACTTTGTTCCAGTCAAAGTAAGAAAATTCCATTAGAGATCTTGTCACTGCCCGCAGTAAAATGGCATCTTCAGGGTTCTCAAATGGTCTTCTACAAAAACAACAAAGCAAATGTGCATTATCTGAATGGTTCCAAAGTACTTGGGAGCTAATTTACCACATGTAGTCTGTGTAGGAAGTGAAGTTAGGAGTCATGATGACGCTAATAGTGAGCATCTCAAAATTGTACAGTTTTGGAAGGTTTCCTTTTACCAAATCTAAGAAAGCAAAACAAAATGAGAAAAGGTCAAAATCACAAGGTACTAAGGGGAAAAAATCATGCTATAAACTATTTAAAATGTATTTATAGTAAACTTTAAAATATTTTTTTCACTGCTTTTTTTCCCCACAAAATTATAACTATACTTTTAATGCTTTGCTTCAATGGAAATAATAAAACTACCTTTATGATTTCATAGTGATATGATACCCATTAATGTGAATGCACATTTATTTCACTGTGGATCTTTTAATTAGCCACCATGCAAATATCCATGCTCCAAGCTCCAAATGCAGAACACTGTGAGCTTGTGATGTTCACATATTCTGCCACAGCTGCAGTCTGGGAGAGAAAAGTGGCAGACACACAACATGACTGCAGAAATGGCAAGGACTTCACGTTACAGCAAAACCTTTTAACTCCAATACAATACTAAAATCTGATCTTATAAGAACATATTTCATAAAGAGGTAACTGTAGTCACAGATAGCCAATATAAACTATGTGACTATTTCCACTGAGTATAACACGTTGTCTCATGCTCAAGTACCTTGTGAAGCCCAAGCATCTACAAAAGTAAGATGGAGAGGAAGCTGTGTACCCACTGCCTCAAGAAAGACATCTAACTCCACTGAAAGTAGGAAAGGATTATTTTAAACATAAATTAGCTTGTTAAAAGCTGTACTCAAAGGGAGTAGCTATATAAAATCAAATTGTTAAAGGATATCATCATCTGTAAGCTTTATTATTTAATAAATATTTGAAATATTTTAATAGGCAAAGTTAGAAAGTATAAACAAACCTGATGTCTGAAGTTTGTAAATTTACACTTATAAAGATAGCATCTAAATGTCACCATGTTAGAATGCAATCTTAATGCTGCCTCACTCCACACACATACAGATAACAGTTAAGCTCTACATTTGTTTCTATGATCTGAAATTGAATAGAACAAAAAATAACATGAAGTACAGACTAAAAAAAGTTTCATTCTACAAGTCAGTAATCTTTTCCACAGAGTATGTGTTTTTGAACAGCCAGTCAGGAGAAAGTTGTCTGGGCCATAATACAGAACAGCTATTCTGATGCTCTAATACTTAAAGCATGTTTTTCCTAGTGATCAGTATTTGATCTTATAAATAAATACCATTTTTATATACCCATTTCCAAATGTGAAATACCTTTCAATATTAAATTTCAGACAGCAGCAGGTAGGTTGTTTCATCAGAATGCTATGAAGTTGCAGCTATATTAAATACAAAGGAACAGAAAATTTTTCAAAAACTCATTTTTACTGGACTTGTTCTCTGGTTAGGCATATTTTTTAGGCAAGAGACAAGGAAATTACTTAAATGCTTCAGAGGTGCAAAAGAAAAAAAAAAGGTCAAAAAATGACTTACTTATTTGTGTGATTTCCAAATTCATAACCTACAACAAAGTTCAAATTAAGGCATTAATGGCTGTACAGTATTTTGATTATTTAAGGATTACTATCCTGATCCCAAATTACTTCAAATGAAGTCAAGACTAGCAGATGATTTGACATGTTCAAGATCACCTTACTGTGCAAACAAGTATCTGTTGGGATTTTTTTTTAAGTTTATGTAGTTCTTGTATTTTATTTCCCACAGACTTACAGTTCCATGCTTCTTTTGCTTCTGCCACCAAAAAAATGATGCCACTGTCTACATAGGTGAATGATTGCATGGTAGAGACAACTGTATGCCTACTTTGATAATTATCAGTAAAAAAAATATTAAATGTGATTAAACTATCCTTCTTTTCCCCAGCCTTTTACAAATTATTGTTAAATAGCCTGCTTTCAGGTTTCCTATTGTGATAGTTATTGCTGTTCCAAACTTCATCTACACTGTGGTTCAAAATGGTACCATTTCAATCATCTTGGCACAATATTGCTTTTTCTGCTCTTAAAAACATCAAAAAAGCAGCTGAGGTTGTGTGAGATTTCAATGTTTGCTCTGGATTGTCATATGGTACAACTCACAAGGTTCCAGGTGGTATTCACCTGATTTCTTGTGCAAGGACCATGCTGTCTTCTTGATATGAAAGTTTTAGGAACTCTAAAACTTCCTTGATAGGCTATTATGACACATCATTAAAATATCCTCAGCATAGACAGCATTAACATGCTTACAAAACTCACAAGGTATGTAACATGTCAATACTATGTAGAAGAAAATTTGTTTCTTCAAGAGATTATTTTATAAAAGCACTAGAGGGCATCAAAGCTCTAGGATGCTGATCACTGTCCGAGGCAGCCTTGAAGTGTATTGAGATATTTTACATACAACTAAACACTCACAAAACATATGTTTTATAAAAAGTTTGTTAAGCTATCTTTAAAGACAATCCTGGGAGTGACTAGCACTTATTTGCCATAATACTTTTAGCCTATTTCTGCCCCTATTAAGGTGGCTGAGTTCCTGAAGCATTGATACTTTATTACTAATACAAATAACTTTTTGTCAGTTACCTGAGGGCACCATCAGTCTTCTGGCTTCTCGACTGTATCTGCCAGATCCCACACCAGTCTCCAGGGGTGTATTTACTCTCTTTCCAAAAGCTACTGACTGCCCAACACGAGCCCAGGCCCAGTTATACAGGTGAAGCGCTAACTCCCTTTCTCTTTGTGTAACTGCTGTTAAAAGGGATATAAACATTTTTATTTTCTCCTGCCAACTTAAAAGGCTACTATTACCTGTCTGCATGCAGAAGATGATTCACTTTTTGTGCTGACTTTAGTAACAATAGCAGTGTAAACCTGCATCATTTCACAATGATTCCAAATGTGAACATGGAGTGATGCTTCCTAAAGCTTCAGGGTGAAGCCTTGTCCAAGACATTTTGTTTCTTTTTGTGCAGTAGTACCAAAGTTTTAACCCAAGAAACTAGAATAAACAACTTTTCATAATGCTTAAAGATCTACTGCAGAAGTCAGTGGAGGTTTGTTTTATGAATAGCAAAAACAATTCCTTGTTCAAGGCTAGTTCAATTCCACTTGCTCAATTATGGAGAAAACTGTAGGACTGCAATCAAAAGATAAGCCTAAAATTTTCCTGCTTTGCTCTTTAATTCAAAAATAACTTGAAATTTTAAACAAAGACTTCGAGACTGTTACATTAAATAGGGGATATTAACTTCAGTGATATGAACTGCATACTAAACTACCACTCCAGCTACGGACCAGAAGTGAGCTAAACTTTTAGAACAAATAACTCTGGCAGAAGCAGTCTTAATGCAGGGAAGTTTTTTAAGTCATGGTGTCTAGGGAACCAATTAGGAAGGAACTGCAGGAGTCATGCCTGGAGGTAACAAAAGTGTGAGCACATGTTTGTGTAAAGGAGACAGCCAGGACTATGCTGTGGTAATGTTCCACAGATGATGAAAATGATTTGTAATGTTAGAGAATATTTCACCAAATAGAAAGTCCCAGGTACAGCTTGACACAAATTAAAGCCTCAAGTCTTAATCCAGTACTGATTACAGGATAATTGTATTTAGGAGATTAAGTCCAGGAAGTTTTATGGAAGTTTTTTCTAGAGCTGTAAAGGCAACAGATATTTTCAACCACATCAAGCTTCAGCCATCTCTCCCTAGTCAAAAATGACCATTAGTAAAACAGTCTGACAGACATGCTAAGCACAGGTTTAATCCAAGAACAAATATCCAAGAAACTGGAGGTACCAGTGCAAAATAAATGTGTAAGCAAACAGCTGTGTGGTCACATCCAGCAGCTCCTCATCAACCCCTGACACATGCTGTGGCCCATCCTCAGCCTTCCTTCTGCCAGCACCTGCAGATGTCCTGTGACTGCCTTGCTTAAGTGCTGCATCCTTATTCTCCTATGGACTGGGAGCAGGCTTTCAAGATGACACTGTTCTTCCTTGCTACTTTTTTATAAGGTACAAAAAGGAAGGGTACCTCACTCAGTGCTCTCCAATAAGTTTTAGTCCTCTTGCCAGTCACATAGCTCTCCAAACACCAGAGACAAAAATCACCAAGCTGATTTCCTGGGTCCACTGTGGCATGTTTATGGATTGACTGCTTTAACACCTGGCTATTTTTAAGACTTTTTTTTTTCCTCTGGTAGAATTTATTGTAGACAAGCTGTGAAAGATCTCCTGATGATTTATGAACATTTCTATTTGAAAGCTTGGTCAGGATGCACCTCATCTAGAAATGTGTATATATATATTTAAACTGTACAGAAACATGTGGATAGCTTAGGAAATTATCCATATCTAAGCAAGCATGCTCATTCATGTGAATATCAGCTTAAATGCACAAATGTAGGCATGCATTTCTAAGCACAGGCTTTTATCTGTCTTACCTAAAACTATATAGACCAAGATACAACACATACACAATTTAAAAAGACAGAAATCCAAAGCATTTGGCAAAGTAAACTGTTTATGCCATGCTCTAGCTGCTTGACAAAATCTTTCAAAGATTGGGCATGTGTTCATTAAATTTTTGCTGTTCAATAAATACATGTAAAAGAACAGGCAAGATTAATGCACCCATTTTTCCAAACTGATTACAATCAAAACAACTGTCCATGCTTTATGAGAGAGGAAAGCAATCCTTACACTTCCTGTCAAGGAGCTGTACCGAAGGAAGGGAGTATATCACATAAAGGCGGTAGTCTGTGTCCTGGGCCAGAGGGTTATGGAACAAGTCTGCAAAATGGGTAGAGAAAAAACAATCAACATCACAAAGAACCAAAGCCAGCAAAAGAATAACAACTAACTTAGTAAGGCAGGAAAATTAAAGGTCACTAGTTGCCAAAGACTTTGTACAAAATATTATCAAACTCCAACTGTTCATATGGTAGGTATAAAAATTCAGTTTACACATGAAAATTACTCAACTAAACATGGACTGCAAGAACTGGCTTATTGCAGAGCACACAAAGTACCACAGGCAAGAACTGAGTAAAGGTTGTCATCATACACTCCAAATCTTTGAGGGATTTTTCCTATTTTTTATTATATACAGACAAAACCACTAAGTGTTTGCCTTTGATTTTCTTGCATATTGTTAGATGATGTTTATTTTAAATAATAGTCGTGTTTTGGGTGTGACAGCTTAAAGACACAAAATTTGTAGGGGGAGAGAGTTACTAAAATCAGATGAGCTTTAGGCCACCTAAAGCTTTACCATAGCTGATATAAAGTCTTTTATTAGAGATATTTTGAAGGTGCAATAAGGTTGGAATGGGCATTTGGTACCTCCTACACAGAAAACAACTCTTCATGTATTCAGAGAACAACTTAAACTGTTCATTCTTGAACATTTTTTTTTAAATCACTGTACTTAGAAGTAGTAAGACGTCCACAAGGTGGCAGCAAAAGAAAGTTCAATTTTTACCAAAGGCTAGCTATTTTTTCTAGAAAGTGTTAATCAGAAAGCATTTTAGATATATACCTGATAAGTCTGTTCTTGAGCAAAGAAAACATGTGACAGCATTCCAGAGCAAAAAATGTTTCAGAAAATGATCTCTAAAACCAGGTACATTTGGTAGTTTAATAGAATAAAGATTCAAGAGAGATTTTTCCCAAGGCACAAGCCAGGCTTGATACCAAGTACTTCTGAATCTGGATGCTACTTGGAGTATGTTCCTCCTCATCAACACTGATTTGGAGGTTTGTTTTAGAGTATATTACTTTTTCTACTGCTTGTTCTTACAATAAATCCAACCACTGCATGGATCAAGATGGTCTTATTTTACAAAACATCTGGGATCAATTCTTGGCTCTGCTACCTACTTTCTTGTCAAGGTCATGCAATTTTATTTCTACAAATTAGGGATAATGCTTTCTTCCTCCACAGCTTTGTCTGTTTTCTCTATTTGGAGCACAGGAAAACGGTGTGCCTATCCCACATGGGGCAGAAAGGAACCACTGCGGTAAAAACGGAGCAAAGAACAAAAAGAGTTTCTGAGGTCTAGAAGCAAGATGTTATCAGCTGCAGATAATAAATCAGTTGAGGCAATTTACACAGAACATAACAAAAATCTTGGATTTCAAAAGGGAGGCATAGGCACAAGATGAGCCCATAAAGAAACCCTTTGTATCTCCCAAAAGGCTGCAGTCATGAGCAACTCACCCAGTAAATCTAGAAGCAAAGTGTCTTCCCTAAACACCTGATGAAGAATGGTGTTGTACTACAAACCCTGTGCAGGACAGTGGTTTAAAATCACAAGAGAACCTTAAGGAAGAGGAATGGAACACTTTGGCAGCTGGATGCTACTTCTGAAGTGAACAAGAATAGTGTATTAGACTGCCCTATTTTAATAGTTCTAATGTTGCCAAGAGCCACAAAATAATGAAACGTTATTAAGCATCCAGGTCTGCTGGAGGTTAGGAAGTGGGGCTGTTTGATTGGATTGTCCAGCAATAGAAAAGATCCACCTCACAACAGTGAGAACTGTTCTCAAAACAGTTTTTACTTCATAAAGGTGAGTTATAGGCACAGCCCTTCCCAAAGCTACACAGGGCAAATTCTGCACCCATTTCACATTTCTCAGTATTACAGGGAGGCATATAAATCATATGGTAACATATGAGATGATACATAGGATACGACTTTGAAAGTTTATTTTGTTCATTTACTGCTGTAATTTACTTCAACTATGACAGTGCATTTTATTAAACCAATAGAGTCTTGTTCATTTGAGACCTCATTATTAAGAAATGTCTTTGAAACCAGCACACTGACAATTTTTTCATGACTCTAAAGGCCAAAAAGGAATGACTGTAAAGTTAAGGTTATTAAGTTTCTTCCACTGATTAGCATTTACTCTCATATTTTTGAACAAAAGAATTATTTTTAATTATATATTTTTTCAGGGTCAACTGATCTATTCTATATATTGTTTGACAGTTTTCTTAAACACTTGCATTTCTGTGGTGGTGGCCAGCCCAATACGCACCCAATTTTCACTATGTCCTTGTAACTGCCATTCTTAATAACTCAGCAGCACTTTAATTATCTGCTGTTTGTCTTTAGTTTCCACAGATGGTAGCAACAAGTAGAACAAACTTCCTATGCTTGTTGAAGGGCTGTAACATTCAATTCAAGTGACTGCACCACTCATACACAGGATGTCTCTCCAGACTTTGCCTAATCGCTTCAAACAACTGTATTCTTAAATGAACTATTTTTTCAATATTGCATTTAAATTACAATAATTCTGCTGCCATGTTGCTTTCCTACAGACTTGATTTATTGGTTTTGTTTTGGCTCAGTGTTAAGTTCAACTAAAAGTGTACTTTTCAAGTCATATTTTCCTTTCTCGCAATCAGACATTCATTTTCTGAATGCATGAGGAGGGCTGATGACATTTACCTCCATGAACTGCCTCACTAAGAAATGAAACTTGTTTCCCATTTTCTCAAAGTACTGAGTATTTGGCATGACCTGTGATGACATCCCTTTAGGAACCATGAAAAAAGACTGCTTACATTTTCACTTACAATAGGTTAATAGCATATAATCCTACTTTCCCTGGAGGCTAATTCTTACATTGGAACTTAGAGGTGCCAATGCTGTCTTGTATAACTTAATTGGAAATTTCAGAGCCCATGCTACTTTCATTTCCAGGCAGTATATAAAAAATACACTACTTAAGAGATATTACTCTACCTAATATCTGAAGTATATTTATTCTTAGACTCTAGAAATCCAGACTCTGCCAAAAAGATGCAGAAAGCAAGTTCTATGAGCAATAGAATTAATGAGGCAGGAATTTGAGTTCTATAACCTATCACTCACACTCTTAACAGCAGTAACACCAGTTTCTCAACTCCCTTCACCTCTCTGTTAATCTCACTGTATTCCCATGCTCTCTTACAAAAAAGAAGCAGAAAGCTGCTTTGACTGCCTCCAAGCTACTCATCCAGTTTACTGGCTAGCCAGCAGCCAAAAAGAGGTAATTTCTGACATGATTTGGCAGTTTTTTCTCCATTGAGGTACTTTCTGTGGAACTTTCCTATCTTAGAGATCTCTTTCTTCTGCCAAATTCAGTTGAAATCGATAATTAAATGATGTGGAAACAGACAAGAAACATTCTGATAAGTCTAAAAACCTACTGCTTGCTGTTCTGTGAAACAAAAATAAGTTATTTACTTAGGGTCTGCAAACTTATCATTCCTTTCAACTCCTTCACTGTTTTGCCAAGTGTTCTTAACTGGTTGTTGTGCAGCAACAGAATCTGTAAGGCATGTAAGTGTTTCAGAGCACCTGAAATACAATGAAAAATAGTCAAGTTATTCTCACATACCTGACTGCCTGTATTGGACAATTATTCTGTTATGCTGCACACTGAATTTGATATTGTAGTTATTCATTTATGCCTACTATTTGGAAACACCTTGCATACTGTCTCCTTCTCTCCTTCCTCCTATATCCTAGTAATCTTTGATTAAATTGTCTTCACTTCCTTTTATCTGGAGCCAAAATTACCTTTGCCTCACAAGGAATAAATAGTGAATTCCTTACAAATTCACTGTTCTCTACCAATTCCTCTACTAATAATACTTGCTCTTCTGTTTACCCATATTTTGTTTTCTTCTGTATTGTCTCAAGCTGATGTTTATTTCTTTCAAATATTCATTGTTCTGATAATCTCACAGAAACAAATCAACATCATTTCTCATCTTAACATTTTAAAGGGACAGAGAAAAGTAAAATATTAAAATTTAAAATGTTACAAATACACAAATTTATTATGCTTTTGCCTCTTCACTGAAAAATTCACTAGTCTGGTACAGCCATTTTCATTCACAAGAGCAAGCCAAACAAATAGAAGTGCAAGACCAATGCAATTTTACAATAAATCAGTTTTGCAATAACTTCACAAAATCTTTCAGATTATAAATGCAACTATGTCATGAGAAAACTGAAGAACCTTAGGAACTATAAGTGGGACAACTTATTAATTTATTACCCTTTTATTTTCATGTTAAGACTGTCAGCACTGCTATCAGTTTTTCATCATGTAAACATAAATGCCTCTCAAAACGTATTTTTATCAGCTTATGGAGCACCTGGTCAGCAAGAGGACTCCAAATGGCCATGTACAAAGAGCTCTGCATGTTCATCTTACTGCCACTGAAGTATGGCAGAACAACTAAATCTCTAATAATTAACTTGTATCTGTTATGCATACATAGGAGCTTTCAATCATTAAGTTACTTGCTAGCATCCACTTTAATTACTTTGAATGCCAACACACAGAAAAGGAAGCATAGGCTTCTGCTCAACATTCTAGGAAGGAAAGATTGGTACCTGATATATCTGTCAGTTCATTATTGTTGAGGTACAGTTCAGTCAAGCAATAATTTTTGTTCAGGAAAGTTAAACCTTGGATCTGAAAGTAGAGTTAGGAAAACTGTTACATATCAGCCTAAATCTAACTTCCAAGCAGCATAAACACAGCCTCTTGAAAACTATTTAACTATTGGTAGTTTCTTACGTTTCTTTTGAAGCCTCTTGAATTAAGGATTCTCTTGAAAGGCAAAATTTGATTAGAAATACTACTGCACATCAAATACACATACTACAGCCTTACCTAATTTTTTGAACTGCAAATTTAATATTTGTGTTTGGAAACAGATTTTACTGATTTACTGGTCTTCATATTTCTTATACTTCTATTCACACTTGAAGTATTTTAAATTGTGAGAGCACCTTTGTAGGATGTAATAATTCTATGTTGATTTAAGAATACTCCTGAAATATATCCTTGGAATAAGTCCAGCATTTAAAATTATTTCTTCATCAGCAGGTCTAAAGAGCACATATTTGTCCTAAATATCAAAAAATGACATTTAATCAGATCTACAGAATCAAATACAATTACATGAAAAAACATAGGTACAGATGGATACACTTCCCAATAACCAGTTATCTTCAGTCCCTATGAAATCTCATCCTCTTGCTTGAAGAAGCTGATTCTAATATTGTCTTGACTTCAATGCAAGGTAAAGTATATGCAATGGGGTACCAAGATGACCATTATAATAGCTGAGAACTAGGAGTACTAATGGTGCCTAAGTGTTTATCACAGAACCACAGAATGTTAGGAGCTGGAAGGGACTTTGAAAGATCACCTAGTCCAACCCCCCTGCCACAGCAGAATTCCCTGGACCAGGTCACACAGAAGCGCATCCAGAAGGGTTCTGAATATCTCCAGAGAAGAAGACTCCCCAAATACCTCCAGTATAAATGCAAAACCCAACAAACAGCATTTTATTCCTGACACTACTTTGATTTCTGTGATGCAAAGTTATTTGTTGGTGGGGGAATGATTTCAGTCCTTGAATTACACAACTGATTTTAAAGCAAATGTGCTTTGCTCTGTTTATTGACAGTATCTGAAAGCTGGAGGGAGGAAAATAAGACAGAGGATTTTCCATTCCTAAATTTTTCAGAACTCCTCTGAGAAAAAATACTTTAAAGTTCAAAATAATACCATTCTTTGAGTCTTGCTTCACCTCAGAAAAAACTGGTTCAGTGAAAATAACAATATTCTACATATGTAGAAATCCTATTCTTCACAATTATTATTGTATCTTCTATAGTGTAAAGCCCACAGATACCTACCGTATAAAGAGGTGTTTCTCTGTCTTTGACAAATTTGGGGGTTTTAGGATCATCTGAAACTTCCTGGTTTTGTGATAAAATTATTTTGATGCATTTTTAAAGAAAGAAAGAAAGATCTCAGGTCTGAGTTCAGGAAAATATGCTCCCCCTGTTAAAGCATTTAGCTGAGACTTCTCCCAAGAAAGCCACTGAGTGGCTTCTCCACAGCTATATAAAAAACTACATTTCTGCCCAAGTTCCACAGAACACCAGAGGAACAGTCTTTGCTACTGCTTAGGTAGGGAAGTGCAAAAATGAGATTTATCTTTTATGGTAAGCAAGATCTGCTTCGTCATCAGACTATTTCTTGTACTTTAGTGACCTTCAGAAATACAAGGAAAAGCCTTATTATACCTGGAGTTTTAGTTCAACCTTTTAATATATCCATGTTTTTGCTTTTATTTGGAGAATAGGTGGATAACGACAGGCCTTTCAATGAAGTTGACACAAGATGCTATATAAGTGATGTTAGCCTGGGGCAGCAGATACACATTCACTCCTAAGTGACATGGAATGTAAATTTATTTCTTCTGCTGCTCACAGAGCTACTTATTTACCTGAGCAACCAATTCTCATGTTTTAAGAGCCTGAGTTCATTGTTGAAAGTCACATAAATTACCGTGCAGTATGATATTTTAAAGCAGGTTAGAAATTTGTAGGGTTTATTACTTTTCTTGCTTTTTCATCAACAGTGGCTAATGGTGAAGGTTTGGATTCAATGCAATCATTTAATAGCTGTTGGCTATGTATTTGGAGATTTCTAAATCAGATAATTCTACTGTCAACTAGATGATTTTGGATAAGATACAACGTGCTTAGACTTGCCTGGAAACTGTAGTGTCCAGAGATTTTGACAGAGCATTGTTGTAAAAGCCTTACAGAATATAATAAATGCTATAATGTAGATTTGCACAGATGGAGAAAGTAAGGGTTGTGTCACTGATCTGCAACCATCCAGGGCATTGGAAACAAGAAGTTAATGCGGCCCAATGTCATACTCTAATCATGCACCTGAAAATGTCTCTTAAATTAAACAAGTTTAGGTGACCTGACAGCCTGCACACTGGCAGAAGATATCCCATCAGCCCAAGCACTGCAGTGCTACTTCCTGTGGCCACAGGGAGAAGCACAGTTGAAAGAGTTCTATGTCACTCTGGTGTGCATGAGGGTGAAAAGGAGTCTCACCTCAACCAACACCTTGATAGGAAATAACCTATGCATGTCTGCAAGGGCACAAAAAAAGAGCTACACATTGCCTGCAGCCTGCTCCTTTCCTGAAGAACTAGAGAGCATGGGTTTTGTTACAAGAACACCTAACAGCCAGATCACTCCTTGGTCTGCTCCAAGAGCTGCCCACTCTGGTGGGCAGGGTATACTTGCTACCAGCTACACTGGAAACTGCTATCCCAGACTTCAGGTATCAGAATGCTATCAGGCAATTTTGCTAATAACTTAGTTCTAAATATATTAAATTGTTCTTTTTATTGCTAAGGTATTAGCACAAAAGCTCACTTTCTTAAATGCACAAAATTTATAAATGTGATGTGAATCTAAAGGAAAATAGATCAGCTTATACTCTGTAAGGTAAAACAAAATACTGTTTCTTCAAAACTGTTATATTTAAATCAGTTAAATTAGCCTGGAAATTAAAAATATTTGTTAGTTTGACAATTACATAATGCTGTGCTAGAAAAATGATGAAATAATAATCAGGGTGTGTAGACTTTAAAGGAATATATGATTACCTTATTGTTGTTAATCCACAAATACCTCAACTTAGGAAATTGTGACAGACTTGGGATACTTCTTAGTCCTCTGGTGGAAGAAGAAAAAAGAAAAACCAACAACAAAAAAGGAACAAATTCCTTAAAATGAGTGGTGCTTAATCACTCTATAAATGGTTGGAGTTTTTATAAGTACTGTTATACAAGCACTAAAAAGCCACACTTCTGCAGAAATCATAGCAGAGAAAGATGCAAAGAACAACAAGGCAGAGACAGTGTAAGCATTCTACACACCAGAAAGCATTACAAAGCAGCAGGTGGTAAAGAAATGGGAACAAACTGATACATTTTTTTATTTTTCTGTAACAGCATTTACTTCCCCAGGGAGTGAGTCCCATAGGTACTGTGTAGTTTGCAGAAATCCTGGTCAGAACACTGGAGGAGGAGTTTGGTAGCCTGGGGACACAAACCTAAAAGGAAAATTGCTCTGAAGGTGCAGTGTGGATTGTTCAGCCACAGTGCCAGAGAAGGCAACAGAAGACAGGCACTAACTACATCAATGTACATTTCTTATTATTTTTCATATTAGTGAATACTGTGAAATCTTTTCTCCCTTCTTCACTTTTGCTCATACTCATTAACAGTCTCCTTTGAAATGAAACTGCACATCCACTGAAGCTGGAACTATCTTGTATGTGCTGGGAGGGTTTTGGTTAATTGTGTATCTAGCACTTGGAGCTTGCCAGTGTACTATGAATAACAAATTACCCACTAACCAGAGACTACTAGTGAGCTGCCAAGCAATTTTCACTAATTGCTCCTCCTTATTTTTCATTGCTTTAAATAAATATTCTTGATTTCCTCTAAAATAATTATAGATGACCTTCACACAAAAATTTTTAATTGACATAATAACAATTTCCTCATGGATTTCAACACGTTGCACGACCAGGGCCAGTTTCAGAACAACTAGCAGGATTGATAAATATTAACCTCCCACCAGCAGCCTAAAATGATCTGCTTGCCTTCAGACTGTGAAGCCTAGTCTCTAGTGTCCCCAGACATGCCCAGCCTAAGAACTGCCAAATTTCTGACCTCCTTGAAGAAATCTCCAGACATAGACAAAGGGGGAGTGGATACTTTTTTATCTTGCATTTGAAAAAACCAAATCTATCAAGAGCAAACCCTACAAAGCTGAGGTGTATTTCTGATAATCACATTATCCCATGCTGCTACTTTATGCAACTGGTTTTCTTTGTGGCTTCCTCAGATAATCCATAGAAAATAAACCCTGCAGATACACATATATGTGTCTACCATCACAAGTAACCAGAAAATACATTCCTGCAAGTAGCAAACACAAGCAGATGAGTGTTTTCAGGACATATAGAGCTCTTACAGACCTACTATCTAATTTTTCTGTATAGTTCCACCTGTATACTCCTGAACCATTTTTAAGGTAGCAAAGCCAAAATTTCCCACATATCCTTTGTCACTGCCATTCTATACCTAGGTTTACAGGTCTAGATTTAAATTGGCTTTATTCCCTCTTTAGTAACAACCTCAGCTTGATTATCTCCAAACCTTGATCGGATTTTTTTGTTTGCTGTTTGTTTGTTTGGGTTTATGTTCTGGGTTGGTTTTTTGTGGTTTGTGGCTGGGTTTTTTCCTGGTATTAAGGCATTTAATTTGCCCCAGGTTGAGCTTAATTCCTCTAACATTTTAAAGGAGCCTGTCCCTTTCTGTATGCCTTCCAGACTTAGCATGTCTCTTACAAACTAATCCCTTTTAGCCTGCAGCACTCTTTTCCTACCTACTGCTAAGTTAATCAGTTTTCCTAGGATGACAGCTTTCAGTGTCCAAAAGTACATTTTTTCAAGTCCCTTTATAGCAGTGGTTTAAAAATATAAAATCATTCCCTCTTACTTGATTAATAATTATTTTTTCATTTTCTTATTTCAGGAGAAAGTTATGTCAAGCCAACAGTTAAGGAGGCATGATCTGATACTAAGACTGGCTGAGGTTCAAGGTTTATATAAACTTGTATAGAATAAAAGGAATCCACTTCTCTCCAGTCACATCAAAAAAGGGAGGGCACATAGATTAAGTATTTAAAATCAGAAAATGTGCTTATTAAGACTGTATACACAATCTTAGTTCTATTACACATACACATCATAATAATGTTCTTGTATTGTTTGGAAAATATATATATATCCATCTTGTAATTTTCTCATTATTTAAACTTTTCCCTTAGATTTTATGTAAGTTTTCTTCTTTCTAAAACACATATTTTGATAATTTTGACAGTAACTGTATGTTTTACATTTCCTTTTCACACAGTCAATATTTTCTTGGTGTAAATCAGGAGATGTGCTAAGGAATTTATGGATACTAGTGGGTACATTTAGATTTTCATGACCACCTGATTTCTACTGAAAACACTGACAGTTCTTAACACCTTTCTTTTTTTTCTCTTATAGGACCTAGAGTCCTTGACCATGAATTATTAAACTACATTAGTTCTTAATATATGATATCAACCATACAAACAGTAAATGCAGTTGTGAGGCTGCAGACAGGTATGCAACACTTGGAACTATGCCCTGGCCAGAAATTCAAAGTATGCTTTCCAAAAACTTTGAAGTATGCTTTGTCACATATCTTTCTATGGTAGCTTCTCAGAATGTTCATCCTACAACATACACCTCTATCAACCTAGATCACCCACAGGTTCATGAAAGCTTTGCCTTCCTTCACTTAGCATGGTTTCTTCTTGTCATCTGCCCTACATCTTAAGCTGTTTCATGAAGTTCCCAGAAGAGATCAGTTCTCTGATCAGGACTGCCAGACCCAAACAAGTGTTCTTGTACTCACTTCATGTTGCCCTGCCCTCCAATTCTTAATAGTAGAGCTACAGGTAATTTCAAAGGTGCAACCAATGAGTTTTACTGTTGCAATAAGAGATTTCTTCAGGGAGGTGAGAAATTTGGCAGTTCTTAGACTGGGCAGGTCCTGTGTTTTTTCATTTGCCTTTTTGATACTCTTTCTGCCCAGCCTTATGAGCCAGTTCCAACAGGCACAGATCAGCCCATTAAGCTTCACTCCTCTCTTCCCTGTGGTACAAGTTCATGCACAACTCTGTGAACTTAACAGATCCTGGAGCAATTCTGGGTTGCTGGAGCAGGACTGGGTATCTAGAGGTGAGGGAATTTACTGTGAGTATAGCTCCACTGTCTGTGTCAGTCTATCTCCACCATTTCTTCCTACACAACATTGTAAGGATTGGGTATAAACACAGTGTAGTGGTATTTCACATATAAATGATGTTCAGAGAATATCTGATACAGAAATCACTATGAAAGCTTACCATTTACTGTGTGCTTTACTTACAGTAAAAGCCAAACAGAAAAACATACTGTACTTACTGTCCAGCCAGATACAATACTAAGACATCCACATTCCTCTTAAAGCCACAGATCTTCAGCTGTTCTTCTACTGCCTGACAGTATAAAGTACATTTGTCAGCATTAATATCCTGCATAATTGTGGATTCATGACATTGTAACATATGCATATTCAGTGTCTAAATTAATTAATATATGCATCACAGCACCTCACAAACTATAACATTGTCTAAAACAGATAGAGGTATTAAATTAGCAATTTCTATTAGTTTCTACTTCAAATTGATCAAAATAGTCCAACAATTACGTTACTCTTACATTAGAATCATAGAATATCCCGAGTTGGAAGGGATCCACAAGGATCAAGTTCAGCTCCCGTTTATGCACAGGACAACCCCAAAGTCACACCATGTGTCTAAGAGCATTGTCCACATTCTTCTTGAATTCCACAAGAGTTGGTGCCATGACTGCATCCCTGGGGAGCCTCTTCCAGTGCTCCACCACCCTCTGGGTGAAGAACCTTTGCCTAATATCTAACCTGAACCAACCCTGGCACAGCTTCATGCCATTCCCCTAGGTCCTGTCTGTGGTTAATTTTCTTTTCTGTGAAGAATCATAGTTCATAGGCATGAAGAGTAAAAGCAACATATGTTGACAGGAGAAAGGGCTTCTCACTCAGCTCAGCCAACCCAGCACATGTGATCAACAAGAAAACTGCTTACCTTGCAATATAGTTTCAACTTTATTTTATGCAAGTTTTCTGTATGCACTCATTTTAAAATTATGCATCCAGAAAACTCTGCTTGTATACTTAAAGTTGAAAAATGTGGACACAATCTTTATTTTCACAGTGTATTACTGATGTGTTATAATTTGCAAAAGCAATGAATCGTAGTAACAAGGATTACAGATCACAGTAGGTTTTACTACATGAGTTACTATGCCCAACATCATGAAGATCACTACTGTTTAAAACACAGAACTGATATAATTTCGCAAATACAGAATGGCCTGGGAGCACTGATGGGCATGTCTAGGGCAGCCTGTATTGGCTGCAGAACCACTCCACATGTTCTGGGCATACTGAACATACATAAACTAGCTATGGGTGCATTTGCACATGGGCCGGACCTGTGGCACTTTCCGAACAGGGGAAACAAGGAGCTTGTGGGACTCACAAGTATGCAGTAGCTGCTTACTCCACACTGCTGAAGTTGGGACAGTGGCCATGTGCCCAAGAACTCGCTATGGCCAACAGCCTGATTGCAGCTGTCAGGTATAGGAAAAAAGATGGGACAAATGGCCCTATTCTTCTTTCTATACAGGCAAAATCTGCAGATGAAGCAAGTGCTATCTAGAGAACGGCAGCTGTGCACCAACCCCAAGCGTGTTAACGTGTGTCCCTGGACTGCAGAAGGCAGCCAGCCATACCCATGAGGAAGGCACACCTGCTTCAGAGAACACAAACCCCAGATACTGCGCTCGGCAGCCCCCAGATCATGCCACAAGATCTTAATTTTTCAAATTCCATTATTTGAGATCTCATTCTGCCTTCACCCCAAGAGCTCCCTTCCCTGTTTGCCCCGTCTATCCATCACGGCAACCCGTCAGGGCCCGCATCCGCCTCCGCAGCACTTAGGTGTGTGCCTGCTCCCAGGCAAATCCTTCCCCGGAGGGTGAGGCAGGGGCTGCCTCTCGGGTGCCGAGAATCGGGGTGCCGGGGCCGGCCCGCGCTGCCAGATCGAGCGGGGGAGGTTAACTCCGTCTGCCGCCGCCACCGCGGGAGACCGAAGCACGCCTTTGTCTGGTATGCGCCAGCGAGCTTTTCCCCTCTCCTCCGCGCCCCCAGCCCGGCAGAGCGAGGGGGCGAAGTCGGCGCCGCACGCCTGTGGATCCGGGCCGGGGGCGCAGCGGGGGCGGGCGGGTTGCGAGGGGCCGCGCGAGGGGCTGCTGCTGTTCAGAGGGGCGGCGGGCAGGAGAGCAGCGCGGGCCCTGGCAGGAAGCCGCGGCGGAGTGAGGGGAGAGACCTCCGCTCTGCTCACCTGCCCACCGGCGGTGGCGGCTGCTGCCATTTCAGAATCCTGTTCCTAGGCAGCCAGCAGTGAAGGAGCGTGAGTCGCAGGGGGAGCCCCACGGACATGGCCTGGCCCGGAGGGAACGGCACCGCCCTAGCTTTCCCTTAGAAACGGCCGTACCACTTACAACACCGAAGTGGCAGCTTGAACCTCTGCTAGGCTGCACGAACCTGGGCGTTAATCAAGACAGGTTCCTGCCGGGGGAGGGACGACGAAGCGAGCGAGGGGCGCTCCCCGGAGAGCAAGAGCAGACGGGGCTCGGGGAGGGGGACGGCGGCGACTGAGGGAAACGCGGAGGCACCTGCCTTTTACCTCTGGGAAGTCTCCTGGCTAGTGTTCGCTCGCAAGCTTGGAAAGGTGCGCTGCCTAGTTTTGTTCTGTTTTCTTTCAACTATATTCCTGTGTGGGCTTGGGGTTTGTGGTTTTTTGTTTCATTGATTTTTGATTTATTTTGTGTTTGGGGTTTTTTTAAGCACAAATCCTTTGTGCCTAGAATCACAGAATTGTAGAATCATTAAGGTTGGAAAAGACTTCTAAGATCATCAAGTCCAACCATGGACCCAACACCACCACCCTACTAAACCATGTCACAAAGTGCCACACCTACATGTTTTTTTAACACCTCCAGGGATGATGACTCCACCAGTTCCCTGAGCAGCCTCTTACAATGCCTGAGAACTCTTTCAGTGAAGAAATTTTTTCCTAATCCAACCTGAATCCCTCCTTGGTGCAACTTGAGGCCATTTTTCTGATGTCCTGTGTATGCATGTATGTCACTTGTAAAGAAAACACATGTGATTTGACTTTACAACTAATCTACACTGTATCACTCTTTGCAACTTGCAGATTACCTTGGTGTCCGATAAAACACCTTCCATGGCTGCTCCTGGACTGGGCCTGCTGCTGCCACAGCACGTTTGATTGAGTTTGGTTGTAAAGTTAACACAAAATGTTTATGATATCCACATGTGCAAGCAACTGTTGCCATATTGGTTTTATAATCATTTTACTGCATAGCACAAACTGAAAAATAGACAAAGCCGTGTTCAGTGTGTGTGTGTATGGGCATTTACGTGCATGTAGGACAATAGAAAATGTTTGATCAAGCTACAACAAAAATATGTCTGAAAACTTAGAGCTTTATTTAGAATTTAATTTACAGAGAGTACTCAAGTTAGCAGAAATAGTCATTGTAAATTATGTGTAACTGATATACAAAGAGTAAGAGTTGTGTGTGCAAATACAAGAATAAGCTGTCCCTCATGGAATTAATTATGTGCATGCCTTTGCTTGCTCAGACTGCTGAAACTAGATGTAATGCATATGATGGAGGAATGGAACTACAGTACAAGTATTATATTGCAAATGCCTAATTTTCATGGAAGAATTGTGTGGGTGGCTTCCATTTCAGTTAGATAACCTTAAACAAATAGAAATGTCAAATAAAGACTAGACATCTTACAAGTATATAACTGACAACAGAAATGTCTCTAAGAACATAGTTTAGCTTCTAAAAATATCTCTAGAGTATTCTGTGATACAAAGAGGAAATGTACCAGAGAAGAAGAAACTGGTACACAGATCCATGTTTTTTACATTTTACATTTGAGTTCAGTGTTTGCAATGAAGATAAAGCTACCACTTAAGAATTGTGACAGGTGAGATGATGAAAAAGTCAACTTTAATAATAACATTGTCTTATCAACTAAACCAGTTAACTTGATATGATGAGCAAATTCAGTAATCTGAAGTATGGAGAGAGATGGAACCTCTGTATTTTGTTGCATTCCAGCTCAGAGGTGTGACACAAGTGGGTTGAGGTTGGTTTTGGTATGCTTCATTTTTTTGAGGTGCTTGTCTCTATAATAACTGGTATGTACAGACTTAGCATGGATGCCTAAATAGAAACTGGTTTATATTCAGTAAAGTTAACCTCTTTCTGCATCTGCAAGTTAATGCTTAACATCCCCACTAAGTTTAAAGGAACTTGAGCAGAAAATGAGTATTTCTGGTGCAGACGGAGCTATCACTATATTTTACACTGACTAGATGTAGTCCTTTCCCAAAATAGCTAACCCATCACCTCTTTAATCCTACTCCTGGATTGCTTTGCATGAATAAATAAATGATCATTTGTTCTTTGGGATACTCAGAATAATGACTTATTGGCTAGATATGTTTTTCTAGAAAGTTCTTCTTTGGATAATAAAGTTCAGATTAAACATTGCTTAAAACATAACCTGTCCCTGTCCACATTAGCAAGCCCCTGTATATATATTCAGTGGCCAGCATCTGAGGAGAACTCTTGTCTGCTCTGCCCTTGATTCTGATCCACAAGTTCCAGGATCCAGCCCCTGAGCCTGGTTCCCATCTGCTGCTGAGGCCTTCTGGCATGGTATCAGTGGTGACAGTGACATAGTTACCACCAGCGGGGGTTTGGGTTCAGTACTGGTTTTGTACATATTTGTATATATTTCATTTTAGTATTTTTTTCATTAAAGTAGTTTTAGTTTTCTTTTCCAATCCACAAGTTTCTCTCTCTTATTCCCTTTCCCTTCCCATGCTGGGGAGGAGAGAGTAACAGAGAGCGTCTGTCACTGGGGTGGTGGTCGACCCAGCCCTGACCCCTGTATATGGGCTTGGATGCTTTTTAGTCCAGTCTCCCACATTCTCCATCCTCTCTGGGGAAAATATGGTGGGAAGAGTTTTATCACAGTCTAGCAAGTGATACTTGGACAATAATTAGGTGATAGGCTAAATCATTCCACCAGTTTTAACTTTGTTTTCTTGTCTTTCTAGTTCAATAGGGCTTTACTGAAAAACTGGTAACATAATGGTTCTTTGTAACTTAATCTCTTGTTCAATAGCTGTGAAAGATGCAGCATGCTAAAACCAATGTCTAGTATGTGATATTTTAATCACCAAAGTTTATAATCTTCAAAATTCAGTTTTCTTTGCCTATGGTTTTAGAACTATGTTCTTTATTTTTCAGGGTTTATATTCAATTTCTGTTTTTTAAGTTCTGTATAATTTCAAAAATTTGCAGTTTTGAAGGTCTGCATTTCTCTATATATTATACTAGTAAGATTTTTGTCTTGGGCAGTGTCCCAAATATTTTCAGTAAAATCTATTTTTAATTTTCAGACAGATAATGTAAACTACATATCAGTCTTACCTTTGTAGTCTTCTTGACCCTTGATTTAATGTTGAGTATGTTTCAGTGCATTTCCTGGACATGGCCTGCGTTTTGACAGCATATTTATTTACTGTAAAAAGAAAAATATTTAACAATGAAAAATAAAATAGTATGATTGCACTCACCACTTTTTTTTAAGAAATGAATCACAGAATGTTAGGAGTTGGAAGGGACCTCAAAAGAGCATCTAGTCCAACCCCCCTGCCACAGCAGGATTCCCTAGACCAGGTCACACAGAAACACATCCAGACAGGTTTGGGATATCTCCACAGAAGGAGACTCCACAACCTCTCTGGGCAGTCTGTTCCAGTGCACTGGCACCCTCACTGGGAAAAATTTTTCTTGTATTCACATGGAACCTCCTATGCTTCAGCTTACAGCCATTGCCCCTTGTCCTGTCAGTGGGCTTCACTGAGAAGAGCCTGACCCCATCCTCCTGACACCCACCCTTCACATATTTAAAAGCAGAGATGAGGTCACCCCTTAGCCTCCTCTTCTCCAAGCTAAAGAGACCCAGCTCCCTCAGCCTTTCCTCATAAGGAAGATGTTCCAGCCCCTTCATCATCTTTGTGGCTCTGTGCTGGACTCTCTCCAGCAGTTCCCTGTCCTTCAACTGAGGGGCCCAGAACTGGGCACAGTATTACAATCCACCTGGTTATGTCCCCATAAAAGGCTGTCAGGTTGGTCAAACATGACCTCCCCTTGGTAAACCCATGCTGACTGCTCCTAATGACCCCCTTATCCTTGATATGCCTAGAAAATGGATACAATATACACCATTTCAGTATGGTGTTTGCACAGTTCTTTCCTTTACCATCTTCTATAGCTAAACACTTATCAAAGGTACTGTGCTGTATGTGTTTTTCACAAAAGGTATTTTTAAAAACTGCATCTTCATTTTATAGAATCAACTAATATATGTTGCAAGGGATCTCTGGAGGTCATCTAGACCAACCCCACCAAAGACAGCAGATCCTACTGCAGAATTATTTTCCATCTCACATGTTTGTACAGTTCTGCATACTTACAGGACATCCATCAAAAAATGAGAGAATTACCTGGGACAAATTTTAAAATTGCCTGTGTTACACTAATGCTACATAGAAACTAGGACAATTAACTTGCTTTTGAGGTTGTAAATAAATTTCACTTGGAAAGTTGTGAAGTGAATGCAAAATATTGTAGATAACTGCATATTTCCTTTTTTCTTCTTGTTACCGGAAACATTTTATCAGTGTTTATCAAGTGCCTGAGGAAAGATCAGTAGGATATCCCACCTGCATTCCAGCTATTGCTCCAGCAGAGTGCAGGCCTCCCATAGGTCCAGTAGCTGCAAGCCCTGTGCAGATGTTTCAAATACTCCAGCCTGTCTAAAGCATTCAGGCATTTGAATCACTTCTCTTGCTCATACTATTAATCTTGCTGAAGGCACTGACAACATCCCAGTGACCCTAGCAAGTTCAGGAGCAAAATTTTGGGAGAATGTTGGGTTTTTTTCCAATAAATAATACAAGCTTGGCCCTCTATTTAACAGTTCAGACTATTTTCAGTATGAAGCTAGTGATTAAGTTGCATGGTTAGGTTACTGCTTGGGAAACAAGAGATTTGAATTATTTAGTTTTTCTAGTCTTATGTGTAATATAAATAAATATATTGAGAAGAAAGCTAAATAGTCCACAGGCAGCCTATGGCAAAATTGGACCAGCAGACTACATCATATGGATGAACTAGCTTGTGCAAATCCAGCTTCAGTCTGAGCTGACATCTGAATACTACCCTGGAGAATAAACACCACCACCACAAATGCGACAGGCCTCGTGGAGAATTCCAACAGATATACAAATGCTCAGTCTTATTTTTACATCAGCACAGTTTGGATGTATCATTCATTTCAACATAACCAACTCTTAACTTTGTTCTCTGACCATTCTACATGCTGGAGTGTTCCTGCAGTTCAGCTTCCAAGTCTGAAAATAAATTCTTGTCTGCTTGTAGCTTTTATGGGTATGTAAGCATCATTATGTCAAATGATTCTATTACTCTAGCCTCAGAAATTTATGTCCTTATGTTTAAAAATGTTGCACATGCATTTCCACAATGCTTTGCATTTGTCCTAACACACGTGTGCACACCAGACACACACACACACACACACACATATATATAAATCTCCATTGCCATGATCATTTATGCTTTCCGTAATATAATAACTGGAATTTTTGGTTCTCAGTAATGTGCAAACTTGGGATGCCTGAAGCTTCATGGAAAGAGAATTTAATAGAGAATTTATTATAAAAATGTCACTGCTAGTCACATAAGCATGATGATTTCACTGTCATGTAGGAACAGTTAAATTAAAGGGTTTTTATGCCCATGCTCTCATTTTTCATAGTATTCTCTTGCAATGACATGTAGAAGCATGGTGTATATATACAGCTATGTATTGGCATTATTTGGGCCCGTGATTAACAAAGATAAGTGTTCCAGTTCACAAAGCTGTACTGGGCAGAAAAACACTCTCTATACTCAGAGACTCTCAATATTTAGCGACTATGTATGTAAATGTGCTAGGAAACTCGGAGAAGTAACAGCTACCGTAGCAGAGCAGAATTAGAATCCAACAGGGACTCTTTGGAACTGTCAAAGGCACAGGAATTACTCAAATACATGAATTGTAAGGAGCTTTTAGATAACTACTTGGACTTCTAGGTACACTGGTACCTTTGAGAATTTGGCTTTTATGCTTGTCAGGTTGAGTTTGTGATTTCTTTTTGAAAAGACACATCCAGCTGTAAATTCACATATGGTTAGAACCCAGTTCCACTTCTGCAGAAATACATGTTTTTCAAAAAGGGATAGATGTCTTCTCTAAAGTGTGCAGCAGACCTTACATGGAATTGTCATTTTAGAGAGCTGTTCTACCTTCATAAAGTTCAGTGTGTAAACACTGCTGTTCTATAATACAGCTTTCTCCTCTTCTAAATTTTTTGATAACTGCTCCAACACCACACTAAGCTCACTTCTGGGGAGTTGATGAGTTTTTTATAGCAAAGAGTAATACTTCATGACTGTACAATCCCTAAGCAACAGCTGAAGTATTTTTCAATCCATTTACTGTAGTTATATTTCCCCAGGCTCCCACTACTTTGATTCCTTCTTAGACAGATGTTTCCAGTAGCTGCAGGTGTCAGAGCTACCTGATATTTGCCTTGAGGAAACAGATTTGCTCTTAGTTAAAGGCTATTGGTAGAAGGAAGTTCCCTCTTTGGTGTGTCTGCTTATGGATGAGTAGGAATAACTTTCCATTAAAAGGTGTATGTCCAATTAATGTTTAGCAATCCAATTAAGACAACTGATTTATGCTAGGTATTTTGGAAGGTGACATTAGATGCTTGTAACTCTAGATGTCTGAACAGCTTTTAAATGTAGTCCTTGGTTTAAGCTTGAAAGGCAATAAAATGTATACATTTTCTGAAGCTACACTTTCTATATGTAAATGTATTGATTAAAATATGATCATCAAATTGTTTAGGTTGCAAAAGACCTTTAAGACCATCAAGTCCAACCACTAACCTAGCACTGCCAAGTCCTCTACTGAACCATGTCCTTAAGCACCAGATCTACACAGTCTTTTAAATACCTCCATGGATGGTGACTCCACCACTTCTCTGGGCAGCATGTTCCAGTGCTTGACAACCCTTTTAGAGAAGAATTGTTTCCTAGTATCCAACCTAAACCACCCCTGACACAAACTGAGACCATTTCCTCTTGTCCTATTGCTTGTTACTTGGAAGTAGAGACCTACCTTTCAGGTAGGTGTATAGGGCAAGAAGGTCTCCCCTAAGCCTCCTTTTCACCAGGCTAAACTCCAGTTCCCATAGGACTTGTCCTCTAGACCTTTCACCAGCTTTGTTGCCTTTCTTTGGACATGCTCCAGCACCTCAGAATCCTTCTTGTAGTGAGGCCCACAGCTGAACACTATTTGAGGTGGAACACAGTATTTGAGGTGAATTCTATAAGGCCATGAAAAAAATATTGTCTGATCTGCACTGGGATAGTTTTGTACAAGATTTCCTGTGTCTGCCAGTGCATTGTTGGGAATTTACTGAAGTTGGATATGCATCTGGAAGCTTTTTATACAGTACCATCTTAACTCTTAGAATGTGGTATGTCATTATAGACCACATTAGAACATCTAACACTGTTAGAATACTAATGATTAATATTAGAATATTAATAACTGCCAGTAAATCTCATGGGTTTAATGCTAGTGCTAGGTCACTAGAGCACAGTGCTGAATATCTAACTTTGAGTATAGAGGATTGTAGTTAAATACCGTTTTCTCCTAAAAAATCACTAGCAAAAAACCCCACCACAAATAACAACAAACTAAACTGCCATTTATTGAAACTGACTTCCTGTTTGGTTTTTGGTTGGTTGGTTGGCTGGTTTTTTCCTTCTCTATTACTTTGCTAACCACATACCTAAGCAGCTTTGGCATACAACGTATCTACCAAATTAAACAGAACACCCTGAACAGTTTTCTCTGATCTTCTCCCATACTGCTTAAAAGAACCAAAGAATTCCCAATTAATGTTTTAGAAATAGCTTCAACAAAGGTAGAAAGCAGTTCTGCAGAGCTCTCACAGAACTTCAAAAATTATAGAAATGAATATTTAGAACTTGTACTTGAGACATCCCACAGTAAAATCTCAAAAGAGTGCTCTATAACCTTAAAGCATCTTCAGTCACCTTGGCAAGGCTGTCAGACCTCACCTCATGGCCCTTGCAGAACAGCCAGTATGGACAAGTGCCTTTGCAGCCCTCAATAAATCCTGAAGCTTTATACCAAGGAAATTATTTTTATCCATTCTACTCATGCAGAATTCAAAGCACCGAATGGCAGTGATGGGAAACAAAAGATTTACTGCCTCTCAACTCTATGCTCAAAGAGCAGGGCTCCCCACAATTAGAAGAAAAAAACCTAATTTAAAGATATTTTAATAAAGTAGTTTTTAAAATGTTTAAAATACTTAAATGCATGCAGTGAATTTTGAGTCTGAAAAGAATTTTTTGGAATGCCTGAAAGTTAGTATATTAAAAGTGATCCCACATTGTTGCTTGACTAGGACACTGACAGGATATAGTTTCCAGAATAGGTTTCCATGATACATTAGAAATTTTGAAATAACTTTTTATTCGAGATTTTGCCTGAAAAGCAGGATGTTTTTCAAACTGAGGATACACTCTCCCTCAGCCTGTGCTTTGTCAAAGTGAATCTGGTTACTCTTCTTGAAAGATGTCTCCATATTTAACACTAAGTTTTGAGACAAACAGTTTTAAACTGGAACATTGTTTTACTCTCTCAGCCTCACAACTGAGACTCAGAGAATCACAGAATCGTAGAATGGTTTGCATTGGGAGAGACTTTAATGGTCATCTAGTTCCAACCCTCCTTGACATGGGTAGGGACACCTTCCACTAGTTGCTCAAAGCCCCTTCCAACCTTAAACGCTTCTAGGGACAGAGCATTCACAGCTTCTCTGGGCAACCTGCACCTGAGCCTCATCATACTCCTGATAAAGAATTTCTTCTGAATATCTAATCCAAAATTACTTTCTTTCAGTTTGAAACTGTTACCTCTTGTCCTGTTATGACAAGAACTTCTTTTATATTTCATTTTGAGAGTGTATATAGCTTACTATAAGAACATACATGACAACTGGAAGTTGAATTAAATCCATACTGTGAGAATGTATTTTCATATTTATATGACAAAGACAAAACCTAAACAAATAAGCAATTTTAATTGAAAAATGCTGACAAAATCCTAACTATTTAGACTGTGCAACCTGGTTTTTATTTTGGACATAAAAGAGTCTTAATTTTATAGAAAGATGTGATGGGACTATGTATTATTCAAAGTTCTCAATTGTCAATATAAATATTATGATTTTGTTCAACAGTGAGGGGATTGTATTCATTTTGGCAATATTCAAAATGCAACCAACCATAAATTATGAAAGCCTTTAGACACTGTGCAGTGGTGCATAAACCCAGTCAATTATCCTTTTTGGCTAGGCTTATCTGGCACTGAGACTGGAAACCTGTTCTATTGTGAATTGTATGCACCTCAAAAATACATACAAACTATTTTCTTGTTTCTGTTTGCTTAATTAGTAAACATGACATTCCTGCTTGGACTGGGCATGGGAATCTTTGCCATCCCATTTTCACATATGTGTCCTACTTCTATGAAATTTATCTAGGAATTACATAAACACAGTTTATCACTTTTTAGAACCTTGTTGTATGTATCTTCTTTTCTCAGTCTCATGTGGTACCTTTCCAAACAATTAACACGTGCAGCAGAGAACTCACAATTGTACAGCTACGAGATTTTTGCAGCATTTTGAACTCCACATGAAACTAAAGGACTAAATGTTTTTGCAGTATGGTTCCCTCAATAGTTACTCAAATTGTTCCAGCAGTATAGGTCAGTTTGGATCTTTGCCACTCCTGCTATTTGTAATCCTGATCAGAAATAGACAATTGTGCATCCTGTCAATCTGCTCATATGAAACTCAGCAGCATCAAGGAATTTCCTTGAATGCTACGCAGTGGCCTCCCACAGAAGAACAAAGGAACCAAAGAAAGATACTATTTTCTCTGAGCTTTCTGCACATCACTCTGCTTTATTCAAAATGTCAAAACCCTTCTTTTGTTAGCTAGATAAACCATTCGTTTAAGACTTGATTCCAATCAGTAATACAGTTCACCACTACATTAAAAATGGCACATCCCATTTTATCACAAATGTAAGGCATTGAAGTTTCCTCCACATTCCTTAGTATATGTTGCATTTAGAGGGTGCTCTCTTCAATCATGCTATTACTGTCTTGACAGTTTAGTCTTTGTTATTCATGAAGACTTCTTGATGCTTATCTGCAAGTTGTTCAAAGAAGATCACACAGTGGTGACCTTGAAAAGAGAATGAATGAGGCCTTTGTGTTCTACAAATCAGTAACAGTCAGCACAAGGCGTCTATTTTTCTCCTGGGAGAAAAGACGACAGCTACCTGTAGCCATAAGCTTCTGTACGTGTACATAATACTTGTTAGCAATGCAAAATTAAACCTCTAACATATGAGTGGAAAAAACACTCCTCAAATCAAAGTGAAAAGGAAAGTTTTCAAAACCAATATTCACAATTTGCTAGAGCAGCAGAAATACTGAGTGTCAGAGAAAGCGATGAATATATATGATTCAGTGTCTTTGAGGAAAACTTTAAAGACATTCCAGGAGAGCCTAACATAATTAAAAGAGCTGTAGATAGATAAATGCATTAAAGGAATAAACAAATAGCACATTAAAGGAAAGTTTAAGTATTACAGCAAAAATAAGGTACTCTGCTAAGTTTAATATTTGAGGCCAATGAATAGCATGACACCTAAACCAGTAGATTGGAACCAGAAAGGAGGAAAATCACACCATATTCTCCAGAAGGTTTTTTTTTGTGAACCCCTAGGAATAAGCAACAAGGAAAAGTAACTTGTCTTACTAGAAAAGCAACTATGAGATTGAGAATATGGAAATCCTCAGTATTCCTTTCACTTGTCATAAAAAGTGAACATAAAGCTTGAAGAGTTAAGCTTGTTCCTAAAATAACTGAAGAAATCAGTGTTACTTATCTTGGCCTGGTAAAAGTAAAAATTGGGTGTGCCTAACAATTTGCAGCCGCATTTAACCTGGCTTACAGCAATACATTCTAGCTCGTTAGAATTACAGTGCTGCCAAGAATAGTTCCCGACATACTGCTTTATTTTACACTTATGATGTAGAAAAGTCTAGGCTATAAAACTCATTTTGTTGGCATAGAAAGGGGATAATTGTGTGAGGTTTTGTTTAGGATGAGCTCACAAAAGATCTGTAAATTTTCAACACATCAGCTATAATCATACACAGATGCCATTCTCTGTCTCTATTTTTTTATTTTAAAAAAGACACCCTATTTGCTTGCTTCGTAAGAAATCCAAAAGTAGCAGACAAAATGCATTTTTCAAGCAAATGTATAACATACATTCGTGTGACATCAGTAAGGCTGCCTTCAAAATGCAATGAAATTCAGTACAACACCTTGCTTCTAAGGAAGTATCTCAAAATATTCATCCTGTCACATTAAGGAAAAAAAAAAAGCAAGTATGTTCTGATAATTAATTGTTATGGACTCTAACTTAAGTTTTGATCCAGTTCCTTAGCTACTACACTACATAGCTAATACCCATATAACAAATCTTCAAGCATACAGGAGCCTGCCCCATCTGTGTTTCCATTTTGAAGTTCACCTTGCTGAATGGATTGAAATTTTCAGTCAGATTCACAAAGCCCATCTAGGTAGTCTCTGCTCTGCAGGTAGGTTCAAGTGAGCCACATGAATGATGCCTACATTAGTAAGTAGTGCAGGATAGTAAGAAAGGGAAATGGGTGTAACCTAGAGGAGGGTAGATTTAGGCTGGATATTAGGAAGAAGTTCTTCACTATGAGGGTGGTTAGGCAGTGGAACAAGTTGCCCAGAGAGGTTGTGGAAGCCTCATCCCTGGAAGCTTTTAAAACAAGGCTTGATGGGGCCCTGGGTAACCTGATCTAGTGGATAGTGTCCCTGCCAGGCAGGGGGGTTGGAACTGGATGATCTTTGAGGTCCCTTCCAACTCTGACAATCCTATGATTCTATGACATGAGAGTTAAGTGCTGAGAGCTTAACACCCACACCACACATGGCAAAATTCAGCTACGGGTATCATCAACATTGAAAATTAGTTACATTTCAGTACTTTAAGCATGTAGGTCTTTCATGGTCTGAGTTACTGAGAAGCCATGCTTGTGAAGGATTTTCATTAGACAAGTACTTCTTCCTTTAGTGTGAGACTAGATAAGGCTAGGGAAACTGTAAGTTACCTGAGCAAATATGAACTTCACAGAACAAAAAGAAGAACTTGTTTACAAATATAAATATTTGCTTTAACTATGTTTATCCACCAGATGGTGTCCCACAACATATCCTTTAGGAGCTGCCTGAAAGAATGAGGAATGGTTCTATATCTGTTTCACAGATACCAATCCTGGATTTTTGAAGCTCACAAAAACTTTTCAATACTTGAATGCTCAAGAACAAATTAAAAATTTTATCAAAATGCCATATATGGAAAAAAAATCATGGTAAATGGTGATCTTTATTGTTGCATTACTGTATGCTCATTTTCATCTTTCAATGAGCCATGAAGGCAGGAAAGTCTCAAGTGTCAGTATGTTATTAAAAGAATAGAAAAGACTGCATAGTTTAGAGAATATTGACACTAAACTAATCAATCCAAGCTGGTTTAGGAAAAGGTCAGGTTTATATAAATAGAAAATATTCAACAGTCTACTCAATGAAAAAATTTTTGAAAAAGGGAGGTCACTAAAAAGTGGAAAAATAGATACTTTTGATTAATGACTCAATAGTGGAAGAATGTTGCCCATGCCCATCTGTGTCCCAGACAAAGTGAAGACGGTTTATCTCCTGCCAGGACAAAAGCCAGCACAAAAGGAAGATCTTACAATGGAGAATTCTGGTGAATCTTCACTTATGGTACCCCATGGAGTCTGAAGTAACAATAGGGATAGGAAACGTGACAGACTTAAAAATAAAACCCACATAAAGCCAGATGAGAATTTCAGATTTTTACTGAATAGAGCTATAGGTGTGGGTTTGAGTGTAATCTGATTCCCATGTTTACAAAAGTATACAATATCACTTAGAATTCTCTACCAGCAGAATAGTGAGACAGGAAAAAAAAAAAACAAATAGAAAATAAAAGTAGAATCTATGGCTCCTGTAGTGTGTTGTTCATTATGTATCTGTGGAACTTAGCAAACTCATTGCAATAGGCCATATTACTATTGCTACAAAATGCTTCAGAAATTCTTGATATTTAAGGCAACACTTCCATTACTTTTTCAAAATTAGGAGTCTAAAGCTATTTTTAAAATCAATGGTTAGATTCCCAGTTGTACCAAGTGCCCAGCCATATCTGCTGAGTCAGTAAGAACTACAGTGCTCAACATTTTAATATAACTTACATAGGTTTGCAAATGTTTTCCCTCACCTTTGCCACTGCTCATATCAAGATATTCTCCCCTGCCATTTCCTCTCTCCTCTGCAGCATGAGAAGTGGTGCTAACAGGCAATTTCTCTGTTGGACAAGTAGATATATGACCATGGGTAAAGAAAGATTAACCCCATAGCATGCAGATCACACATTCACAGTTCTGATTGATTCAGTTAACTGTGAAGACTGTCAATGTTTCTTTTCTTTGTGTCCTTTCCAGCATCTGCTTTGGATGAGGAACAAGTTCTGGAGCTACAATGGTTCAGGAGGTGGCTTCATGACTCCATGCCTCCCTCTGCTCCTGCCCTGTGCATAACAGTCCTTTTCCCAGTTTTACCAGCAGACATTCCTTCAGCACACCTCTGTGCCTTGGCCTCATCCATCTTTTAGCCACTTCTCAAGCAGTGTGATCCATGGGGAATGACCTTCTATGTGGAGAACTGGCCCAGAATGACAAATAAGTAACAGTTACATACATGGCAAACCCCTAAGAACTCAGGCTTCTTTTGGCTTTAAGTCATAGATTTCTACGAAATGATTGAGATAGAGCTCATAATTTGATATAAAGGTGATTAATAATGATGTGCAGCTGTTTGGAACCCTGTTTAACAGTATGCTCCATCTTTTTATTTATGATATTCTGTCTCAAATTTTCTAATTAGTTTCCAATCTTTGTATTTAATCCTTGTTTATCTGTAAAGAAGCTGGAATTTTTTACTTCTCAGTGACTACCACAGCACTTATGAAACCTGAGGAGCAACTATATGTTCCCTTAAGTGGTTTCAAATGTCAGCATTCACTGCCTTTATTTCTTGGTATGCACCTGGACTGCAGCACTCTGCTGCTATGTGGGGCATCAGTATAATTGTGAAGTCCTTCTGCAAATTTGAGAGTTTGCCCTTACAAAATACACGAGAAATACCCCTCTAGGGGATGGAAAGTTTGGTCTGAAACCACACACTCGCCTGAACACGTAAACTTGCCCCCAGTTCACATCAAATGACACCAACCTTCATCCCACAAGTTCTTGGAACATATTAGTTTTGTGTCCATGAAAGCACCAACCTCCTGATTTGTATCTAGTTTTAGAATCAAATACAATGTCTGTATTACATATTCATTATCCAGGACACTTCAATGAAATCAGTCTAGTGATCCTGGAATTTCTACCGAGAGATGTTTCTAGAGAGAGTGCATAATTTGCACAGCAGTACAAATGGCCAGCATCCAGTGAAAAATCAGCAACCAGCCTTAAACAGGCACAATTCTTTTATATGATCTTTATATGTCAAAAAAAAAAAAGTGAGGGGGGTCTGCCTCAACTAATTCATCTTCCAGAAGTACCTATTTGCATGATGAAGTAAAGCTTGTAAAAGGTGGGGACACATATAACTATTCATATTAAGATATTCTTCACTTTGATACTGCTGAGAATTTGACAGCACTGTTCTTAAATGAGATTCTTGTCATGAATGCCTTGATGTTTTGTACTCTGTATATATATACATATGTCTCCTGCCATATTCTCAGGGACAAAAATAACTCCTTTCTGCTCAGCTGAGTAGTTTGGTTGCTGTCTGAGAGACTGAACAGTGATAAATGAGAGAGAAATAAAATACTTCGAAATTACCTAGTGTTCCTGTGCCTTTAAAAGGGAAAGTACCAGGTAGTAGTATAGATGAGAAATATTTTTGCAGCCAAAAAAATGAATGCCCAAACCTTCAGACTACAGATAAAACACACATTCTTAATAACAAGGGTCAATGTCCAAATGAGCAGAAGAGATGGATCCTGCATCTGCTAAAGTCTTTCTTCCTTCACAGTTCAGTGCCTTTCCAAAACACGTTCTTTAGTCAACTGTAGGCTATGAAGTTCAGTACAGAAGTACCTGGATGTATTGCATATAACCATCTCACAATTTCCCCTAGCCTTCCAATATTAAAAACACTTTGTGAAATGCAGTAAAATTGGATCCATGCTCTGTTTACTTTCCCATTTTAAAAAAGAGTAACAACTTTTAAAAACATTTCATGTGCATGTCAAATATTTTGCCATATCTATAGCCTTTAGAATTTGTTCACAGAATCACAGAATGCCAGGGGTTGCAGGGACCTCGAAAGATCATCTAGTCCAACCCCCATGACAGAGCAGGATTCTTCCCTGACAAGGAATCGAACCCAGGCCTCAGTGGTGACAGTGCTGAACCCTAACCACTAGAGCACTCATACCAGCCAATGATTCATTTGCATAATTTTTTATGTCTTCCATATTCTCAGATTCTTGGGCTCTAATGAAAAATAGTGCCTATCTTTTTCAGATGAATGGAAGCTGATAGAAACTAAACCATCCTCATGAATGAACTAAAGTGGACAGCTGATTTTCTTTGTCTGTCTTAAAGATTTCATCAAAAATTATTTTTCCTTTTTTTACATTTCTCCTGCAAATACAACATCAGAAATAAGAAAATTTTAGATTCCATACACTGAAAAAGAAACAGAGAATTTTCCTTCTGGTTTTCTAAACAGTTACCCTTGAAACAAAGAAATACTATATAAAAGACTTTACAGCCTGTGGCACAGAACAACACACAACTTGGCCAGTAGACCAAGTGGAAAAGAAAAGAACAATTTTACTGAACAATGGGTCCCAAGAAACAACATCAATCGTTATTGTTGTTATAGTTTACAACTAAAGGGGAAAAGAAAATGTACATTTAAAAATGTTTTATATACATGTATATTATCTGTACCATATGACTTGTGCTTTGTCCATAAGGATAAGGTCTGGCCCTTTGGCAGGAGTGAGGTAGCATGGAGTACATAAAACAAGAATCAGTGTAATCTGTTTCTTCTGGTGAAATACAGTTTTACTTTGTTGAGACTTTTGTCTCAATGTACAAAAATACAGTTTCAGTTTGATTTAATATTTCTAATGCTACATAATAAGTTCATTACTTTTCCAGTCTTTGGTTTGTTTAGCCTCAAGAAGAGGAGATTGAGAGGTAACCTCATTGCCATCTTCAACATTCTCACAGGGGATAGCAGAGGGGCAGGTACTGGTTGTCTTAATCTGGTGGATAGTGATACGACTAGGGGAAACGGGATGAAGATGAGTCAGGGGAGGTTCAGGCTGAGAGTACCACACAGTACCCCGTATGTTAGGAGTTAGAAGGGACCTCAAAAGATCATCTAGTCCAACCCCTTTGCCAGAGCAGGATTCCCTAAGACCAGGTCACAACAAATTGAACCAAGGTCCCAGTGGTGAGAGTGCTGAATCCTAACCACTAGACCCCCTCCTCTCCCTCTAGGAAAGGAGTCTTCAATCAGAGGGTGTTTGGGATCTGGAACAGCCTCCCCAGGTAAGTTGTCTCAGCACCATGCCTTACAGAGTTTAAGAAGCCTCTAGATAATGCTCTAAGGCACATGGTGTGATTCTTGGGGTGTCCTCCATTGGTTTAAGAGCTGGACTGGATGATTCTTTTGGGTCCCTTCCAGCTCAGACAACACCATGATACCATGATTTCAATGAATGGTGCAGCTACTCTTCAGCAAGCTAGATCCTGCCTCACTCGGCATAATTTCAGTGTAACTCTATGAGAGTTCTTTCTTCTAAAGAAGTAGGCATCTGAGTTCTAACTCTATTGAGCATTTTTGGATCTTTCAACATGTCTGATGCCAAAACATAATGCTGTATGACAGTTCTGTAAGCTAACAAAATGAGCACTCACTGTATCTTCCATTTTAGTTCCATTGTAATAAAAAAGCTCATGATCTTAACATACACATTCACCTAATACTTTTATTTGCATTAGTTGCTTGCATGCATACTTATTTCTAAATTACTGCTATGTTTAGTATTTTCTATTTTTAACAGAGCACACCAGTCAGGCAAAGGATTGCTAGTAGATTGTAGGAAAGTGGTTTTGCTTGTCTGCAGCCTTTTCAAGGCTTTGTACCCAAAAACTGTCTCATCTGCATGAAAAACATAGGGAGCTGAAACTCCATCTATATCTGGCAAGGAAAGCCTAATATTAAAGACACTCTGAATATTATTATTCCAGTCCAAACCAAGTAACTGCACTGTTTCTACCTTCCCAGGTACTTAGCGGACTCATAAAGTTTACAATCAACCAAGTCTTTTGAAAGATCCAGAGTCCTGGCCATTTCATGTAGACAAAAAAGTACTATTCTTTCAACAATAGCAGAATTTTAGTCTAGTATTTTTGGCTAAAACTTCTGTGGTCTAAGGTATGTGTTATGCTTCCATGTCTGGTTGCTGCTCCCCAAGCAGTTTAGTCACATTTAGGTGATTTTGAATGAATGCAGTTTGCAAAGTCTGTTGGGAATTTTCAGGATGAAAAGCACTTTATAAATGTAAAATATTGTATTATTACAGCTGCCTCCAAGAGAGAAGTTGTGTTTAGCAGAACATGCGGAAAGAAAATTTACAGAAATTTATTAGACGCTTACTTTTGTTTCCAAACCACAGTCACTAGAGATTCAAACTATTTATCTTGAATTGTACCTGCCAAATTTTGATGAGATTAAATTCCCCCCTCCCCATTTAAAAGAGCAGGACTGACCACAGTCATACTGCAGACTTTAAAGTAACCTGCATTATTAGGTTTTCTCCACATTCCAACCCATCTGCCTTAGGGTATTAAACCCTACTTTCATCTCTGTGAGGTTCAGTATTTCCAAATCCAAGCCATAAGGCCTTGTCTAGACTACAAACTGAAAAGTGGGTTTGACTGCACACATGCGCACACTAAGCCATGTCTTACACACTCTCCATCTATACTTTTGCACATAGCCCATTGACAGCTTGGTTTTAAGCAGTCTACACTGCTATAAAGAAAACCAACCTCCCTGTGCTAGCTGATGAACCATTACTATGACTGATATTGCCAGGGTGCAAGCCGGGCAGTCTGCCTGAACAAAAGCTTGGCCCACACAAAGCCAGTGAGTAAAATCAGTGTTTCAGAGTACAGAGAGAGTTTCTCCACCTCCTAGCACTCACGCTAAAATAACATCTTGGTATTAGTTTAAGGGTTTGTGGTGTGAATCATGGGAGAATTGTCTTTAGAATATTCTGAGATCTGCACATGCCTGACAGTATAGGTGTAAATCCTAGACATAAAACAACTTTGTAATGACCCCAAAATCATGAGATTAGATCAATGAAGTATTTCAAAGTGCACCACTAACTTTTGATGCTGGAGCTCAAACCAATTAGGGGTCGGGAGATAGCCTGAACTTTTACCATGCAAAGATTATGTGTGGCACAAAGCTGAGGGCTACATTTGTAGAGCAAACTCAGTGTTCATGCTTCTGAGATGGTTTGCTGAAGGTACTAAGGCAAACCATGAGTGACTTCAACGCTCTGCAACAACCCTAGCCAAAAAGGACCTTAATAACCATGAGTAATCCTGAAACGTGATTACACTAAGAAGGCTCTGTATTCCTAGGACTGTTTTCCTTCCTTCAATCTTTGTGTGAGGGATAATTAAGATATTTTGAAGTTCTGTCAGGCACTGTAGTTTCACAAAGTGGCGTTTAGTTTTATATGGTGATGTGGTATTGTCACTGCTATATGACCTACTGTGTCAAAACAAAGAAGTGTCAAAGAAGTGACCTACTGTGTCAAAACAAAGTTAGTGACACAAAAATAACTTGAATAAGAATAGAGGGTTCCCAAGTCTCCCTTTCAAGGACAATCCCCGATTTCTTACAGTAGCATTACTGCATGTGGCATGAGGTTGAGATTGGAGGCTCAGTGCTGAATGTGCTTAGGAAGCAAGGCTTATAGGAGGGGAAGGGTCATTCTAGGGAATGATGCATTCACTAATGACCTCTAAGCAGACTAAACCTCTGTGAGAAAGAGTAAGTTCTCCCTCAGATGTTTGGAATGAGGAATTGGGAAGTTCTGCCACCACATTATAAGCACAAGTGTGCTGATATTAGTAATAAACATTAAGTAATGGAAAAACTGAAAAATGTAAACTCTTTTTAACAAGCTGGGTAAATAAAATATTTTATAACCATGCTATTCATAAATATGATCATGGAAATGTGAATTTTAACACTGAAATGTGAATCTAGTAACGCTAATAAAAGCTAATCAAAAGACCACATTGGTTCCTGTATATAGACAATTACAATTCATACTGGTCTTTTAGATCTAACTGATGAAATTGACACGACATTGCTTTATTTATGTTTTAGACTACGAGATCTCATATGCCACCTACTGGACAGATGTTTTAAGCTATTTTAACATGCATGCTATGAACACAGATTATTGTAACACAGCCTGCTAGTCTCCTGGTGATGGTTTTACTGCATGGAGGCTCTAAACCCAACTCCCTTTAAGACAATTGAGGATTTCTATTAACTTTAACAAGGTTTGAATTGGACTTTTAAAGAAAGTTAACCCTGCAATGAAAGCATGCATAGTTCTTCCTTCTAACAACTGATAAAGCAAATGATCTAGCTCAAACAGTTTACTCTCAACAGTGTTTTATAGAACATAAAGTAAAATGAAGTATTTCATTACCAAATACTTGTCCTTAGTAACCATCATATCCACTCATTTTTATTTATACTTGTTGACTAAATGAGCAGTAATAAAATAACTACTTTCCCCACTTCACTTAAGAACAGAGAAGGTCATTAAAGTCTTACTGAGTAAATTAGTTCCAGTAGTTCAGTTGAAGTCCTTTTTTAACAGATCTTGTAATCATACTGAGAACTGACAAGAGTTATGTACTGGATTGCCCAGAACAAAATATTTCATTCTGAGTAAGATATCTTTTTTTTATGTTCTCCAGATTATTTTTCAGAAGGAGCACAAAATATCTAGTCTATGCACAATTTATAACATGCTACATATGTAAATCTGGTACAGTTCAAGTAAGAAGCAGATGTAAAACTGCATATAGGCTAGAGTGGGCATAACCTAAAAGTTTAGGTAGGCATTTGAGATATAACAGCATTCGCTGATATTCTCTACAACTATAAAGCAGAAATTATGCTGTAACTTCTTGTACATCTGGAAGTAATTTTAAAGTCATTTTCCTTTATGTAATTTCTTGAAGGGAAAAAGCCCTCACAGATATGGTTCTTTACTGTTGTAGGAAGCTCTACAGCAACAGGTTCTTTCACCTGCCATAGAAACTACTAGAATTCTTTTCCACTCATTTTTGACATACATGGGTGTGAAATACATTGCTACCTACTAGTTAACAATCTCCTCAGAATACCTGTTTTATAAAATTTGTTCCCAAATTGCCTCCTAGACCTGCCTAATCTACTGTGTCTTTCTGACATTGTGCAAGTATGCAGCCTTAATAAGTATCTCAAATGCTTTTCCTCTCCTGAAGCTTCAACTATGAAAAAAACTCTCTGCAATGATACCCTCCCAATCCTCTGTCTCATCTGTTGGTTGCTAAAGGAACAGAGGAACCAGGTGCACAGACACGGAAATGCCAGGCAGTTATTATCCCACCTCTTGCACTCCAACATCTTGCCAGAAATTGCAATGAAAAAAGTAAAGGAGGGAGTCAGTATGGGATGTGAATTCCATTCAGCTACGCAGCAGGTGGATGGAAATGAGCCTGTGTAACGCAAAACTCCAAAGGGAAGCTGAAAGGCAAGATTTCATGATGCTACCTCCCAAGAGGTAGCAAAGGCAGCAAGGAAAAAAACCCCCAAAAAATATGCAAAACAGCATCTCTTACTCAGTGTTTATACAAAGGTGACTTGCTACGTTCAACCTTAAAAACTAAACATGCACATCCTGGACTTACAGGTGGCCAAAGTAGTTACCATCAGGGAAAAATCATGCCAGGGATTTTCATCTGCAGGATTTTCCACTTACAGTAAAAGTTGTTAGGTTGTTCTAATCAGGCAGGCATGAGTGTGTGAGATGAGAGCTACATTACAGATGAAAACTACCAGGAGGGAGGACACTATTCTGGTTTTTCTCAGAGTGAAAATTTATTGGAAATATTCCTCCTGAAAAACAAATTCAGATGCTGACAGTTATGAAAGCTTTATATGTATAAAGCTTCCATGTTAAGATACATTTTAGAAAAGCAGCTCTGTGTAAAGCTTTGAAGAATTGCAGAAAGGCCAAGTGAACAAACAATGTTCTGACATTTCCTTTCTTGAATACTGTTTATGTGTCAAATAAACCCGTTTGTAATTCAAGTAGACTTACGACTGAAGTCCCACAAAAAATGTCTCTCTCAACCACCAAGTTTTGCATTAGAAAAAGAATGTCTTCATTGCCTGAATGAAGTGACAAGCTTTTTGGGGTGACACATGTTTGTTATGGAGCCTATTCAGCTTCTGGACACTGATGTCAGGTAAAATAGTCTAAGTCTCGCTGAATGGCAGCACAACCCTCTGGTGTGTCAGCCACTCCACCCAGTTTAGTGTCATCAGCAAACTTACTGAGAGCACACTCTGTTCCCTCATCCAGGTCATTAATGAATAGATTGAAAAATACTGGTCCCAGTACTGACCCCTGAGGGACTCCACTTGACACAGGCCTCCAACTAGACTCCATCCCATTGACCATGGCTCTCTGACTTCTGTCCTTCAACCAGTTCACAATCCACCTCACTACCCAATCAGCCAGACCACACTTGCTCAGTTTAGTTGCAAGGATGCTGTGGGAGACAGTGTCAAATGCTTTACTGAAATCAAGATAAACCACATCCACTGCTCTACCCTCATCTATCCACACAGTTATGTCCTCATAAAAGGCTATCAGTTTGATCAAACAGGATGTGAGGATTTTTTTCTGACTTGGATTGAAGGAAAGATTTTGAAATCTTGACACCTACTGCTGCAAAGAATTTCCATTCTTTTTTCTTCCCTGAAGTGTTTAAACATTTAATTTTACATACAACCTTGAGAATAGGTAGAATGTACTGAATATTCATCCCCACTTCTCAACTTTATGGCAACAGTATTTTTCACACTCCTAGCCAAACTGAATGTGCATGTATTTCTATAGATCATATTTATGTATGTGAGTCAATAGCAACAAAATGTTCTCCCTGTAAAAATGCTTAAAAAAAATGTTAAGCACTTAAACCTAGGATTTTGGAAACTTGATTCTTGGGGTGCATTTTCCCTCTCTATTAGTTAAGGCTGTACTGTGGTCATAGTAAGTTTTACTAAGCTTTAGTTTAGTAAAAATGTAGTTTTATGGTTTTAAAAGAGATCTACAGTGAGGAGATCTTCAATTTGCAGGCACCTATCACCTCTTTTTGTTGCATTTTCTTTTACAAGTGAGTTCAAGATAATTAAAATAGCTTGAAAGGAAGTCTGGAATGGGCTGTAGTGTCTGCATAGGCAGGTGATACTTGGTTCTGGGTCTTAATTTCATTCAGCCTGACTCATTCATTGATTGCATGAAACAGGTTGGGATTTAAAAGAGAACTAGGTAACTGAAACTAACTTCAGGCAGGAAGGAAATTCCAGTAGCTGAGAGTAAAACCCAACACACTAAGATATGTCTTTAGGTCCTTTGAGAGAGAGACAGATCTCCATTTTACTTAAGGTTCCCAGTGTTTAAAACCATGATAATGTGGAACCACTGCTGGATACAGCAGATCCCACATGTGCAACTAAGAGATTTTCAGTACTGTACAAACATGCCATAATATTGAAAGGATTAATTTTAATAAGATCAGCTCTATACACTTTGTTAAATTATATTCTGCTTCACGGGTTATAAGTAAAACCCTGACACCCAAGTGCATGGTAAGTCTGTGAATTTGTTGTGCAGGATGGGACATTTCTGTCTCCTGGCAGGGAAAAGATTACACAGTATTACAATTATTAAAATTCTCATTTGGGGCCAGGTTTTGCCCTCAGGTACTTCCTTAATTTCAGTAGGGAGTTGTGCATGTTTATCTGATTGAAGAATTTGGACCACATTCTTGGTGAAGGTAACATTTTTCCTTAACAAGAATATATACTAGCCAAATCTCAAATCTCAGCGGAGCGGGGATAAGCTTCTTACCAGGAGACAAATGTCAGTAACTCTTCTGTTTTGATAAGGTAAAGTATTTCCTTGTAAGGCAGTGGAAGATGGAGCAGAAGGAAGGAAAGAGGGATCTTCTTCCAGATACCTTGTAGGCTTGTTTTTAAATTACAACTTTGGATCTAACAACAGGTTTAGCAAGTGTTTGCCTAGGAAATCCTGATACTATGCCAGATTTTCTTAGCTGGTTTGTTGTAGAGTGTGCATTTTTTAAATACACTGTAATCATTTCAGACCACATAATTAGAAACACAAAGCAGTTTACTGAAACATAGTGATATATTAAGAGTTCAGTTAATTACATGTAAAGAAACAAGTCAGACTTCAAAACCTCTCCTCAGTTTCTATTTTATTTGCAACTGGGGCATGTTGATGGGACTTTGCCTGCTTAACACTTGAGTAGGAGTTTCAGAATTTTAACCCGAGGGTAAAATTTTCAAAAGCATTTCAGCAACTGGCTGAGTGCAAATCAATGGCACTTGCACTCCTGAGGGCAACAGTTTAGTAAGTATGGAGATACTGAAGTCCAGTTGACTTCAGCGTCTCTCTGTATTAAAAATCCTACTTTATTGCCCTAAATCTCTTTAAAAGTGTTACAAAAAATCTCTTAAAAGTGTTACATTTCAGGGTCACCTAAGAATTTCTGAAAATGTTGCCCCCCATAAACAAGCTCTTATTCTTGTATTTTTTATTTGTAAAATCCCATTTTGTTTTTCTTTCTTCTTCAACATATGCAGAAATCATGAAACATGTTTTGGATTATAGGAAGCCACATTGTCTTCAATCTGGTCTTAAAATCTTACTTCAAATTCTCAAGAAGTGGTGGCAATTATAATTGTGCATGTTGACATGCACTCAACTGTAAATGTTCCTAGAATTTAAAAATAAACTTAAGTATTTCCCCCTTTTTAGTCTATTTAATGTCTTCTTCACTAAAAGTGATTAATTGCCTCCTTTGAAGCCACAGCCTGATCTAAATTATTCTGTCTACATTATGCATAAGAGCAAGCAGAAAAAAAGTAAAATTGCAATACGAAATCCTAGAGAGATGAAGACATAAATCAGAACTAATTAGTCATTCTCATTAACGAGGATATATGTTAAGTTTTCCACTGAATCTCTAAAATGTAATTTATTGAGAAAATTAAAAAGTACCACTTAGTATAGAAAAACCTCAGTATTCAAAAGTCTTTTGTTTGACAATTTGCAGGGATAGGGGAGGCATATCTTGGGTTTTTAACATGTTTTCTGTATGAGCTTTAAAATTATGCTAACTTGTTGCACAACAGCTTACAAGTTCTCAACAGTTGCATTTATTACAATTTTACCTCACTTTCAGACAAGTTCTTTTATCATGCTCCAAATCACATTCTATGCTGCTTTGAAGTATGTTACTAATATGCTTATTGCTTAACAGAAAATAGCCTGACAGTCATTTCTGTTTTAAGGTGCAAAGTAATAAATGGCAGTTTCTTTTTTGCAGTCATTCATCTGAGCCTGTGCTTACTCTCAAACTATCTGCCTTCGGAAACAAGTCAGATGCACAATGCTTTAAATGGTCTTCTCTTTGGGACAACAACAAATTCGGAACCTTTATTTTTGTGCAGCCTTCATTCTAATTCTGGCCTTTTCCTGTCATCATTTAAAACTGGGCAGGCCCAAGTTATATGAAAAATTGGGAATTTATTCTTATTTTGTGCATGTTCAATGATCATGTGGTTTGCAAAGACAAGGCTCTCTGGCAGTCATTTGTACTTGTCAGTGCATACCCTTCCATTCCCTGTGGCTGTTTTGTGCTGTTAGACAGGTGTGTGCACTTCACACAAAACTTTGGCCTTTGGACATCATTATAGTGTCTAAAAAACATGGAGAATGGGATCCTGGCAGTCTTACAAATGACCATGAAGTAGGGAATTCTCTTTTAGGATCTTTACAGAACATATTTCTTGCATTATTACACATCTACTGAGAGAAGTGTGGGTTTTGCCATCACTGAAAATGGTGAAGCAAGATTTAAGATGTGGATAACTCTGGATACCACTCTCTCTGAAGAGTGATGGATGGCTTTACCACTATGTTTAAGTTCATTCAGAAGCAAGGCTGTTAAGATACAAGAATCAGTTAAGTTGAAAAAAGCATGTAGTTGAATGTAGCACTTTATCCCTGCGCACAGGTACAAACATTTAAATTGATTTGGTTAATGGGTTTCTTCCCTGTACCCTCCCCACAGCCAGCTCTCAAGGATCTGACTAAACAATGGCCTTTACACCATGCCAAGCAGCAGGACAGAGCTCTTGTGCATCCTTAGGAGAAGAGAAATCCAGTCTCCTGGGCCCTTCATGCTGAGCATTCAACTTCTCCAGACACTCAGGTACAGTCAGTATGCCCTGGCTGATCTTAAGTGTCATAATGGAAGATAAAGGAGAGAGAATTTATTGCTTAGGACTCAAAGCATATAGGGTTTTATAGATCAATAAGCACATCCTGAGTTATGCCCAGAGGCAAAAAGGAAGCCAGTACAGACTTCAAAGACCTTGTGTAATATATTCCTTATGGCAAATATTACAGATTAAGCACAGAGCAATGTTCTACACATGCCATCGAATCTGACTAGAATAAGGATAGACTATATGTTGTACAAGTCTATTTTAGAGGTTACAAAAACAGCTTATAGCCTTTAACTTTCATAACTTACCACAATCATCTCATTAACGCTAGCAAAAAATATTTTAAATCTAGGAACCTATTCTGAACTAAGCATCAAGAAATATCTTGTTATCATGAAGTTGGCTCAGGAAGAGTAACCCAATTTCAGTGACCAAAATCCCTTACCCTCATGCTACTTCTAATCTCTCTTAGGAAGACTCAGGAAAAGTGAAAGACTACAAGCTCTAGGTTTGACAAAAGAAAGTACAAACCAAATCAACTGATAAACTCTTCAGAGGCCTGCTTACCTTTCAGAGCAGGGAGGATAACAGTACTGACCAAGGAATGGAAATAATGAAATTTTCATCCAATATTCATAAAAAGAGGAAGCCACAAATTAAATTAAAATAATGCCTACTCTGTGTCTAGAGCACAGAAAAATGAGGTAATCCATACCATCTTTCCCATGGCAAATTCAGGGGCAAACTTTTCCTCTAGAAAGGCTGTAAGAGGCTTGTCTTGAGGTCTTCCTTCTCTAAGGGACAAGACCAAGAGAAGTGTGTGACAAACTTAATGGTTTCATCAAGCCGAAATTTGAAAGGATAATTTTTAGCTTTCATTAAAGTTGAAAAGGTTGAGACTTAGCAAGCTCCCTGCAGACCCTATCTTACAGCCACTCCAAAGTCTCATTCATTTTTCCTGTGAGAAAATTACATGTCTTATTTCAAAGAAAACAGCTCTCAAAGAAACTTCTGACTTTCCCAAGTCTCATCTAATGTGGGAAAATCCTTCTCCTAGGAAGAGGTCCCCTGACTGGTATCCACAGGTGAATAACTAGAAAATGGGTTTCATGCCTTTTAATTATATTGGCTCAGTTCAGCACTGGGACTGCAGGAAGGTGAGACGTGTGAATACCTGTGTGATCTGTGAATATCAGACAAAATGAAGTGGGACTTGAACATGGACAAAGTAGACCTTTGGTTAGCTGCTGCTGAAGAAAAATAATTCTCAAATATTAATGGTCTGTGATGTACTTATCTTCTTTGGTAATTTGCTAGTTTTTTTTAAAGGGAAGATCAAATGCCTATCTTTGCTTTTGTGGTTAAATAAGATGTTCCATGAGAGTGGAACTTGGAGCTTTGTCAGGGGCTAGCAGTGATCCCACTCCTCCATACATTACACTGCTGAAAGATCTCGCTCTGCCTTGCAGCATTCTTGTTATTCCACAACTGGGTTGGGCTAGTCATAATAGATGCAGGCAATCAATTCTACTTCCCCACACACAGCTCTGCCAGTAGAACTCACTTCACTCTGCAACACTCCTGTTTTTCCTGTGCCTTTTAGGCTATCAATCTGGCACTTACTGTGGATGTCTCCTTATGCCTCTTGAAATCTAGGCTTACTTTCTTAGTGATGCAAAAGGAAGGTGTTATTGAAAAAAACAAATGTCTTCTTGTGTCTAGGATGAAACAATGTTTTCTCTGAACTACTGAGATTTTGACCCTGGCAGTAGACGTAACTGACCCCTTTTCGACTTTTGCTGTCACTACAGCAAGTAAAATCCAGGATGACTATCGATATCAACTCAATTACAAAGAGTGTGAGATGAGAGGCTAAGCTTTTTATAATGTGGCCTCTTCCATGGTTGTGCTTCTTCACGAAAAAGGTTTCCTTTTAATTAGAATACTATAGCTTTCAGGGGTGATGACTGTTATATTATTTATAATGAAAATCTATAGAGCATTCATCATGATGCAGACAAGCATTGGCCTACTGACAGCATCTCAGTTTACACTAGCATTTGGATTTGGGCCATGTAAATTTCTGTAAAATCCATTAAGTGTATGACACAGTAAAATAATATGCCAAAACAAGGATTATTCTTTCTTTTTTTTTTCTTTAGATCACATGAAATAATACATTAAAATATAAGAATGTTCTAGGCAATGTATCAATCTAAAAAAAAGACTAGTTTGGTGAATGAGCATAGTGAGAGGCTATGAATATGGATATGTTTGCACTAAGAAGCCTAGAGGAGATCCTTTTTATGCGTGGTGATACAGAAATATATACTTGTAACTGCACACAAGGGAAAGAATATTCCTATCAAACAAGTAGTTTTTCTAGCAGTGCTCCTTGTTGATCAAAGCTGCATAATTTAAAGCATCTACAGGCAGCTCTAAATTATTCACAGTATTTTTTTAAAGTGATCTTAGTATATTGCAGACAGTATTTGTGAGTAACTAGCAGTCTTCCCTAAGTTCTGTACAAACTTTTGCTTCCTTACAGAGCTGCCAAGTTTTCAGAAAGTCACGTTAGAGAAGAGACATAACTTTGCATAACAGGAGCAAAAAAGATTAATCTGACGCTGCGTTAGTCACATCACACAAAGATGCCAGGCACGCAGAGCCATATGGAATGGCAGTGCAGAGCCGGCAGCCTCTAGGTCTCAGCCCGAACGCTGCTGTGTGGTGCCTAAGAGTTTCCTGATACTCAAAAGCCCCAAACAGAAATCCTGCAATTAGTGCATCTAACTCCTCCCTTACTGCAGTCTTCTCTCCTATTGGTAAAAGGTCTTGGCAGACTCATGTAGGGATCCCACCCCTTTTGTGGGTTTTCATTCTGAAGCTATCCACAACTTTACACCTGAATGAATGCCAAGTCTCTCTGAATATATAAGGGAAACCTTCACGAGCAATTTCAGAGTTACCCAGAAGCAGCAGAAGAGAAAGATTTCATACAGCTCTGTCAGACAGAGACTGAACCAACCATGCTTCTCCCTGCCATTCACTTCTACGGCTTTCTCCTAGCTTGCATCTTCACGAAAAGCTACTTGGCTTTCAAGAACGATGCCACAGAGATACTTTATTCACACGTCGTTAAACCTGCTGCAGCGAGCCCAAGCAGCAATAGCACATTGAATCAAGCCAGGAACGGAGGCAGGCACTACACCAGCACAGGGTCGGACCGTAACAGTGAGTATCCTACCGGCGGCAGTTTCACCGCGTCGCGCAGCCCCTCCCGGCCCGGCCCCGGAGCGCAGGAACCCAGAAGCCGAGCGCACTTTGCCCTCCCGAGCGCAGCGCTACGGGGAACCAGCGCCTCGGGGAATCTGGGCAAGGGAGGAGGATGCTGGCTGCTGGCTGGGACCTGCCTTCCCGGGTGGCCCCCAGGCAAAGCCTCCCTCCCCGTGCGGGTCCTGCAGGACCGGCTCTCTCGGGCAGGTTACTTCCTGAGAGAGGTTCATCCAGCAGCGCCGGGATTTATTGTTTATCCGGCAGGGAAGCAATACAAAGAAAAACGAGTGAGAGGCATTTCCAAAGCGCTGGCTTTCTGAACACACCCTCCCATTGCGGGCTGGGGAGGTGTCTGGGCTACTTTTCAAATGCAATAAAAAACTCTGAATTTTGTTCCTGCTGTTTAGTTTACTTCCTGCTGTAGCACTTACCTGCGTAACACCTCCAGCAAAAGTAAACAAATCAGCTCGTAATTTACCTATGATCTCTGCTCTAACTTGCCCTTTTTATATCTAGTCTTTTGCTGCTGAGTGTTATATATATATGTCAGATACACAGGGATCTGGAAACCTTCTGATGACTCTGTTCCCTCCCCTGCTCATAACCTTACAATGAAAGAAATCCAAATAGAGCAACACACACACACACCCCAACCCACCCACAGAAATTCGATAAAAATAGTGTCATCCCTGGAAAGCCGAGGCAAAAAGTGACACTGATGCCTTTCAGCTAAGCCAGGTGTGTCAGCTTCTATGAATGCTAAGGGTTTAAGTACACAGGAAACATCTCATCATTATGAGATTACTGGAGCAGCCCAGTAGGTATTCATTGTCAGTGAGCTGTCACTGGAGAAAAGCGGAGGCAGGAAAGACATAAAACCAGGAGAGACAAACTCCATTCTGTGACCAGCTGCTTCCAGGTACATTCCTGAGTGCAGGTGCAGGAAGGCAAGCTTGAATCTTTCCTGCAACAGGCAGGAGAACAGTCCTGAAAACTGCCCCTCGGGTCAGCCTGCAGATTTACAGTCCCTCTGACTGCCCATCCTGAGACACAGGGGATGGGGCAAAGTAATGTAACTCAGTATCTCTGTTCAGAACTTGATTCCAAAAATCCAAGTAGAAACAGAACCAGCCTGTAGCTGTGATATGTAGATGTACCTTCAAAGCCTTTTATGATTCACTTTAAAATGTTTCTAGTAATTACTCCTATTTTAAAGGCGTTAGTTAATTGCTTTGTGTGTAGAATCTGTGCCGTAATTGTCCTTCAGAAAGAGGGAGAGCACAGCCAGTAAAGATTGCTAATTAAAATTAAGCTCACCGTGGGCGTTTATTTCAAAGTGTAATTACTGAAATAAACAGTTGTGTTTATTGCAGGGTGCAGAGCTGCACATACAGACAGGTACAAACATGCCTGTATGAGAAGCAATGCATGTTGGTTCAATGTCAGTTGCCCGGGAGAATTTGCAGGACCCTCTATGCTCCATACAACATAAAGCCTACTACAGATACAAAGATGGTATTACCCTAAGGGCAAAACGATCACTCTGAAATTGTTACTGCTAATCATTCAAACTTTATATGCAAAGCACCACTCCCTGGTAACTTTAGCTGTTATCACTTCTGCAGTATTCATGTTCAGAGCAGCAGTGCTCCTGGGAAACTCTGTCCACTGCAACCGTGGGATGAGAAGAAACAATTTGGAATTCATTTAAAAAGCATATAAACAGTTTCCAAAGCACTATTTTCCCCCTTGCTAATGATCCAACATAATTGTTGTAAACATCACAGAGCAGATTCCCTAGACAGAGAACAAGCAGGAAGCATTTCTTCCCTTGAGGCATTTTTTTTCTTCTAAAAGGTATGTCCCTGAGAAAAAGCATAGAGAATAAAATTGCCTTTTCTACCACAACTGCTGAAGTGCATATCATTATAATTTCTTTACGCTGTGGTAATACCCAGAGATACCATCAGGGCTGGAGGCCCTTGTGTTGGAGGCCACAACAGTAAAGAGATGTCCTGTAAAGATTACAGCCTACTTTAACCTCTGCAAAACATAGGTTGTTACTGTGAAAACAACTGGTTAAGGATATCTCTCCATTCCGAATCTCAGTGTTTATTATTCTGTGCATTCTGCAGATCGTGTTCAGGTTGGCTGTCGGGAATTGAGATCCACCAAGTACATCTCAGATGGCCAGTGCACTAGCATTAATCCACTGAAGGAGCTGGTGTGTGCTGGTGAATGCCTCCCTTTGCCACTGCTCCCCAACTGGATTGGAGGAGGTTATGGAACCAAGTACTGGAGTAGGCGGAGCTCACAAGAGTGGAGATGTGTCAATGACAAAACTCGCACCCAAAGGATCCAGCTTCAGTGCCAGGATGGAAGTATAAGAACCTACAAAATAACTGTGGTCACAGCCTGCAAGTGCAAGCGATACACCAGGCAGCACAATGAGTCCAGCCACAACTTTGAGGGAACCTCTCAAGCAAAACCTATCCAGCATCACAAAGAGAGGAAAAGAGCCAGTAAATCCAGCAAACACAGTACCAGTTAGAAGTCAGACATTCTCTCCTTTCTCATCTCCTTTTCCTCGTGCCAAAATTGAACTCACTTGTAACCATTTGCTCTACCGTTCTGACTGCTTAAAGACAAGTCTGCCATTGCTGTGCTCTCAGCTGACACTACATGCTTATTGCTTTGACCAAAATCAAAAGGGGCATTTTCAGCATATGGAACTTTTGGGTGATTTTCCAAATGCTCAAGATGAGGAGTAACACAAGCCTTTCCATACCCAAACTATAAACTTTTACATTTTCTCCAGTCATGGAGGCAAAAAAATAATTGCCATGAATAATCACTGAAGTCTATTTTGTACAAAGATGCTTTGTTGTGTGTTTTCATGAGAAGTTATCACATCTATTGCCTTCTGTATCATGTTTTATGAGCTTCTGACAACAGCTTACAACACCTAGTATCTGCTTTCAGACTCATTCTAAGAAAAATGCCTTGCATGCTGACCTTTCTCTTATCTCAGTATACTGAAAATTAAAATATGCATGGCAGCAATCAAAAAGTAAAGCTGAACAAACTATTTATTTGTTGTTGTAATTATTTAATGAGCTTTTATGTGTGTTATTTCTCTCCAAAATGTTCTTATGTTTATAGCTTTTCTCATGTATCTAAGTATTTTCCTATGATTTGTGGCTGGATTAGAAATACATTTTGTAGATAATGTAAAATAGACATTTTAGCATTCTTGGTATATATTTTCATTTTGAACATTCATAGACTTTGGTGTTATTTTGAAGTAGCAACAAAAAAACCTGTTTTTTTCATTCTCCACTTTGTATTATTTTTGTTTAAAAGTGTGCAATCAAAAGACAAACATGATGTCTTTTTTATTTTTTTTTTTACAAAAATAAACAATGCCAAAACCTGTATTGTCTGACTATGTACAGAAATGCACATATTTTAATCAGACACAATATTAAATCTTAAAAAGTAGGAGAACATTATTTGGTTAAAAATATCTATCCCTGATATTATATATATCCCTGATATTTAACATTAAAACAATATCTGTGGAGTCTTTTTGGATGTAAAAATCTTACATGGCCATTTAACAGATGATGCTTATTGTTCTAAGGCAGATTCTTATGTAATGATTCTCAACTTGTGCATTGCAGAAGAAGTGTATATTTGTGAAATTTCACAAGCTAGTAAGACACCACCTTTTTTTTCATTTAATTAGTGATGACTAAGTTAAAGACTAACGGTAAAAATAAGAGAGTTTCATCCTTCCCATAAAGCCAATAGAGTCTTGCACATTAGCCACAAATTCTTAGAGGATGTATCAAGAAATATATAGTAAGCAATCTACCTTTCAACACAAAGTCCATGAATTACTTGTTCTTAATCTTTCAAACTACATTGAAACACCATAGACAAGATTTCACCATCAGATTTTGCTCTTCTTAAATAATTAATTAACTTTCAGAACCCATTTGCACCCAAAGAAAACATTACACAAGAAGAGAGTAAAAAGTCTTGCCTGATAAGCTCTCACACAAGCTCTCTTTGACCTTCTCTTTATCTCCTTCCATTTTGCATGTTAATTCCAAAGATTCATAATGAAGATGTTGGCAGAGATCTTCCTTGGTTGTTAATGTAGAACTGTTTGAAAATCACTGCTGCTACTTGACTCACTGAATCCTAAATTTTACAGACATGTAATGATTTTTCCTCATAGCTACTTTTCAGAATTCTCTCTAAATTCTGCTGTATGTAAGAAAAGTATATACTGTTATACTTCCCTTCCCCCCCAACAATTTTAAGTGATGTACATGGTGGTACAGTTAAAAAAACATTGCATTAATGACCTAGCTGTTTCAAGTTTAGTCCTGTGATTGTGAAAACATCAGAACAATGAGATAAGAGACCATTTATACTTATTCTCTGACCTTAAAGGTGCTTCTTTTAAGACTAAGAGGATAGATGATGAATAAAGGCATTAGCAGGGAGAGAGGTGACATGACATTGCTCCTAGGCATATCGGTTCAGTGGACCTACAGATATCCTAGTCTTTTTTTGTAGCAGATATTATAGTGTCATTCAATCTATTTTATGAAGGAATTTTTATTCCCAAATGCCAAACACCTATCCATTTTTAAATTTTTCTCCAGCTACTTCTTCAAGACGATAAAGCACAAAAGATTGAGATAATGGACCAAAAATTAACTAAAATGATTTTCAAAGTCAACAGTCACTATCCATAGTAAAACTTCCCTACTGTTCTGTGCTAGACCCCAGAAATAGGAGCAGTGAAAAAAACCCCACATTTTCTCATGACTCTTCTACAGTCAGTGAAGTTTGACTGTAGGAACAATTATGCACATTTCATAAGAATTTGTATTAGCAACAGAGAGAATAACTTCTAGTTTATCTCCTCATGCAGAACTACCTGAAGGGGAATAATTTGACACACTTCCATTAAGATGATTTCATTAAATTTTGCTGACATAATGAATGGAAATCAATTTTCCTTAGACATCACTAGAAACAAACTTAGCCAGATGCTGATTGTTCTGATAGCATGGCAGCATTCAGAGGCACACTTCTTAAGAGGCAGTGGTAGATAGTATGTGTCATTAAGACATTAGCAGCTATGGAAGACAGAAGGGCCTGACACTTGCAGTCTATGCTACAGAAAGATCATGGGGTCCATCTCCAAGTCTAGCATATTTGACAGAACATGAGAGAAGACAGCAGGAGCTCTGTCCATCAGCAGTGACACAACTTGGAAGCACCACCTGAGACAGCTATGATCCCTTCTTTGGCCATGACTTTGGCCTTTTGTGGGGAAGATATGCAGAAAAAGAGTTTTAGAAATACATTAATCTTGAATTTGCTTAAGGAATAACATCACTCACTGTGACTCATCTTCTAGCTCTGAATGCTTCAATCTGGCCAGTACAGTCTGCCTTCTGTTTCATTCTGTTACATGTGATCTCACAGAAGTCTATCCAAGGATCCAGACAATAGGCATTCTATGAGTACATTCAAGTAGTTTTTTCTGTATGGAGAATCTCCAAAACGTAAAGTTACACTGGGTAGGGTAAGGGCCATTGCTTTTTTATCTACAGTACAGAATTTTGCTAAAGATTCAATTAAAAAGATAGTACAGCTTAAGCTGAAATTATTAAATCTGATGCATCTTATGTTTGTTTCAGAGCTAAAAAGGAAAGACAAATATGCTATAATTTTCTTAGTTTTCACCTGAAATATTAAGCCAAACAGATACAAGAAGCATGTAAATGTTTTGAAAAAGTACAATGTAGGGGCAGATCAGGTAAGTCTTTATATAAATTAGACCACTAAACAGTCTAGATTTATTACACTAAGAATATGCAGAAGCTGACTTTCTCAATAATACCCAATCATATGGGCAGATCACTAAGTCCAGGGGCTTCTTAAAAAGCATTTCAATCATCTTAAAAACCTAGTAATTTTATAAGTTCTCATACTTTCTTCTTTAGAAAATTGAAAGTGAATAAATAAGAAATAATCTGTCAATCTGCCGTTATTAATTCAGTACTTTGGAGTCGACGAAAACTGCCCCCAGCTAAGGGATAAATTGTTTTATTATGAATGGAAATCAATTTTCCTTAGACATCACTAGAAACAAACTTAGCCAGATGCTGATTGTTCTGATAGCATGGTAGCATTCAGAGGCACACTTCTTAAGAGGCAGTGGTACAAAGTATGTGTCATTAAGACGTTAGCAGCTATGGAAGTCAGAAGAGCCTGACATTTGCAGTCTAGACTAGAAAGGCTCTTCAGAAGTTTATTTATTCAGACTTTAAGTAATAGTAACAAATCTGTTGCTCTCTCCTTTCCAGCAGCCTTGGAATCAAAACCACCCTGTCCAAGTTCAGTCATTTGTTTGGAAATAAAGCAGACATTTGAATAACACCCTTCAAAATACCTAACAGATTTCTGCTAGTAAATCACTGTAGTCCTCCTAACCTTGACCTTTATATCCTTCCTGAAGAAGTACAGCATTAATCAAGAAAGGACTGTTCAATTCATTCCACTGTGAGAGTCTTGTTGCTACAGTATTAACCTGGAGGTGTTCAGAGGAAAATTATAAGGAATCTTTAGTTTTGGAAGGTATCCTATTCTCATGATGCATTTCCTTTCCCGAAGGCCAGGCAAGGGTCTTTGATTTTAAGTTCACTGACATACACATAGACATTGCTCCAGGCTAAAACTGAAAATTCTCTAGAGATTTATGAGCTAAGCAGACATTCTGTCACTGGATTTGTTAATTCTGCCTTAACGTTGCCCCCACAACAAAAAACCTTCCCATGCATCTTTCTGAAAGACATCAAGCAAGCTTTTTGGCTCACTCATCATAAGAGTTATGTTGACTCCTAGAAGAGAACTGTGATTTACAAGTGGTATTGTCTACCACTGAGTTAATATTTAAACATCTACCTTCCTCAGTACTTCCATGACAAAAGAATATTCTTCATTCTTAATTAATGCTCATAAAACCAAATGTCATGAAAATACTCTATACTAATTGCTGAGAAAAATCTCTACAAACACTGGACTGTAATTCCATTTTGGGAGTTTTTTTCTTAACTTGTCTTGGTTTGAAAACATACAGTGAATGAGGTAGTGTCACATTACCTAGATGGAGCCCAGGCCTTTTTAATGCCTATTAATCAATAAAAATCAGGACAACTGACTTTAATAGAGCTGTTTGTAGAACATGTTACTTCATTAATGTAGAGGAAAACAAAATCATCTCCCTAGGAAAGAGGCCTTAATCAGAATACACTGCAACAATAATGTAATTCTGTTTACTGAATTCCAAAGACAACTGCTGTCAAAAAGTGACCTTTGTTACCATCTACCTAAGTAAAAAATATTAAATCACCTGAAAATGTTTTGTTCCATACTTAGTCTATTTTTTCTCCTTTACCCCAGTTTAGCAGCTGAACAATAGTGTATTCCTGTGTCATTGTTTAAATCCTTAGCTGTTCTTAACTATACTTAACTGCAGCACACTTCCTTTTTTATAAAGAAATATTTTAACTATCTTTTTAGATTGACTGGATGTATCATTTTTTTCATTTTGACTGTTGAGAGGAAAAGTCATGCTCTGACTTGATCTAGGAGTTCCACATTTCATTTGTTTTGTTAGTCCCAGTGAGAAGTGATTTAGTGAAGAAACAGCAAAGAAACTCAGTAAAAGCATAAACCAGTCTGTGAAGTCTGATGCTTTGGTGGGCTACAGAAGAGCTAACCAGGCATATTCATTAAAGCTCTTTTATATGAAACCATGGAGATTTGAGGGGGAGAGCCTAAGGAGAAAAGTACTTGTCCAGCCCTACCACAAGAACAGCCACTGTGTAATGGAGTGACTACACTGAGCTTTAAAACAGACTCTGTAGCACAAAGACTTTGTTTTAATTGCAGCCGAAGCAAGTTTAAACATCTGTTGCTTGTTACATTACTATTTTATTTATTTACTTATTTATTTATTCATTTATTTTTGGGATAAGTTGAAGACAGCTCTTTTAGATTCCCTATGGCCATTAAGCTGGGATGGAGAACAGAGGTCTGAATGTTTCTAAAATGTAGAGGTGCAAAAATTTTGGTTTTAGCAAGGATCACTTGCTTTATCCCTCCCCCCCAAAAAAACCCCAAACCTGCTGAAACCTTTGCTTTTGTACATCTTTACTGCAATTTTGGGGATGGCAGCCAGAACAGTTTATAGCAGTGGGGAACAGGTTGTATGGCTGTATTGCATCTTTTGCTTTCAGATACTGAAATGTCTGAATCTAGGTGTGTCTAGAAGAGAAGAAAGAAGAGAAAAAGGATTTAAAAAAAAGGAACAAAATGACATGGACGACAGCATGTGCTCCATGTCCTTCATTTTCTTCTGAACATCACAACTTCTAATAAGACTTCAAAAGACTTATTCTATCTGCAGATTGCCAAGCCAAACATTAGCCAATGCATATGCTACCCTTGGGAACTAATAGTCTGCCAAGTCCAAATTCACACGGTAGATAACCATTTCTGACTGTCTCTGTCTTCTCTTCCCACAAGGCTGTGGGAAGAATGCACAGCACAGAGTTTCTGCACCATCCATGCATTCCATACTGAACCAGGGCAAGTCGGGGAGACTTCAGAATCTGACACCAGAAACTCGAGTTTCACTGCTTTGGTCAGATCTTCCAGTGAGTGATCACAGCCTCCTCTTTCTGAGCAGAAAGAATACTGCCTAAGCCAAAAAGGTTCACATACAGGTTTCTTAGAAAGCTATCAGTTTACTATGCACCTGGACTTCCTTGTTGAAGAATTTGGCTCAAAATCCTGCTTATAACCTACATAAAATCTACCAGCAGATTCCCTCTTAGTGTCACCCTTATAAAATAACAGTAATCTGATATTGTGAACAAAACCATTAAGAATACAGGTAGTGAGTTATCTATAAAATCTCTTTTAGGTGTTCTGCAACTATTGTCCCCATATTTCTTTTGAACTTTTTGTAATCAGTTATGAATCTTGACACTTGTGCCAGAAGAAAACGTTTGCAACATCCTTTGCCAAGAATAAAGTATGTATTAAGATGGATTTCCATTTTTATTTGCTTAATTAAATACTTTTTTGCATACTTCTTCCATAAAAGCCCTCATTAGACAGACCATTCAAGCTACTGTCTGAATCTTAAGAACACAGTACTTTGTGGTACTCTTTATCTACTCAAATACTGCAGCCCCTTGCAAATCTGCCTTCTTCTGCCCTCCACTTTGAAACTCCTGGCTCTTGCAAAATCTAAATCCTCATTCCATGGTGTCTCAATGTCCACACTCTTTTCTTTCCAATAGGTAGGTTACTTGTAGATTAATTGTCCCACAATTTTGCTCCAAGAAAAGGGAAAAAGGGAAAAAGGGAAAAAGGGAAAAAGGGAAAAAGGGAAAAAGGGAAAAGGATGTATTACTTAATCCATTTTCTGAATTGTTCAGTACTGAAAAAAACAATATATGTGGAAGCACAAGTGTACTGGCACAGGAAAGTGTCAGGGAGAATTTTTAAAGTAAGCTGACTTGGACTGCATTACTCAGGAAAATAGTAACAGGATACAGAGCATTTTTCATTAAGCAGTTGGTTTGCATCTAGCTAGATTAGTATGTTGGAAAATGGTTAACCTTTGATGGTTGCTCACTAGTATATGTTAAACAGGCTGAGTCTCTATATAATTGCTGGATGACAGGCAGCCACATTGCTGTAGTTGGGAAAAATCTGTAACCTTGATCTTTCTAAAAACTGAACAGGATCAAAGGACAGATCATTTCCAATCTGACATTTTTGTGCTAGAACTGGACAAACCAGCAAGGATGAAGCAATGGATTTAGAGAGGACTAATGTTTTCAGGGACTACTATCCTGTAGGTTTTCCTACTATAAACCAACTGTGTAGAAAGAGAAAAAAAAGAGTCACACACAAGCCTTTTCCACAAGGCAGGCAGAATTTTAAGGTACTTCCCTTACAAACTGCCACAAAAGTTAGAACATAACACTAAAAATTCAAAAGAAGAGGTGAAAAATGAACTCGCTCCACATGATTGTTTTGTCTAATCTGTACCATACAAATACACCATGAAGGCAAAGTCCAATTTTCGTGTTGGATAGTTTCTTACCTGCTGCAACTTCAGACCCTGATGGTACAGCTAGGACCAGCCTTCATTTGTCAAGTAAAAATCCCTCCTACATGAACTCTGGCAAACTAAGTTCATCTATATTCTTCAGACATGGTACTAATGAAAAACATTCCTGCCATTCTAAGAGTAAGGTCCATTATCAACATGACAAGAGATGCAGGAGCAATACTTTCAGTGTAGTAAAAACCAGTAAAGCTTGTACTGCTATTCACACCAAATCTGCAAATTTTCACTAATTTGATATATATATATATTTATATATATTTTATATATATTTATATATATATTTGATTCCCTCCATCACTCTAGGTTTGGTGAATTGTTCACATCCCCTCACAAACGTTCCATGGAGATAACACACAACATGGTAAAGCCATAACAGCATGATAAAATAAGCAAATATCTAGAGCAGTGAAAATGACAACTTTATTCCAAATGTAACTTCAGCTCTCAAGTATTCTGTAATGTTTCACTACATCGTTCTGTACCACTGGAATCTGTGGCTTAATACCACATATATAACCAGATCACAGACTATCTCTGCTTTCAATCGTTTTGGGAAAAGGAAACTACCATTAGTCTTTCCTCAGAGGTAACTATTTCTGCTGTTCTCCTTTGTTGACACCTGTCAAAAAAAGAATTAAACTTTTTTTCTTTTACTGCGCTAACAGGGTGCTATCCTAACAGCTGCTGTCTGCTGGAAAGTCACAGGGACAGTGCAAAACAGCCTCTTAGATTTCTGTCCTTCCACTTCCTCGTCTTAGTCTTTGTTAGTGTCATCATACAACACACTCTGATAGTCAAACACCCTAAAGCACTGTTCCTATAAACCAGCAGAATAAATGGTGATGTTAAAGCTGAACAAATAGGCCTACCCAGCCTTGCAATTGCTTAACATTTTACCAACATACCTAGCATATATAAAGAACCTCCCAAAGCCAAGTGTTTTAAGACTAGTCAACAATTTCTGGTGAAAACTTACATGAGGCCTCCACCTCATCACCTACTTGCCAAACCAACCCCCAGAGCAATAGACTTTCTTCAAAACTTTAACCTTTGTGAATTTCACAAGCACTCTTGCAGTCAGGGACTTCATTAATTATTGGTTTAGACACTATGGGGTAATTCTCTTATCTTTACATTTTTTTACTTTGTATACACAAAATACTCATTAACCTTCCATATCCCAGAGAAATACCCTGAAGGATTATCAAGTAGAGAATGGATAAACACTCTAGGCTGAATATAACATTTTAGGGTGACCTTTAAAATGTGTGTCAAACATCAAATGAAATCTGTCAACTTTTTTCTCTATCATTTGCACAGAACGTAGGCAAGATTCTTCCTCTGCATATCAAATCTTCATAAACTCCAAAATAAATTTATCTACCTGAACAATGTAAAACAATACCAAAGGTGTGACATAAAAAACATGCTACAACAGGTGAAACTCAACATGTTTTTCAACACTCATCTACAATGACCTGCAAGTATGAAAAGTTTCCATTGTGTTTAAAGACCGTATTTCCTTTACTTTTGTAGCATTAATATTCTCTATTTGTGCTTCAACTATTAAAAAACTTAAAATCATGGAACATTTCTACCTCATTAACTAAGGCAACAGCACTTAGAATTCCCCTTAGGGATCTGATCTATAGGTGATTCTATGCACACTGTATACTAGGCATGGAAGCACTCTTTTGATATTTGATAGTCTTCTATTTATATCATTTAAGTTATGCCTTTGCATAACTCCCTTGCTGAATACATGCTGGTTTGATCTCAGTTCCACATAGCAACAGAAGCAAATCAATAGCACAACATTTTATGTAAGTATGCCACATATCTATACCATCTTTCAAAAAAAGAATCTCAGAGCAAGAAATAATCCTTTGTGATCATATTTGTAAAAATGCAAACCAAAAATTTTCTAATATGAAATAAGATTTGCCCAAAGGTGTTAATTATGATTTGGAGGGAAAATAGTTTTGTCTCTTTTAGCATTCCACTATTATACTGCCTCAAGCTATAAGTTTCCTATGACATTATATTGACTTGTGAACCACTGTCACTACAGAGCAAATGCTCTGAGGCAGCAGCTGTGCAACAATGACTGAAACAGCAAAGATGTAACTGAGTCCAAAAGGACTATGTGAAGGGTCAACTATGTCTCAGTGGTAGGGAACAAGTAAAAGATTGTGAAGAGCATAAAAGAAAACTGTCACGTGATTATTTTTTCTAATGAGCAATCAGAACTGAAATAAAATATCTGGAAACAAAATGTCTACCCAGAATATGCTTTGGCATGCAAGATAAAACCTGAAATACTCTATTTTGGGGGACTTTCTAATCTCTTTAGATATGCAAAGAACCTATGTCTGTCTCTCTAAAAAGTGACTTGACAATTAGAGACAGTTATTGGTGACTTAAAGATTAAGCCAAGACTGCTATCCTGCTTTAACAGAAAAACTCTCTACAGAACTGACATTCCATTTGCTTACTTACAGCTCTGGATGTTCATTTTACAGCTTGCCGCCACTGAAGTAATAACTTATATATATGGATAAAATTAGTGAAATACAGTCCTGGAAATACAAGGTCCTGGCTAAAAGCCTCCATCACTGCTCAGAATGCTGAGAATGGCTCTCAGATTTTAAATAGTTGTAGCTTCATGTTATCTTTTCTAGATCTTGCACTTCCATAGTAGGAAGTATTGTATTTTTTTTTGTAATTTTGCTCTCCCAATTCACTTTCATTTGCAGAATGTTCCTTGATTGCTTGCATTTCCCTTTAAAACACACAATAGTGAACCTTGCTGCTGGTCAAGAAAAGCTAAATTCATCTTTCCTGCATTAAAACCAAAATACTTCAAAAGCCTAGAAATTACTTTGAAAAAGGGATTGACAATTTCTCAGTTAATTTATACCACAGTTACAGAAGACTCAGCTGGAATTCTAAATTAAGAAATTTTACTCTCTTACTTATTTTTCATGAAAACCTTTTAGTATGATTTCCAACACTCCAATAACTAAATGGATCTCTGGAAACACTATTATGAGTTTCAGCCATAGACACAGATGATGTTTTTTCCCCAGAAGTTAAATTTTTAGGTGAATTTCACTGCTGTAACTTGATCCCAATTTGTATACATCTTCCTTCTTCCATAAAATAGGAAAAAAACCCCAAACCACTTTGCTTCTCAAACATATGATTGGCATATTTACTGCATAATTGCAAACTGCTACTGTGGTTTCAGATGTTATACCTCTGCACAGAAATGATGGATTAGCCTGCTCTTTACTTGCTTTCAGGCAAAAATGTTGCCTTTGCCCCTCTTTATCCCATTAAAAACTGTGCAAAATTGTTCTCCCAAGACGTTTGAATTTACTTTTTACCCCATTTCTAACATTTATATATGAGCATCTTCATATTCTGCACAGTAACCAAATTAGTAGGTTAATTCAATAAAAAATGCCAAACGGACTGGAACTGAAGCAAATTATGTATTCACAAAGTGCCATTGTGTTTCATTATATGCTATTAGCAAATGAGTATTAACCCAAATTTCTTAACTCATGCTAAGACACAGCAAAAACTGCTAATGATGTTAAATATGCTCTTCCTTCTGTGTCCCAGTCTTAAGAAAATAAAAGGAGAAGTAGCATTAACAACTAACTTGGGGTCTAACCAAGACCAATCCATATTGAAGGGCTGGCTTCTCCAAGAACTAACAGTTGCTACCAACACAAGACAAGCATTTTTTGACTCCAGAGAGACTGTGGAAAGCATGAAAACTTTTGAAGCATCCGATGTTCAAGTGGAGCCAAAAGAAGCTTCAAAGTGCTGTTTGGCTGGATCATCAAGTCTACCATCAAAGCTATTATCAAATATGATTTCTTCTAGTCTCGTCCACCTAGCATAATAAAGAAAATGGGCTTCTGAAGAGGAACAGAACCAATTTTGGCATGTGATACTCTTTCCTTAATCTCTCTTCATAGAGTAAATTACTATGCATGAAAGAAATTAAGTGGGAAAACACTGCCTGGGCAAGAAAGAATGTACTAGCCACAACAGACTGTTGGATTAGGGAAAGAAGTGCAAAACTATCATGTCAAGAAGGCAGAGGAAAATGGTTCTGAAGGTTGTGTTTGTGTTTGGTAATGTCCTGCTTACCTACCCCTTTTGTACAGTGGGAGGAGCCACACTAACTAAAAATACCTTATTTTGCTCCTTACAGTAATACAAATAAGAAAAAATTCTGTAAAACCAGCTACAGTTGCCAAGATTAATGTCTGTGGTCTTTTCAAATGGAAGTATGAAGATCCAGATCAAGAATTCAAAACACTGTAACACTGACAAAAAGGAAAAAGTGGGAATGCTGCAGAACAACTTTGCCATGTACGTGTCTGCACAGAACTGCTGCAAGAAAAAGACAGAATAATGTAACCTATAAGATCCAAGATGATTGTGTATGCTGGAGGTACCCACCTTAAGAAGAAAAATTCATTCTGGACATCTGGTAACATAGAAGTGATGCTGAATGGACAGCAATCTGCACAGACGGGAAGAGTGAGGGCAAACTTGGAAGTCCTGAGGAAGAGACAACAGACAAATGTGTGTCATCAGTCAGGAATTAGGTGTAGAGGAATACTTCCCAAGAAGAGAAAATATAAAGCCCACTGAAAAGAAAAAGAAACAGGTAAACACAGCTTCTGAGCCAGTAGATTTTCTAAAAAGAAAAAAAATTAAAGAAAAAATCCCACATGATAGACAGTAGAGTACAGTAAGGAGACCAACACTTGTCAGGATGAAAGCAGTTCAACTTCTAGCTAATGCTTTCATTGGTGAAAAGCGTCTCCATTTCTGAAGCTTTTCAGCAATCTGTATAACTCATTACATGTCTGTTTCCTTCAATGTCCATAATAAAAACTTGCTCCTTACAGAGGCTTTTTGAGACAGCATTATATAGAAAGCACATCTGTATGTTTCCATTCTAAATATTTCACTTGGTTTCCCATCAGTCCCTCTGTTTCACTGCATGGTATGAGCTGATGTGATTTCTGTTCATTGTCTTAACTGTCAGGACACCTCTTGATGCAAAGTGCCTATGTTCTACACTGTACTGTTGGTTCCCTATGTCTGCACCTACTCTTGGTGCCTCCCTGATCTCGACCAGCACCCATCTGGCTCAAATTCCTGCCTTGCCCTGGGACCTCAGATCTTGCTAGGTGACCACCAGACTATATCTGATCCTGAGAGCCTGATCCTGGTCCTGACTCATGCTTTGCATACTGGCTCCTTTTTGGTGAGGCCACTATTCTTGCCTGCCTTAATATCGTGCTCCACTCCAGGCTCCCCTTCCCCTTCAGAGTGGCTGACTCTCACCTGATAACCTGTTGCTGCCTGATAAGCAGCAACAAGCTCACAGCAGTTTTCAGATGTCCAAGACTATCTTTGTAGCAAGATGCCCAAAACTTTCAGAAGAGGACAGCGTGTAGCATCAGTATTGAAATACACTCAAGTGACACTCTTAAGATGTCCTGTGAAGCCAGACATATCAACCCGAGACCTGTCTTGCTGATTACAAACGTGTGACCCGATGTCATCCTCAGCAAAGCCCCTCCAGCTCGGACTATGTTTCTTCTGCCACTTAATGGGTATCAGTAACTGCCTACGGTAACACCGCAAGACAAGCTGGAACATTCTAGCTTCTCCCAGTGAACTGACCACTGCTATTTCAACCTCTCCTTCCTGGGATTAAAGGCAACACACACCAGATTTCGGCAGGCGTTCCCAGCTACCCTGGCGAGAAGCGGTCCTCTCACGGCCGGGACCCACACGAAGAGGCAGGGCCGCGATCCAGCCCACCGTCCCCTCAGCTCCAAACATGGGCTATGTATTTTCTCGCTGAGACAGCGCATCCCACCCAGATGAGGGGAGCCCGAGATGGACGACGCAGAGGCACCGGTTACCCGCCTCTCCCAGTAGGGTAGGGGCGTAGAGGCATCCGGGCGGGACAGCGGCCCGCAGCGGCACAACCCCCAAATTTCCCACTGTCCCCGCACCAAGGCAGCGCCTAACAGACCCCAAGCCGCGCACACTCCCCTCCACCGGCACCACCCACACCAGCTGGCCGCAGGTGGATGCAGCGCAGCGCGGCATCACCCGGCCGCGCATGCGCCGCACTGTGGGGGACTTACCCGAGTGCCGAACATTTAAAGGGCCAATGGCGACGGTACCATGGTTATGCCATTGTGTGCTCGCTCTTTTCCTACTGGGATGCCACGGGCGGGCGCGCGCATGTTGTGGGGCTTCCCGGTCCGCACGCCTCTATGGGGCCTCATGTAGCGCGCAGTGGGCGAGGAGTAGGGCCTGGTCCCCGCTGGGGGCAGGCCAGCCAGCGGGCGGGTGCTGGATTCTTCGGATTGCGGACTTCGCGGGCAAATAAAATACGCGGGCGGGCGGTTGCGCTGTCCCGGCTGTGTTTCTCCTGCTGGGGGGCGGGGAGGGTTAGGAGCGGAGTAGCTGCGGCCGTGCTCCGCGCAGATGGAGCCCAGCAGCGGGAGCTGCGGCGTCAGGCCTGCCGTTATGTCGGTGGCGGCTGTGCTGCCGGCGGGCGGGAGTGGGGAGCGTTTGGGTGGCGCCACTCCCAAGCAGTTCTGCGCCCTGCAAGGGAGGCCGCTCGTCAGCTACACGGTGCGGGCGATAGAGAGGTAACGAGGCAGGTGCTGCTTGGCTCCCCGTCCGCGCCCTAAAGGTCTTCCCTTCGCCCCCGGCTCCACGCCGGTTGAGGCCCGTCCGCTGCCTCTTGCCGGCCCTCGCGTGCCCCCAGTCCCCAAAAAGCCGCTGGCAGTAGCCCGCCGCCCGCGCCTCAGGCCCTGGGCGCACCCCGGAGCCGTTTCCCCTCCCAGGGTTTGGTTTTGCATTTCGGTGGTATCTTCCTTCCTCCCCGCCCAGTCAAAATACGACAGGGTGGCTGGGAACTCATAGGCCTGGTGCAGACCGTGGGTGCTCTGAGCTGTGACTGGGCAGGCTCACCTGGGGAGAGGTACCGGGCAAGGGGAGGGCGCTCTTCCTTCACCCCGCCTGGCTCTCTTGCCTCCGTCCCGGACGGCTTTCCTTGCTCCTCTGCGATGCTCATGCCTAGAAGCTGTGTCGCTTTCTACTGCTCCTGAAGAATCTTGTTGGAGGCCCTCAGCTTGGAAGCTCGAGATTTTCTGTAGCTGCAGTGGCTCGTTTGGTGAGCTACAAGCCAACCATAGCCGTTGGAGGAAGTCATAATGCTATCCAGAGGCCTTGAAAGAAGATATATTCTGCCATGGGTATTGCAGATGGTCTTAATAGCGTCCAGAGGCCTTGGAAAAAGAGCCACTCTTAATAGTGGGATGGATTTGGTGGTCTCCAGTGCTGCATTATGCTTCACCATTATAGTTGGTGACGGAACACCATACCTCCACAGGAAGCTTAAATGCCTCCTTGGCTCCCTTTTAATATACAGTTACTGGGATTGAAGCTGGTAGCTTGTATAGTGCAAGGCTGCATGCGTAACTTTTCTTTGTTTGTGTTGGAGCAAAGATTTGAGTAATGGGATATCTTAGCAGTTTTTTCCTTTTCATAAACCTGTTGAGTTCTAGGCATGTGACTGACAGTTAATACATTATTGTCAAATGTTAACATAATGTAAGTCTTGTATCTGGTGTCACTTGGAACTGCAGGTAGGAGTGGAGTGTCAGATGTACTCTGGATGCTTTGCAGTAACTTGTAGAAGAGTAAACCTTTAGATTTTACAGACAATGAATGGGGAGGAGTGGAGTGTGGTGGAAAGAAATTGCCAACATTGCCCAAAGTTCTTAACTCATGGAAACTTGTACAACATCAAAATTGGTACTCTTTTTTCCATTCCCACCCAGAGAGGCTTCCCTCAGGCCACTTGTTACTTTATGAAAGAAATATTGCTTGTTTTCTTTATTTAATTTTCAACAGCAGCCAGTCACAAAGCTAAACACATCAGTAAGCAAAAACCTCCGATCCAAAGTTTGTCACGGCTGTAGTTTCTGCCAAAATGTCATGGGAATCTACAGAGATGAATAATATCTTCACTCAGTGTATTGGAGACCAGGAAAAGGGAACAGAGTGAGGTTTGGTAAGGAAATGATACTCATAGGAAAAGAAAACATTATTCATTAAAGAAAAATATAAATCTTTCATTTTTGCTGCCAGTAAGCTCCGAGAAAACAAATTCTTTGAGCAACAGTATTATATTTATGTCCTAAAGCTGCAAAAAATTAGAAGGTTGAATTCTTACTGTGCAGTCCAACCAAGCGTGTGATCCCAAGTTGAGTGTGAAAGTAACAACCTAGTGCTTTCACTTAGCTTCAGGAGTGCAGTAATTGCAGGCAGAGCTTTCAGCCATCTCTCTACTGAATTGGAATATTGACTGGTATGTGTATGTATGAGGAGTTGGGAACAGATGTACTCTAAAGCTCAAAATGGCTTTCATTTTTGTCTCAGCGCTTTTCCTTCTGACTCAAACTGCAGAGAAGATACCTTGTTCTTACTTTGTGTGACTAGATGCAAAAATGTAATCTTGAGGAACTGCAGTTTGTCATGTGATCTATCATGCAGAAGTGGCAGATTTTCTGTTTGGCTTGATACTGTCTTCTGATACCAATTGGTTACCTGTTGTAATTGAGTGGATCATTGACTCATTAGCCTGTAGTAACTTGTATTGAACTGGTTATTTCATCTACTGCAGCTATTTTTGACTTTTTTAATCTGGAAAAAATGCAGCAACATACAGGCAGAAATACATGAGGGAATCAAGAATTTGCAGCTGCTTTGTGTGTGCTTTTTAATAATCAGGAGAAAAAGGTTTTTACACTGTTCAGCTGAAAGTAGTGAGAATCTCAAACGTTGGTGTGGAAAAACTGGCAGGCAAGAGCAGACATGAATGAATAAGCAGTGCATCCTGTTGCATGGGATGACAGCATGACATTGGCCTGGCAATAATAATAGATGATGGATGCCCTTAGGAAGAGGAGGTGAGAAAAAATAGGGTTAGGAGAAATTGCTCATTTTTTTTTATTGCCTCTACAGGGGTGCTGATAGGAAGGTCAGGCCCTATCTTGATGGTAAAATTAAAGTGTATTAGAGAATATAAACGTCTGGTTTTCCCATTGGATTTGTTCCTGCCTTCAAACTATGCAAGGCTTTTGTATCAAGTTCAGCAGAACTAGAATGGCATTACTCCTTTTTGCTTCTGTACAAGCTAGTAAGATTATTCCTTAATTTTAATTTTGTGTGTGTGTTTAGAATAGAAGCTTACCAATCCCTTTTCTGAGACAAGGAGGAATCTCAGCTCTGTGTGCACATGCAGACACATTTTACTAAAGCTATAGAGAGGAAAACAGACTTAAGGTTGACTTTCAAATCATTCTGGGACAAATAAGCTGCTGCTATTCTTGCAGTGCGCATATTTTGCCAGTTGTTGAAAGTACAGTGAGAAGTTATTAATTTTGCTTTCCTCTTTCTTATGTTTACTGTCAGAATAAAAATTTTTCATGAAGGTTTCAGACAGCTTTGTTTGCTTTGTTTATTCCAATGTAGTCTCTTAAAACAGGTGGTCAGGTACCAAAAAAAATCACCTGGGGAAAGCTTCCAAAGAATTACCTCTTTGGATCTGTCTTGTGTAGTTTATTTGCCGAGTATTTTTCCCTGTTGGCTGATGCGTGTTCACTGGCTCTACATGTCACATGATTACGGTTTTGTTAAATGTATCTATTATGATAGTTCTTTTTGTCCAGTTGTCATTAGCTTGTTCTTGAAATTGCTTATGAGCTAAAAACAATCATAGCAAACAATCAAATTTCTGCAGTGATTGCCTAGTTCTGGCCTTGATTTCATTAGGTTATGTGTTAAATAGGTTGTTACTGGTCTGAGGAAGACTTCCAAGAAACTGAGCATGTTTAAGCCATATGTCAGATTTCAGGCTTAGCGCTGGTTTATATGAGAGAATAGATAGAGGGTTAAACCTCAGTCAGCTTTGTACCTGAGCATATCATTCAGGTGATACAGTCTCAGAGCATAACTCATCAGTTATTTAATTTCCTTTGCAGTCTGTATTGTGAAGTTATGTAATAGCTTAGTATGTTGCTGAATTAATGAGCTCCTTTACTTTGAGGTATACCTCCACTAAGGTATGTACTTCTGTTTGAAATTTAACAAAACAGTACTATTTTCTCCTAGGCAGCTCGTCTGTCTGTGAGTGAGGACAAGGACGGTTGTAGGGAACACAGTCCTTTCTGACTCATTGTTGCCCTACCAATATTGAGGTCCTCCAGAGGCAGCTGTAAAGTGATTGTAGCTGGGGCTATTCATTTTGTTTCTAGTACTTCTGTGGAAGCATTGGAGTTCTGCATTTAGTGCTTTTTAAAGCATCCTGAGGTACACTGTTGTGATCTTTTTTTCATGCCTTCTGCTGATTCTTTCTGAAGGTGGCATTATCTTTATCTAATATTGCTGTTATAATATGGAAAGAGTGTTTACTGTTTTTAAACTGGTTTTGAGTGGGTCTTGAGCTCCTTACTAATTTAGTATGAAATCTTTCTGAAGAAAAGGGTGTGACAGATTGAGGGACAAAAAGAAAGATCCGTTTACTGCCAACCTGAGTGTATACTGATATTTTTCTGTTATTAAAACACTCTTTTCTTAAGCAGATCTTTAAAAGAGTAAGCACCTGTGTTGTGCACACGTCTCATGTATGAGACTTTGTAGCGTACCTATTACTAAATGAGTACTTTTCATGAGTTTTGGTGGAATATTAAGCTTCAGAGCCTAAGCTGTTCTTGTATGTAACCATTCTAGGGGATACCTTTATAGTCTTATATGAGTAGTTTACATCTCTAAATCCTAGCACTAATTATAGAACATTAGGCCAGAATGAGTTTAGGGGAGGACATACTGTTGTTGATACATGTGTTTATCCAGACACAGGGTGGAGCTGTGACCGCATCCTGTCACTTCTCAGTGCATTGTACCACTGGAGGCCTTGAGCCACTCCACTAACCCTGTGCAGAGATTTATCAGAGGCTGACCAGTGCTTCTGTTCTTTCCTTCTCAGAAGGTGCTGTGTACTACCCACTTGCTTCATAATCTGTTCCATTCGACTTCAGAATGGGAAGTGTCAGTGTTCTTACGCAGTCACTAGTAAATGTGCATACTACCCAGTGTTTCTGGGAACTGTAAGGCTATAGACTTTCTGCAAGTAGAAGTGCAAAGTTCTTATTCTCATTTCACTTTATTTAAATTATTAATATTTAAAAAACCCTGAAAACCAAACTGAGATGAATCCAGTTAGTTTGCCCTAGTTCTGAGATGAAGTCATGCAGAGGTGCTAAATTTTGTGGATAAAATGTAAGACTATGCCAGGAATCACTTGAGAAATTTTGAAACCTTGTGATGAACCTGTGGTGAATGACAAGTTGAAATGAAACTTGAAACCATATGACTACAGATTTTACATTTGAACAACTTCAAAACTTAAAAAAATGCTGAGAATATGTTGGTTTGGCTGTATTTTCTGCCTTTGTTAATAATAAAATGAGCAAAAGGTCAAGTACTTTTCTTTTGAAGAATGTTAATAGCACTTCTACCTATTTTATTTTAATAGTTATTTTATAGTTAATTGAAATAATTTCCCCTGAAGTTCTATGAATTGCCAAAAAATTAATAGATTCAGAAGATGCAAAATGCTCTTTTTCTCATAGTCCTAAGGAATGGTTTGTATCATAGATGACTTGGCTTTTGGAGTAAGGGTAGTTTGTAGGGAATGACTTCTCATGTGTTATTGCTGAAACCAATAGCTTAAGCCTGTATATTTCTGAACTGCAAGTTTCTTATTTTTCTACCTGGAAGTAACTTAGTCTGTCTTTTGTTTGCTATATTAGTTTCAATAGTTTTACTAGTTTTGGGTGAGAGATTATACCATACTTGTCTCCCTTGATGGTTGGATGTGTAGGTTACTATGGAGGGTTAGGACTGGGCTGGCCATTAATCCAGTGACAAATGCTCTCTATTATGCCCTCTCCCCCCCCAGCATGGGAAGGGAAAGGGAATAAGAGAGTGAGACTTACATTAGGAATTTTACCATAGTGAATAGTGAACTGATTTTGTAATCTTGCTAATCTGATGAGTTTCTTGTCTGTCATGCTCAAAAACCCCTCCTGTCATCTGTAGAAGACACAGAAAGGAAGTAAAACAATTTTAAATCGTTTTGTCTTCTACACAGTATTCAGGAAGTAAGACACAATTAGCTGGATTAGAACTATGATTTTTCTGTTATTTTGAAGTATAATATGCCACATGTGACTTTAATTTGTATTCCTAGATCCTTTGACGCAAGTGTGACTTCAACGTAACTTCAGTTATGACTGGTTTTAATTTTGTGGATTGTGGGGCAAGAATGACCCACATCACCCCTCAGTTGTAGGGCTAGCCTGATACCAACAGTAGAAGCTTGAAGTTCTCTAAAAATATTCTTTCCCTATTATGGTAATTTTATCTAGTATAGCTGGTTTTACGTTGTGATTTTTGTTTCAGAGTTTTTCTTGATCCTTTTAATCACTTCTACACAGTATGTGTGCCGTATATGTGGAGTATTCCAGGTCCCATGATTTACCAATTTAGAGGAGACTGAATTTAGAGAAAGCTAAAATAGCAGACTGTAACTAATTGATTTGGAAGTTGTGCTTGAAGTAGAAATGTTTTGAAGGCTTTTCAAAGGGTTATCAGAAGATGCTCTCCCCGACACCCCACCCTGCAAACTGCCTATTGGAAGCAAGTCCCTTCTAGAATTCCAGTAACTGGTTAACATGCATGTATTGGTAGAGATGCTCTCCCTTTAGGGATGGAGTGCTAATACATGCACAAAAACACGGTCTTGTGTATATTGAGGGATGCTTTACTTAGCCAGCTTGCATTTCTTTTGGTATGATTTTCTTTGCTTTGTAGAGATATCTGTACTTTTATTAAGTCATGTTTACTTTTTCTGTTTTTATACTGTTTCTTCTAGGATAAGTTGGATATCTGACATTATTGTGGTGGTCTCTCCTGAAAATGTTGAAACAATGAAGTTTATAATTGAAAAATATGGCCATGAAAGAGTTAAGATAGTAAAAGGTGGAATAACTCGTCACCGTTCCATTTTCAATGGATTGAAAGTATTTGCAGAGAGGGAATCTTCCAACCATCTGCTCCAGAAACCAGAAGTAGTGATTATCCATGATGCTGTGAGGCCATTTGTTGAAGAAGATATTCTTTCCAAAGTGGTCGTGGCCGCTAAAAAACATGGGGTATGTACTATACAGAAGTGCAACTCTGCAAGGTTCTTTATATTGTACAATGTAAAGTCATCACTGATAACTAAGGATTTTTCAAGCGATTGTATTAATGTATTGTGTTGATTTTTAAGTAGAACAAATTCGGAATCCCTATTATGCTGAAGATCAGATGAGGGAGGGAGACATTTTTAAGTGTTGCAGGTGTTATTTGTTACAAGGAATAATTATGGAGACTGTCAGTAAGAGAGTGAATTAATTAGAAGTATTTTAGTCAAAAGGTAAATTGCATACTGATAGTTCTCTATGCAGAATTCTCACTTAATGTGAGAGTGGTTCAGTTAGTGATTACTAATAATAGGGTACTGCATTTGGTTGGCTTGCAAACTTGTTTTTTTTGTCTCAAGCTTGTCAAGTGGTGACAAGAGAGCTATCTCCATATTAATGCTATTTTTTTTCTAGAATCTGTAGGCAGTGCAAACTGCTGGGAAAAAGGGAAGAGTTGTGTCATGATTTAGGCCCACCCAGCTGGCAACAAAGCACCATGCAGCCACTTGCGCAGTCATACTGCCCTCTGGCATGAGGAGGACAAAATACTACAAAAGACTTGAGGTTCAAGATAAAGGACAGGGAGGGCTCACTCACTAAGTATGGTCACAGGCAAAAGACAGACTCAACTTGTGGAAACAATCAGCTTAATATAAACAAAACCACTACCAGTTTACCAATTGAATAAAAGTAGCACAGTCAGAAACTGTCCTACTTTTTAAGAGCTGAGTCTTAAAACAAAAACAAAACAAAACCTCAGTAAAACCCAAAAATCATTGCCTCCACCCCTCCCTTCTTCCTGGGTTCAGCTTTGCTCCTGATTGTCTACCTACTCTCCCCGCAGCAGTGCAGAAGGGTGCAGGGGATGAGGGTTGCAGTCAATCTGTCCCATTGTGTTTCTGCTTCTCCTTCTGCAAAAGAAAAACTCCTCAGTCTTCCCTGTGCAACATGGCGTCTTTCTCAAGGGAGACTGTTCCCCACAAACTTAAACTAGTGTGGATCCCTTTTGCAGGCTGCGTCATCCCAGTGGTGGCTCACTCCAGCACGGGCTTCCCTCAGAGTCATGACCACCTTTGGGAGCAATACACTACTCCAGTGTGGAGTCCTCCACAGGCTGCAGGCAGGATTCTGCCCCACTTGAGATTTCTAAATACTGCGAGGACTTAGCCTGCCATCTCAGCATTGTCTGGAGGGGAATGGCTGCTCTGCCATCTCAACTGATGTTGAGTTGAAATTGAAATGACTGTTTTCTGAATGTGCTTGTGTTTAGGTGTCTTTGTGTGCTACTTGTCTTGTGTTTAATTTTTTTAACTTGTTCACTTTTTCCTGATACTTCTGTGATTTTAATTTTTTTTCCTAGTTTTCTTTTTAATTGGATGTAAGATTTTTTTCAGTAAAACAGTAGGGAACCAAGGCAATTGCCATTGACCTTCTCAAGGTAACATACTCCCATTCATCTGAACTTTTGACTAGTAAATATTTTTTCACCTAGATCACTGTTGTTTGACCTTGAAGAGGTGATCTCATAGATTTATCGGTGTTTTCCATTCATAGGATCATAGGATTGTCAGAGTTGGAAGGGATCTCAAAGATCATCCGGTTCCAACCCCCCTGCCTGGCAGGGACACCATCCACTAGATCAGGTTACCCAGGGCCCCATCAAGCCTTGTCTTAAAAGCTTCCAGGGATGAGGCTTCCACAACCTCTCTGGGCAACCTGTTCCACTGCCTAACAACCCTCATAGTGAAGAACTTCCTGTCTGAAATGTGCGTTGTATTTATTTGCTCTGTGTTGGCTTCCTGTTGTGGCTTAGATCCACTGAATACGGAGAGGCTAGGCCATCAGAGAACTGGACAGTTGTTACCTGACAAAGTAATTGAATTAAGGAACCAAGAGGAGAATTCCATTGTATGTAACAAACTGGAAAAGCTTCCTGCCAGAGAGAGGTGGCTCTCTTCACTTTAAAACTACAGAATTCTGAAGAACTAAATGACTGTTTCTCAAAACTCGCATGCATGGTTTTGATCATCAGGAAAAACTTGGTTGAGAAAAGCTATTATCTTTAGTTCTTCCTAGAGTCAAATTCTTTGCATATCTGAAAGGGAGTAAATTCTTCAATCTCTCAGTACACAAAATAATTACTTCCTTTTGCATTATGTAGAAAGGTACAAAACCTGGCAGAAACATCATATTAAATCACTAGTGTAGTGGATAATGCTGTACTGTTGTTCATCTGCATACCATATAGATAGCATAATTATGAGAAGCTTTCATGTTCTTTACCATGGCAATTGATCAAGTTATTGCACTTTTAGCTGCCAATTTTTAGACAAATAAACTGCTTTATTACACTTACTAATCAGTTTGTTATTTGCCTGTAGGAATCAAAATGTTCACCTTATCCAGAACTAATAAATTATGCCTTAAATTCCCCAAACAATCCCTTGATTATGTGAAAATATTACTTTGTAACCAATTAAATTCCATTTACTTTGGGGGGTAATTTTGTAATTAAAATACATGTTTCTAGAAACAAATTCTTTATTGCCAGTAAAAGCTGGGGAAAGAGGAACCTTCAGAAGGCATTGGTCCAAAGCCTCTAGCAGTGTCTCATTCCCGACACTGCATTTTAAACAACATAACTAAGAAGGAAAAAATAGTTACAAGGAAAAAAAAATCAGAAAGGCAGGGGGGACCTTGTCAGTTCTGCTATTAACACTTAAAGAAAAATGCACATACAGAAAAAGACTGGGTTTGTAGTTAACATAAACTAGGTTTGAAAGTGTAGTTTTTCTTTGAAAGGACTGAATCAAAACAGCATTCTTAGAAGCTGATTTCTGGAAGCTGTCTAATGTGATTTTATTCTGCATTTTGTTCAGATCCTTGCTGAAGCATACATGCCAATACAGATGTACAGTGCTACTCAGTCTTGTGGACTCTTATTCACATACATAATCAGTCAAAATAATACCCTCAGACAGAAAGCACAACATATTATGCTCAGGCTGTTCCTGTCTCTTGAGTTTATTCAGATTCAGTGTTGCAGTTATTGGTCTTACTTTATTGGAAAGCTGGAGCAGAAAACCTACACCCATGCACATACTGTTCTTTTACCTTAGATACCAAAATAAAATGCTTGATGTGTGGTTACTGGGCTGCCTTAGCAACTGAAGGTGAAGGAGCGCTTGGGTGGATAAATAGGCTGATCTGGTGTGGTATATTTGAATGGGGACACCAATGCTGGAGTAGTTCTGCTTACTCTGTCTTTTGTTCTTTTTCTCTTAGAAGCAATTATCCTTTTACGTGTTTTATCTCTCCTGGTTTTACCATATATGGAATATTTTACACATGACTTTTTCCTTTGTGCTGAAAGACTCATTTTAGCCAGCTGTGAAGCCTGCATCAGTAATGGACTGGTTTTAATTCATATTTTCATACTGGGTCATGTGAAGTCCTCTTGTGCCTCTTTTCAGAGGTTTTGTGTTCATTGCATGCTTGATACTTTGAGGGGGCACTGCTGTCTTGTCAGGTACTTGTGCAAAAGCAGAATCGAGAACTGATGATGTAATGCCATCTTGACATTCTTTTCATTCCACTAATGGTCTGAGTTCTGTAGTTTAGGGGACTGGCTAATGTCAGTGTCAAAATATAGATTAATGAATTGTAGAGGTGTCATAAAACAGTTTTAGAAGACAACATTTGAAGAGCTATTTATTGTGAAGATTGGAATCTGTTCACTAGCTCTGAAACTTTTCTGAATGTGAAGAAATAAAGTATGATTTTGTTGCTGTATGGAAAATAGTTATACAGTGCATTATTCTTACTTCAGCTTTGTAGTAATGGATAACTATTGGAAACATAATGTTTCCCTACCTTATGGCATTATTAATCCAATAGAAAATTACAGCCTTCTCACCTGAGTCATTGTCTTGTGCACTGAATGGAGAACTAATGTATCATCAGCAAATACTTGAAGTCTTTGTCCTAACAAGGTAGTGTTTGATGGTGGGAAAGCACTGGTAAGGGGAGAAGCAACTTTGTTTCATAATTCATTGCTTTTATTAGAAAGGCTACAACTCAACCAGCTGAAATAAATCAGAGGCAGAAAATGGAAGTATCCCTTTATACTTTGCAGCATTTCTGAGTTGTACCTTAGGCAACTACTATTTAATTCTTTTTAAAAAGATGAGTTAATCTCACACTCTTTAGCATCTGGAAGTCTAAACATACAGTAATTTTAACCTTTTTTTTTTAAGGTAGGTTTATGTTATCCTGGAAATAAATTTTAAGGATAGCTTTCTGTACTTAAGTGGTTGCTGAGGTAATTCATGTCTTTGAAATGTACTTCTTGAATTTAGAGAAGTTGTATATATGGCACTCCTATTGATTTGAGGCTAATTAAAATCTCTTCGCTTCATCTGAGGAAACAATATGACTTAGGAAAATAAAGCAGCCCTTAGCAAGGATGTGTCTACTTAGTCACTCAATTTTTTCCTTCCTGCAGCAGATCAAAGGAGTAAAGAGTAATTCCTTAAAATAAGGGAAATCTCAGCTTGTCCATCATGTGTGAGGAGCTGAATAAAGGCTGTAGATCATTCTTGCTGGTTATACACTGCAAGATCTGGAAAAGATTCTGAGTCATACCTCTCTGGCTAAGGATTAGGCATGCATACTTCCCTGAGTTTTTTCCTTTTTCATCAACTATTGCACTGAAAACAAATCTGAGTTTTCACCCAGAAATTACCCCAGCTGCATTTTTGGCTGAGTTTGTGATCTGGGGGTTTGTGGCAAGAGCAACACCAGCCCTGCTGGTTAGGTGAAGCCTCTGAAAGCCAACTTGGCCTGTTTTGTATGCTGTAATAGTTTGCTGGACTGGTTCCGTGCTTATCCTCCTGTTTCTAAGAGGGTAGGTCGGTTGTGATACAGATAAAAGTAAAATTGCCTTGAGGAACATTGGAGCTTGTAGGAGAAAATTAATGAGGTATCAAATTCATACATACATGTATTAGAGTTGCTATTTGGGCCAAACTTGGGTGGTAAGGGATGATGATCCGTTTTACAAAGCACTTGGTAACCGAAGGTCTTGGATGAAGGTTGTATAAAGAGGTGACTTGGAATCTTGAATCTAATGGACTGTAAGAGAAAGAATCTTTGGTGTAAAGTTTTCTGTAAGGAGAGGGCATAAACAGTTCCAAGAGAAGCAGCTGAGGGAATTCAGAAGGGAAAGACGCATGATAAGCAGGTGCAGAGTTGCTTAGGGAGCTGCATGACCACAAACTATAGTGCCTGTGGTTTTTGGTTCCTCAGGACTGTTTGTGTGGGGAAAGAGTTATTAATTAAATACTGCAGTTTTGCATTTGGTTGATTAAATTATGCAAGAGTCCTACAAGATCTCAGGATTTTTTTTCTTCATAATATGAATATTCTTCATTATTCTTGTGATTCATTAATTTTTATAGCAAATGTTGTTTAATTTTTGACACCTGGGTTCACAGTGTAGCACTTGATAGAATAGCAAAGTGCTGGTAGCTCATCTTGTTGTCATATTATGTTGAATGAATGCCAAACTTTAAAGCTGTAAGTCTACTCTAAAGTATTTCTGACAATATTGAAAACTCTTGGTATCATACTGGTTTTGCTTTGGAGTGTTTGAAAAGGTTAGACTGAATTTTTCATGTTATAGAATCCATCGTAATTGTGTATAATATACAACATTGCAGACAACTGGAAAGAATAAATACATTGTGATAAAGTCCTGAAGCACTATGCCAGCATGTGCCACTCTTTAGGTGAGGGATGCTACGTGTGGTCTGGACCATATACTGTATGTATAGTAGTATGGAGCTTTGGTAGCATTATGCACATTCATACAAATTTTGAAGTACTTGTAAAAAGAAAATCTATCAAGAAGAAAATGAAACCTTAACAAATGAGAATATGTTGATAAACAGAAGTTACTGCATTGTGACAAAAATTAACAGTATGTTGACTAAGGTAATAAGACTGACTAAAAATACAATAAAACATATTTTATTGCGTATACAGTGCAACTGTATTTGCAGAAAACAAACTTCCTTGTCTAGTCTCTTATTTCTCACAAGGAGTCTAATGTATGCCTTCTCATAAAGAATGCACTATAGAAGAGCATGCTATATAATTTGTATGCTGCCATTAAAAATGTATATATTGCTTTAATCCTGTTAACTTTTGTAGTTTTATTCTTTGTTAAAAATAGTTAATCTGATTTATGGCAGTAATTCGTGATACAAGAGCAACATAAACAACATATTCTTAAGACTTACTTTCAATTTACTTTTTTTAAAGAAACCTGATTTTAATGTGAAATCCAATGCTCCCATGAATTAGTTGTCATTGTTTGCAGTACTGCTTTTTGCTTTTTCTTAGCACATATGTATGTTCTTGGTTTTTGCTTTTCTACTTTCTGTATATTTTTGAGCTTGATTTCAGTGTTGTGTTGAAAAATTGCAGCCTGTGATATGCCTAGCTATTCTTTCTCCTTCCACCTCATATATTATCAGTCGCATATTCCTGTCCTGTCTTTTTTAGGGGAATCTTCTAAATTTTCTTTGAGAAATCTTACTTTTCCACAGAATAACAGTTGGAATTTAGCATATTGTCCATTAGATCAAAATGATACTTACTGATGCTTACAGGTAAATGCTTTCAATACAAAAGAGCAGAAATTATGTAAAGTACAAAAAGAACATGTGCAGTCTTAACTTTTGAGCAACAGTTTCTGTTACTGGTAATCTCTAGTTAACTATAGCTAATCAAAGATCTTGTATGTCTTGATGTACGTGTACTATGCCCAGTTACTCAGTATGATCTGATAAAGGTGACCTCATTAGAAGAAATATTCTTCTTTTCTTAAACAGTGTCATAAATATACATTACATTTGTTTAAGAGATCCTGTGACTTTGAAGTCAGTTCCATGTACAACATAGTGTCAGCTCATTAACATTGGATCAAAGTGTATGTTAAATTTCTCATTAAACATCTCCTCTTTTGCAGCTAGGAATAAACACAATTAAAACTTCTTCCTTCCTGGTGTTGGTTTAAGATTAACGTGAGCCCAGCTTTAGCGAGTTAGACTGTTGCTGCTAGCCAGCTGGGTAAACAAACTTTAAGGAAATTAAGTGAAGTTTAGCTTACAAGCCTTTTTTCATCATGTTCAAAACTCCTTAAATCTTTTCTAATTAACCTTCTTTTTGTCTGGCTGATGATTAGGTTTAATATCTGTGTTACACCAGGCATGTTTAACATTTCAACCACTGTTGTCCTTGGGCAATTAAAAGCTGCCAGTACAAATATGCCAAGATAGCTTTTATTTGGCTGGTCGGTGAAACTGCCTACAGAGAAGAACTTTTACTGGGCATGTCACTAATGAGAATCAAAGATGGTGTGCCCATAATGACTGACTTTTGATTATTTCCACACACACACAGACACACACCCCCAACAAAATTCAAATTAAGTGATTTAAGAATTATTCTTGTTTAAAACAAGTAGGGTGTCTGGCAGAAAGAAGGTAACTTTTTCTTTTTGGACTTAATCTCTGATGGATACACGGCGCAAGTTGTAGATTGTAGTTGTTTGTCAGTAGAAGAAATAGGTGGAAGGAATCCTGTCCTCACCACAGCAATGCCACGCAAATTGTCTGTGCTTGCATGGTAAAATCTAGGTGTGAGTGTGAGTAAAAGTATGATATGCCCTGCAGTCAAATTTGTTTCTGCATGATCACAGACTGATGAGTACCTCTACTTTTAATGTGGTCTGCTGTTCTTTACTGAGTCATCCTGGTTGTCCTGCAGTCCTGACTGCACATGGTATCTGGTCCTTCAAGAGAAGTGTGCAGACGAGGTACTAATCTGGGGGAGGCTTTTGGACATGATATTAACAGGAGGACTTATGGGCGCAGATGGTGGCAGGTTTGAGCTGAAGCCGTGCAGCCGGACTGCTGCCATGCCTTGCTCTGTAGCAAGTAGGTGGGTTCTGTGTGCAGGATGAGGTTATGAACTCTGTGAACTGCAGGGAGGCTTGAATCTGTTTAGTTTGGAAGTATGGCTAGTTTGGGCTTGAACATGTGTTCACATCTAAGCTTAGAAAACTTGGCACAGGCAGACAAATTATAATTATCAACTGTACCGATGTAAAGGAGTGGTAGCTTATAGTTTGTGTTGTTACTTTGTCTGTGCTGCAGTTTTTTCCATCCAAATAGAGTTGTTTTGCCAGGATTTCTGTAAGTTGGAGGAGGAAGTACTCTGTCATCCATTTCTGCAGCAGAATCATAAAACTTCTCGTAGATTACAACTTCAAGGTATAGCAAAGGTAAAATGTAGCCTTAGACAGTAGCTGGATACAAAATGCAGAAAGGGGGACATAAGAAATAAAGGTGTGATATTTTAATACCTTGAATGTGCATTGGAAGAAATTCTCCAGTTGCTGTACTTTACTAAGATAGTTCTATGACTGTTTTATTAGATGTTCTCTCTTTCAGATTTACAATATCAAAGACTTGAAAAGAACATCCTCCTGAATATGTGAAATATTTTAATCTTATAATTGAGTTTTTGAATTTTGCTTTCATGATTGTTTGATAAATGTGAAATAAGAAATCTTTCAGTAAAGACAATTCTTCTAACTTAAATAGCAATTACTGAGCGTGGGTGAAGCACGTTAATTACTATAGATACAATTAGTTTGAGTGCAGATGTCTGAATAGAAGTGCATGTTTCTACCTGTTTAATGCATCACAGATACTGTTTTTATTGCTGTATTTTTTCATACTGTAGTTGGCTGTGAATGCCCTTCATGGCAAATAGTTTGATCTGTGTACAAGAATACTTTCCCTGTAGTAGCATGTGGAAACCGTTTGGTGGAATACAGTGAGAAGAAATTAATCAGTTATTCTGAGCTGCTTTCACTTGTTCATAGCCAGACCTAATTTAGGCCAAAATCCTTAGGAGATGATAGTGTTCAGTAACATGTGAATAATCTTTCACCTAATAGAAGATATTCCAGGACGTATTTGTAAACTACTGAAGTGGCACTTAGTGGGATGGTTTAGGGATAACAGTAGTGTAGGGCTGTTGGTTGGACTTGATGATCTTGAAGGTCCTTTCCAACTGTGATGATATTTCTATGTTTCTATGTTAGATACCAAGGTTGCCTAAATTGACATCTTTTGTTGCTGTGTAGTTGAACGTTGTCCTTATGCAATCCTTATCTTCATGGAAAAGCAAGATAGAACTATTTATATATTTACCAAATTCACCTCTACAAAACAGACATTAGTGGACTTGCAAGATGATGTATTTGTCCTACTAAGTCTCACTAGCCCCAGTCTCCAGGACAGTTTCAAAGAAGTCAGCTGCTTTCTAATGTACTTCTATTTCCAGTGTATATATGCAAGACAATTTTATCTTTTCCAAGGCAGGATGACTAAACTACTTGGGAGTCTTGGTTCACTATTATTTTGCTTGTCAGAGATGAAAACAACTCTGATTAAAGAATTAATAAATATGAATATTGAGTCAATAAATATTCATACTAAGCAAACATCATAAAAACATAAGTATAGGGACATTCTTTAAGAGACAGCACTTACAAGCTGTGCCTGTATGTGTTTGATATCAGGCCAGTTCCCAAGTTATTTTAAAACATTCAATCTAATGGAGTTAGGATAATTGAAATATGGAGTGTACATTTACTTAATGCTACTAGATAACTAAGAAGATAGAAAGCATAGGTAAAATTAATTTCAGGGCAGATAGAGGCTATGCATAGAGAAGAAAAGTATTGTTGATGTAATTACGAAGTAGAAGGGAGTCATGCTAGAGGGATGGGAGAGTCTGCTCATTTAGGACTAGACTTTGTAAAGTTTTAGGTTTGGACTTTGTAAAGTTTTATGGTTTGGACTCGCTTGAAGTTCAGGGCTCTGAGTTGGCTGTGTAAGTGAACTTGGAGTCTGCATTAGTACTTGGGGCCTACTGGGGACAGGGGTGTGCCAGAGACATAGCTTTTTTTTTTTTTTTTCCATATGCCAGCCTGCAGGATCTGTGGTTGTCTGAGCTTGTTACCACACTGTTGTAAAACAAAAGGAATTGTAGTTGTGGTATTTTTTGTAAGGATTTTGTGCCACTGCATTTTTTAGTCTTTTCTTCTTAGTCTGTATCATTCAACTTGTTGAGCTTTGTGGCTATTTAGCATTGTTCTGTTTCAACTCTGGCTAACAAAAAAGACCAGATCAGTGATGTGGGTGTGTTGATTTTCATGCTCTTTTGGAGTTTCTGATTCTTTGATAACTTGTTCTTGGTATGTTGTGTTGGTCTCAGCTGAATAAGGCATTATGTTGGGGGTATTTGTAACATGGATAATTTCGTACTTGTGATATAAGCTTCATTTCCCCCCTCCTCACCCCCTCAAATCCTTTTGGAAATATTAGTGGGTTTTGGTTTTGTTTTGTTTCTTAATAAAATGAGGATTTTCAATTTTTACGAATATTCAGTAAGAATAAGTTATGCTGCATTCTGTTAGCCAGGTTGCTATATTGTGTGCAGGCTTCTCTGGCCTAAACATTCATACTTTTGTGTGTAATAAAAGATGTCATCAATACGGCTTGGATTTTACTCTTAGTTATGTATTGACTGAATACACATCTAAACAATTCCTTATCAGAATAAAAGTATGATAAAATGAGAATGACCCAGCATTATTGTTTAGTGGAAGGGTGGATTCGTATGCCTTGGCAATTGAACATACTGACGATGCCCTATTATGCTGACCTGCATATGCACTTCGTTCTCTACCTTTCTTTCAGTCACCATCGAATCTTTAAATCTTGACTGTATGCTATGCTCTAGGCAGTTATGCCTAAAACTGAATACAAAACTGAGAACCTGTTTGTAACTGGTTGTGATTTGAGCTGTTTAAAATGGATTGTGAAAGACATCTCTTGTTTCTAAAAGCATCTAGAAGCTGGTTCAGTTTTTGGTACGTGGATGGATGAGCTTCCTTCTGAGAGATACTAATCAGTCACTTTGAAGTTGATGGAATTCTGCATTCTCAGGACATTTTAGGATTGTTTTAAGGAAATGATAGATTAAAAGGATGGATTTTGTTACAATATTTTGTCTGCAAAAGAAAACTACGCAGTTAGTAGTATTTGATTCAATGTCTTCTATGCTGTGAAAGAATACTTTAGAGCTTGTCCACAGGTTTTTTGGTACTTATTAACAAAATGTGCAAAGGGGAAAGAAGTGTATGCTTTTCCTGGACATGCCAGGTTCACCTAAAGTAGTGCTTGACTGTCTTTGAAGTGGCTTGAAGGCTGTAAAGTGGACATTTAAAGAAATTCGATTTAACTATCCATCAGCTATCCACTTCAACTTGAGGAGGGGTGTATAATGCATTTTGTTTGATTTTGAAAGCAAATCTACTTGAGATCTGGAGCAAAACAATTAGATACTGGAGGATGAGTACTCTGGGTAGGGCAGTTTTGGAATAAGGCTCAGGTACTTGCTTTAGACTCACAGGATTTGTATTCTGTGGTACACTAGTTCGTCGTGCTAAAATAAAAAAATCTGTAAAACTGTAGTGGCATAAACAAGTACTTATCTTTAAATGAGGACAAATTTTATTTTTTCATTCACTTTTTAAAATGTTTCCGAAGCTCTTGCCTGAGAGCTTGTACAAATACCTGTACTTTTTTCACATAAAAAGCAAGTCAAAGCTTCTCAAATTGGAACAAATAACATTAAGATACCTGATGCTCGATGCATAGTCTCTCTACTAATGTGGAAATAGTTCTTTCTTACTGATTTATGACCAGAAAAACACATAATTTCCTTACAAAGCAGAAAATTTTTGATGTTGTAATGAATAACTGTAGACTACCTGGATGGTTGTAGTTTTCACTTACATCCCACACTTACCAGGGGCAGAAAGCACCTTTAGACACAGTTGTAGCTTATTGTGTTGTTGGCCCAGTTGTGCCCAAATGTTTTAAGTTTCTGAGCTAAAAAATATAGACTAACCCTGTCTTAAGTACCTAAATTCCCTGTTCATTTCACTGCAAAATAGCTAGGAGTGGAATTCAGAAAAGGCTTTGTGTTGAGAAGGGAGGATGCTCGCGTTAACCAGAAGGAAATACCTCGGAACACGCCATACATCTTATACCATGCCCTTTTTTGGCCTGTATGTGAGAACAAAATTCACAGCTCCATTTTTATGTTCCCGTGCCAAATATGTTTACACCATGAATGAATATATCCACGAGCCAAATTTGGAACCAGAAGCGTGTGCGGTGAGGTCTCTGTAGGCCAGCTTGGGTTTGGCAGCTGTGTTTGGGTATGCCAGCTAGAGAATGACACCAGAAATACTGCAGATGCAGGGTTTCCTGTGTTAGGGACTCAGCTTTCTTGTCCCATTTGAAAACAATGCAGGGCATACACAAGCCAGTATTTTCCTTTGCTTCATCCCTGTTTCACCCAGTCTGAAATTGGCCTTAGGAACTAATGTGTCACTGAGGTGGTAAATTCAGCCCTGTGTTGGGTCATACGGTCTGGTTGAGGAAGCCTGTGTGTGCTAGGATAGAAGGGTCCTATAGGAAGCTGTGCCATTACTGAGAAAAACAACCAACTAGTTTCTATGTTTTGTCTCAGGATTTTAAGGGTTCAGTTCAGTGCTGTGCCTTAGCAGGTATGCTCTAGCTCATGGATTTATGGCTTTTGGACGCCTAGCTGCTCACCATATGAAGGTTTTCAGTGTGGTAGAAACTTCCTGGCTTTAATAAGTTCTAGAGCTCTGCTTTTGGAGCATAGAGCAGTCACGGACTGAGTTGTTCTTTTTTTGGAATGAAAGCTGGAGTTTTTTAAATCAAATGACTGCTAGTTATCCTGTTACTGCATGCATCGAATTTCTCTTCCTCCATGATGAGAAGCCAGACATAAATTTTATTCTTTGTATTATGTTTTCAGTCAATGTCAAGTATAGTTTAAGTTGACTTGCTGCAGAAGACATCTTACTGTGCCCAAATTGTGGTTTCTCATTGAAATGGATAAAAGGCAGGTGAGAAACTCTTAGCCTGCCACACTGGACTTGGTTCTGTGGTAATGTAAAACAAAACTAGAGTTGATTTGAAAAGTGCCATTTGTTACATTTTAGGTGCCATGAAGCTTTCAAATACTGAAGTAGTTAATTTAGGGTTTTAAAAAATGACAGGGGGTTTGGACTAGGTGATCTTTCGGGGTCCCTTCCAACTCCTAACATTCTGTGATTCTGTGATGTTTGGATTTATTACAAATTAGATCGTCCTGAATCTTCTGGAAGAGCTAGGCCTCAAAAGAGCAGAAGTGGTTCGGTATTGTCACAAAGATACAGATACAGACATTAAAGAATTTTTATTGTGCAATAAACCAGATGTCAAGAAAACAATGTGCTTCAGAACTCTTTTAAGAATATAATTTTGAGTATTTCAATTTTATTTAGAATTGCAGTTTGGTTTTTGTTCCTCAGAATGCGTGTTTTGCTTGTGAGATTTGGTTACGCAAGTCACATTGTATTCTCTTGGCCTTTTTTATGCTTAAAATGTAACATGACATGATTGTTAAAAACTGTAATAAATACTGGATCAGCCTAAGAAATCCTTTTTTGCTAACTGGTTTTCTGGAATGGTAACTGTTTCAGGGAGAAAAAAATCAAATAGATATAACTAGATACAGAAAAGCTGTGGCTAGCATGCTGCTCTGTCTCTTTTTCCAGAACATATAGTCTTTTGTGTATATGTGTGACCAATTAAAATATGACAGCAGAGCAAAATAACATAGTCCAAATGTGCACCAGCTGGGTTATAGAGGTAGTAGTTCATGCTCTGGAATCATTGGAAATTGAGAGGGCACAAGTTGTAGAGAGTTTAGTCTCTCTACTTCTGCTTATGCACAGCTTTTCTTCAAAGTATGTCTGTTAAATTTGCTCCTCATTAATACAATGACATATTACTAAAATTATAGCTGTGTTTTGTGAATTTTTCTTTTCTTTTACAGAAGTAAAATTGATCCTGCCTAGGACACAAAAATTGACTAGACCTCTCAGGATCCTTTACACACAGTTCTGTTGATTTCGTAGTTCTCACAGATCTTTCTGTACTATGTTTTGTCTTTGGATGATAGTGTTTTGCTCCACGTAGTGTTTTATATAGACATGTTTTCCTATTTATGAGAAAGAAATTCAGATTTTGAGAAATACCTTTTCAGATATTTCTGTTGTCATATGAATCTTCCAAGTCTTTTCTCTCCCTTCTCCCTGCCCTGGTAGCATATGCATATGAGAACTCTGGGCGTGAGAAATTGGTTCACATCTCTGTTCTCATTCTGTAAAAGAATGAACTAAGAAGCTGTGTTTTAGAGCTTATAAAATGCTTAACATGCTGACTGCATTCCTTTGTTTTATTGTGCAGTAGCGTGAAAGGGGGAGGGAAGACAACTTTTTCTTTTTTGTCTGAGAGAAAGAAAAAAACCCCAAACCTGGGCTTGCTTTTGGTATCTCATTCTGTCATTGTATGTTCGTCTGAGGTCAGAAATCTTGTAAGAACAGATGGGACTCATGTATGAGGGCAGAATTTACCAACAGTAGATAATGGAAATCAATAACAACAGTTCTCTTATGTGATAAGGGACTTATTTCGGTTTTCTATGTCAAAGCTCACTAGACCTCAGAAGGTCTGTGGCTGCAGCAAAAACTGTCAGAATTAGCAGTTGGGAGTAGCTTTCTAGGTGTATTGATTTAAGATGTTGGAAAATTCCAAATGTTTTGAAACAGTATCAATTTTTTTTTTTATTTTTAAAGTAGATAAGAAACAGTATAGTGTAAGGATGCCAGTCTCAGTGGTTAGCATTATTAGGAGGCATGCTTTTTGACCTCTGACCTGATAAGCAATATTCTGCCATTGCATCCTTTTCTTTGTTATTGTATGGGCAACTCTTGTTGAATTCTGTGAAAGCAATAAATATTGTGGATTGTCAAGAGCTCTCGGGTGTCTCCAGCTATTTGATATCTGAATAAGCCTAGAACTGTCCTTGCAGAAACCACTTATGTAGAAGAAAGTCTGCAAAACAAACATCTCAGATCTGTACCTGTATTTGCAGTGGATGTTTGTGAAGGACTTAAACTGTTGAGGTATTTTTTGTAAATGGGCCATCACTCTGTACTACTTCTGTTGCTGTATTCATGTTAAGTCTCATACAGCCTAAGTAGTATGACTTACACATTGAGACATAAAAAAGATAAGTAGAAAGTGTATTTTAGAGCTCTTACATTTTTTGACTGCAGCTATCTGAGATATAGTAATAACTTTTAAGCCTCTCCTTGTGTTTTGTTCCATAGGCAGCAGGAGCAATTCGTCCTCTGGTTTCTACTGTTATCGCCTCTGCTGCAGATGGCTGCTTAGACCACTCATTGGAACGTGCCAGGTACCGAGCGAGTGAAATGCCTCAGGCTTTCTTGTTTGATATAATCTATAAAGCATACCAGCAGGTGAGACTTAGAGACTTTCTAAGACTTCTTTCTATTTACTTTATTTTTAAAAAATTACAAAAGATAACTGTACTTCTCCTTTCAAAAACAGAGATTCAGCATCTATTTCAGATCACATCAAACTGTATGCTTATTACTTCTTTGTAGTCTTTTGATGGAGATGCTTTATCATTCTAATCTGTGCAAGTTTTTGGATTATCAAACTAGCAAATACAAGAGGGGGTAGAGAGTCTGAACCATTGGAAAGACAGATTTGCTTTAACTTTTATTGTACATTAGTTACTTAAATGAGTGGGTTAATGTGTTTGAAGTTAAGTATGAAATAATGTCTTGTTGACTGATAGTATCAAAATTTTGGATGCATAGTGTAATAATAACTACATAATAGTATGATGGGATACAGGCTATTCTAAAATATTGGGATAATATTAACTTGTTACATCTAGGTAAATGCTTATTTTTTTGTTTATTGTGCATACTTTGATTAGTGCCTGAAAATATTTAGTCTCTGTTGTAATTCTGTGGTTTTTTCTAATATATTGCTTTAGCATCACCTTTATTTAAGAAAATAAAAACTGTAGGTAGTGTATTAAACCCTGATTTGTTTGCCCTGAAGACTACTTTTGTTTGCCCCACCCTACATTCACAGCTTACTGGAAACGCTCCAGACTTTCTTCTCCACATTCTACTTCCTTTTCATTCATCACCTTCTGCAAATTGCCTATCCTCCAGGTATCTTCCAGTCTGACTGGAAGCAGAGCAGTTCTTCATTTGTCACTGAGAAGGAATTATTTTTCAATCCAGTAATGCTGACAGTTATGCTTCCCATCAGTCTTTCATTTCTAGAGTAAACAAGCTCAAGTACTGATATCCACCTCAGGGAGTACATAGCTTAGAATTCACCAACAGCAGAACAAATGCATGGACAGGCAATAAAGAAGAAACAGTTACTTAGTTGTTCAGTAATTGTTTTACTTAGAAATGTTGGCACAAATTCCATGTCATACCCTTTATGCTTGACACTTGGAGCTGTTCTTAGATGCTGAAGATGAAGGGCTGTCCAGGCTGAAGGGCTAGTCAAATGATTAGACTAGCTTCAACCTTTACTGCTGATGGGAAGCAGGGGGTTGTTCTTGGTGTATATAACACATAGCTGATACTTCGGAGTGAGTCTCTAGCTTGAATGGTGTTGGCATACTTAATGATAAAGGCAGCATATATGTGCATAGAATACATCTCAAGACAAGACAGCTACTGTTGGTTATACAACTCTCTTTTGTATCTCTTTTGGCAAATTGCATGTTTATGTGGTGTTTCTCAAAAAAAGCCAAACCCGAACTCTTATTTTTTCCGACTGTTTGCTCTTAGTTTGCAGATACAGTAAAGCTGGCAAATACATAAAAAGCTTTTGCTCTCAATGCCTTGCTCAAAAGGCAACTATATTTGCAGTCCCTGTGCTCCTCTGAATAGTGTTCTTTTCTCACATATGCATTCCATCAGTCTTCTTTTTGTATCCCTGCTCTTTCAAGGACAAGCCACCAAAGTTGTTAGCAAGCAACCAAGGCTATGGTTCCTTGTCCCCAGTTCCCTTTGCATTGGCTAAATTCTGGTCATTTCAGTGTTCTGTGCCTTGGAGCTCTGGGAAGGATAACACTTAGCTAAACCTCTCAACTCATATTGTTTGCTAATTATTTATGTTTCAATGGTGCCTAGCTGTCCAAGTCAAGGATTAAGACCCTATTGTTCTGGGAACTGTAGAAACAAAAAAGATAGATAATCATTGTCCTGAAAAACTTAGTCAAGCTACTGTAGGACAGATTCTTGTCAGAATACATGCAGATTATGATGCTTCCTAAATATTAACACACTCATCATTAGTTCCCACAACAATCTAGTGAAGTAGGTAAGTATCATGGTACAGATGAATAAAAAAAAGATAAAATAATTGTTACTCATGTTGCAAGCTATTCACAAAGCTGGGAATGGAATTAATTTTGGCTGACTTGGCATTGGATCATGATCCTGTGTATTTTATCCAGTTATGACCTTATTGTAAGAACAGTGTGGGGGAAAACAATGGTAAAACATGTATTCCTTAGAAAGAAACTGTCCACTTGAATTACTGCTTCAAATAACAGTTTACAGTTAAACTGTGGGTAATAAACTGGGAAAGACCAACCCCAGGTATGAGTATAGGTTGGGGGCTGAGCTGTTGGAGAGCAGTGAAGGGGAAAGGGATCTGGGGGTCCTGGTGGATGGAAGGATGACCATGAGCCAGCAGTGTGCTCTTGTGGCCAGGAGGGCCAATAGGATTCTGGGCTCGATTAGAAGGGGTGTGGTTAGTAGGTCAAGAGAGGTTCTTCTTCCTCTTTACTCTACCTTGGTGAGGCCGCATCTGGAATATTGTGTCCAGTTCTGGGCCCCTCAGTTGAAGGACAGGGAACTGCTGGAGAAAGTCCAGCACAGAGCCACAAAGATGATGAAGGGGCTGGAACATCTTCCTTACGAGGAAAGGCTGGGGGAGCTGGGTCTCTTTAGCTTGGAGAAGAGGAGGCTAAGGGGTGACCTCATCTCTACTTTTAAATATGTGAAGGGTGTGTGTCAGGAGGATGGGGTCAGGCTCTTCTCAGTGAAGCCCAGTGACAGGACAAGAGGCAATGGCTGTAAGCTGAAACATAGAAGATTCCGTGTGAATACATGTAGAAATTTTTTCCCAGTTCAGGTGCCAGAGCACTGGGACAGACTGCCCAGAGAGGTTGTGGAGTCTCCTTCTCTGGAGATATTCCAAACCCGTCTGGACATGCTTCTGTGTGAGCTGGTCTAGGGAATCCTGCTGCGGCAGGGGGGTTGGACTAGATGATCTTTCAAGGTCCCTTCCAACTCCTAATATTCTGTGATTCTGTAATGTGGAATACTACTTTTAAACTCCATCTTTAATCCATCATCTAGTGTGAGTAGGTAGATACAGATAGTTTACTTCCAGATACATTGTTTGCATAAGCATAAGATCTCTGAGTATCTTAACCAATAGTTGTAACATTCAATTAGCAGTCAGTTCTCTGATCCTTAAAAGTTTGCCATCAGTAGTGGTTTTTAGCTCTTTTTGTCTAGTACCAATCTGGGCAAAACAGACCGCTACTCCCTTCTCCTTTTATTGCTGTTTTGAATGTATTCAGAACTGGAAGGGAATAAGCTATTAACATTATTAAAATATGTAAAAATACTTTTGTATGATCTTTATCAAATTAAGTAATTTGCTTAGAAAACTGTGAATTGCTTGTTTGATTAAAAATGATGGTAGTAATTTGGGGAAAAATAGATGCCTTGTACATAAAATTAATTGAACTAGATATAACAAACTTTTGGTATTTGTTGTATGATATTATCTTAAAATATTTGTATACTACAGTGAATTACCTTTGCATTTGGTGCTAAAAATCCAGTGCAGATTTTGAGGACAGCCAGTCAGGTTGTGTTTGTGCATTTCTTTTTGATTCATCTGGGGGTTTTTTGTGTGTGTGCTTCATATCTAGTTAGTTTTCACTCTTACCTCTTCTTCTTCTGTCTCTCTCTTTTTTAATTACCTGTAACACACATATTCCAAACAGATCTCTTTCCAGGTATATGTTGCTTTCTGATTTAGTTGTGATGTCAAGATTTCTGACATCATAAATATTAACTTCTCAGCTTTATAGTAGACCTACTGAAACCTTTTAAATTTGTTGTTCAAAAATTGCAGGCATGCCATTGTCTTTGTAGTGAATTTGGGAGCTCAATAAAACATTCTTCATCACTTGTATACCTGATATTTAAGCCCCCTTTAACAGGGCTTTCCAAGGTTTAAAACCAGTACTTTTATTTTTAATGTGATTTTTCTGGCTTTGGGTTTTGCTTATTACAACCACTTTGTTGGGGGGGAAGTTGGACTTGAAGTGACATCAGATTAGAGTCTGTTTGGTCAGTTACCTAGAAATGGGGTTAAGTGTTCCATCCATTACCTCTGAAGTATACTATGAAATCATTTCCATTGTGTTTCTAATTTTTGCTTGTGTTGTGTGAGAGAATTAGGTTCTGTGAGAAGGTATGCATTATATTGTTTTCAAAATTTTTTCTTGTTACCACTTGTCACATCTCCTTTTGTTAGGTGAATTAATGTGAAATGTTCTGGTTTTTGGGATGGTCATTTTCTGATCCTGATGGGGAAACTATCTTTCCACAGTGCTGTTGTAAGGACTTCTACCTGCAAAGTAGGATGGGGTTTGTTTGTTTTTAATCCCAATAGAAGTAAATAAATCTCATATGGGAATAGCAATCCAAAAAATGTTGGTGAGGTATTGGATACTGCTAGATCTGCTGTTGATTAATATTGAATAATTTTTTAACCATGCTGAAACAACAGTATAGATTGAAGAAACTATTTCCTTAACAATAATCTCTGATTTTTTCACTTAGCATCAATTTTAACATCAGTTAATGGTGGAGGCAGCTCTTTTTGATATGTCTTTGTATATGCTTGAGAGGATAGCAAAGGGATTCAGGTGTCATCATTCAGATGATTTTTACTTTTTTTGGGGGGGGGGAGGAATGGAGGCAGCCTGAGAACTATTGTTGCTTCTTGGGGAAAGAATTGGGATTACTTGGTCTGCCTTTTTGAGATGCAGCAGGTAAGCAGAGGTGTAACAGGGAAGGAAAAGCTTTTCAGTGTTCTACCTCAAATACTATACAGCAGAGTCAGAAGACCAGTATTCAGGAAATAGCTACTCTTTCCTCTCCAGGATAGTGATACTGGTTGTAACATTTATAAAGTTTGTTCCATTGTTATACATTTTACTTTTAACTCGGGAGCCTGACTGAAAACATTTAAAGTCAATATTGAAATAAAGCAACTGTTCAGAGTCCCCAACAGCCAGTGGAGCTAAACTGATCTCTTGATCTTAAAAGGCCTCACTGCTCTAATGTGTCAGTAGATAGAGAGCTTTGCTATACCAAATGAACAGGCATAGTGGGATTTTGGCAGATCCAGGCTGCTTAAGACTTTTTGTTTCAAGTCTCTGTCTTCAGTTGATTATGTGAAGCATGGGAAAACATCTGTTTAGTTCTGTTACAGTGAGGTATTCTAATGATTCCACTTTGTAGTAGGACTTTGGAATTTGGTGTTGGGATGGTCCTGAAGTGAGAAAAGGAGGAATTTATACAAGCATCCTTACATGTGCCTGTGAGTGTTACTGTGTCACTGTCCTGTATATATGCCTCCTTGCCTCATATTCTTATGAAGTGCAGCACTGCTTTCATGCCCTTCAGTTTGTTAAATTTATGAAATGTATAAAGCTTACAAAGTTATAGCTTTTGTTTGTATGGTGCATGCTTGAGACAAGGTGGACAAGTGATAGGTGCAAACAACTCTAAGAGGGAGGAGCTACACAGACCTGAAGAAAGGGTGGGACATGTTTTAAAAGGCTGTTCTGCAGGAATCCTTCACACACATGGATGGCATGGCAAGGTCTGATCACTATTTAAAGGTTTATAACAAGATTAATTTAAAAAAATAATTTTGATACACATTTTTTTCTGCTAATCTTTTTTTTTACCTTTAGCCTCAAGATCTTCTGTACCTGGGAGAATTTACCACAGAAATTTCACCCATGTTTTTTGGAGTGTTTGCAATGCGTATGTAGTTAATCACCTGTTGATAGTAGACCTTTTATAAGTTAGGGAAGTTTTTATTTAGCTCATCAGAACAATGAAGCCAAAAAAAATATGAACAGGAAGCACAAATATTCATTGAAGGAGGATGAGCTTCAACAAGTTTAGAGATGTTTCTCTGATGCACATCTATAACCTCCTCAACAGATACCACACAGAACAGACTGACCTTAGGAATTCTCTCTAGTCTGTGTAGAAACTATGCAGAGATTAGTACTTTTGGAGACTACACTGACTTAATACTGTTCATAGCAAACATTACCCACTTTTTGGATAATAAGCAATCACACTTAATTATGGGACATTACAGCATCTGCCTGCATAGGAGAGAGCTGCTATATATAAGCATAGCAATGCCAACATACAGAATAATAGTGTATCAGAGAGAATCATGCAAATACTTTGATCTCAATTCTGGGAGGCAGATGTTCTTCAGCTCCCCAATAAAGTCATTACAAGATGTCCCCAAATGGGGTTGAGATGGGGAAAAGAGAGATTCTGTAAAGTGTCCAACCTGGTCCTCAGTAGAAGAAAAGGAAATCCCCCAACTGTTCTCTTCTCCCAGATCCCTGAGAATGTTCAGAGTAAGAAGTGAAGTTGGCTGTTGTTAGGCCCATTGTAGAAGTATTTGCTCAAAAGTATTGTCTTTTCTGAATGTAAATAGCGAGTGTATTCCATGTGGATTTTGTAAACTTCTAAAGTGCTTTTTGAAAGGACACAACACTACTGGGATTCTTTTTCAAAAGTGTGAAGCATTTTAGTATCCTTTGTGGTAGGGAAGTGGAGTCAACTGTAGCCATTTACTGATATTTCGGCCTAAGTCCTTTGAGGCAAAATGTCTAGACTGATTTGGGGATTTTCTTGTGGGTTCATTCTTTGTTAAAGAAATTGGTGTGTGTCCAATGAACATTGCCAGGAGCAACAGGCAATTAAGTGAACAGTAGTGGACAAATTGACCAAAGCTTTGGCAATTTTGGAAGCAAGGGTCAGATTCAGAGAAAGGACCGAGGGGTCAAAAGGTGAGGTAGAGTTTGGAGTTTTAAGTCGAGTGCTGGAATCCTGAAGAGAGAGTAACAAAAAAACCCCAACCAAACCAACACTTCTCATCTTACTCCTGAGACTGAAGATACCTGAATCTTCAAGGCACCTCAACTTTTTTTTTAACATTCACCAAATATGAAACTTTACATAAGCCAGGACAAGTATCTAAATTGTGGCAAGGCTGAATAGCTTAATATTTACCTTCTGGAAACATTCAGCTGGTGAATTTTTTTTGATACTATTCAGTCTTTAATTGGCAATATGGATCAGAGCTGTTTGTTTCTGTAGTGTAAAACCACTGACAAAGTTCACCATTGTTTTTAACATATGACAGAAATCAGGTAAGAAATTCAGGTTTTTATGACAAGCTGCAATGGGTTGTTTCTTGGCCTTAATTGTTTTTAAAAAAGCATCACACAATGTTTTATTAAATGTATCATGTTGTAAAGATGATCAATTTACCTCATTTTTCTTCGGATGTATATTGTGGTTTCTGTGTGTGTATAGAGATCCACTTCCTTTTCTAGCACCTCCAGCTTTTGTCACCCACTTTGCTTTTGTCTTTTGTAGTTATGTTCAGGTGATCTAAATATATGCCATGTAACATCATTGTTGCATTTTTCCTAGTTTTGCATTGCAGTTCGTGTCTATAGGTTTTCTTTCTTCTCAACTGAATTCTGAAATACTGAATGAAGAAGTGATTGATGAATTAGACAAGAGCTAGCTAAAATAATAGTCAGCTACTAGGTGGATGATTTGTATGAGGACAGTACTACAAGCCAGTGCTCTTTGTGTGGACTCCAAAAGGCAGCATACTTCCATCTGCCTACGAAATATAAGTAATTACAGTATTAGTGTAACTAGCTATTTGGTTGGTCCGAGTCAACCTACTTGGAAGACTAATAAACTAGCTTGGATTATTTCAGTTCGTGGAAATTTGTCCTCCAGTTCCTTTGATGGTATAATAATATAGATTTTAATTAGCTGCATACTGTCATCAAGATGAAAAATACCTGAGTTTTTCAATATGCAATCTGAACATATGAAATAACCTAAAAAAGGAAAACTTCCTGCTGATTTGTCCATGGGTCATTGGGATTTTAGATCTGATTGTTTGACAAGGGAATTTGTGTAGGAAATGGAAAGAAAACCTAGTATATCATTTCTCCTTACCTGAGAAGTTTTTACTTTATTATCAACAGCCTTTCATTGTTGTGGTCCATTTCAGCTTGGATTTTATCTGTAATTTTTTAGTTTCATTCAAAAAAATTATTTATTTGGAACTTCAGTAGAACATGAATTTGATTCCATTCCATTCCTGCTGAAAATTGGTAAATTTTGGAAAAATTGCAGTGGAGCTAATTTTTTAGTAATGCAGTTTTGCAGAAGGTTTTGATCTGCCTTTCTCCATTCATTTTCAGGCTGGTACACACAGACTATTGCTTAAGTACAGGCTTGTCAACCTCACCTAAATGAATATCCTGGTTTGTGCAGTCTTCAGGTTGTAGTTCTGAGATGTTTTCCAAAGAGATTTTTTACAGTTACTTCATCAGACATCATTTTATCCTAGCATCTGTGGCCTGAGATTTAGAAGAATGCTTTTTCCCCTTCCTTATCCTTAAAACCTACCCAATTCTTTTCAGGATAAAAATAGTAAATTAACTTTTGTCAATAATGCTTTCATTTATTCAAAACCTGGAGCTAGATTGGTGGTCTACTGAGAAAATATGCTGCTTTAGATAGCTCTGTGCTTGATTAGTTCTCCAGCACAATGGCAGGGCCAGGATATTGTATGAATCTCCACCTTGCCCTCATTAATTTCTGCCACAAGAATGCTTGGAAAAATTCTAATGCCTTGCATAAGAAAAGAAAAAAAAGTATCTTGCTAATGGGATAATTACTTCCATTTTACAACACTCCTCATCCTGTAGGATCTCAACACTTAGCAAATTCACATATTAGCTCTTGGAACTGTTTGGTGCAGAAGTGCAAAGCTGCCTCACCCTGGTTGAAGTCTGGCATCTCTGTAGCAGTGCGAAGACATTTTGTCCTCAGATGTAGTTTGGAAGGGTGTATGTTAGGGAGACACACAGCAATTATTCAAGTTGGAAATTTAGAATTATGAGAGTATTGCTGTGTTAGTGGATTTACACTGGTAAGTGTAGTGCATCCACAAGAATCACCCGTTTGGCACAGGCTCAGAAAAATGCTATGCTGAAGGAGAATCACTGTATCCAGCATATGGGAGACCACCCATCTAAGCTGTCATCTGCTGCTTGTTTAGAGGGAGTAAAGAAGAAAACAAGGTGGTGATGCTAGAGCTTTTAATCTCTTAGCTACTGGCAGTTTAGTGTATTGAAAAGCAAGGAAAAGGACTGTTTATAATGCATAATTTCAGGAGGTGGTTCTCTAATTGTTCCAAGAGTGAACAATCTTATCTGTTAAAAAAACTTTAGAAACGTGCATTTTAACTTGGCCTGGATTTGACTTGCCTGTGCTTCTAAGCCTGATTAAATTTTCCACTGCTTGCTTAATTTCAGAATTTGACATATTTAGAAATCCCTTTACTGGGAGAATGTGAACAATCACTTCTTTATATTTTCTTAGAAGACTAAAGACTTATTTAGGTTATTCTGCATTAGGACAAGGTTTTTCTCTGTCTTGTCCATGCAACCCTTTTCCAAGTATTTTTCCAATTTACAGGATAATTTTTTAAAGTGTAAACAGTGAGTCCTACCTAACATTGTGACAGTACTGTTGTCACTTAGAATTTTAACATTTTCTGATCTTTTCTTGACATTTTAACTAAAATGTGACTTTTTAAAAAGCTGAAATTGTATATGAGGTCTGAAATTTCATGTTCAGGTGCATGCTCAAAATGACTCTTGTGTCCTTTTCTGATGTCAGGAAAATCAATACTGTCTCATGGCTACTTCAGGCTCATTTTATGAAGTCAATCTGATTAATAACTAGCTCTTAGTTGCATTGAGTATTTCATCTTCATACCACTACCGTTGTTTATTCTCACCTAGTTTGTATTCTCATTTTCATTATGCTAATTTCTGTGAATTTTGTTGCAGTAACACAAGAAATATATAACTGGTGTGACACACAGAGAAATGCTGAGGGGAAAAACTAAGGTTTGGGTTTCGGTGATCTGTTGTTTCTCTGCTGTGAGTGACCTGGGACTATTAGCAGTGATACTCATCCCATTTGCCAGCCATATGGACACAGAGCATACTGAGTCCTGTCTGCTAGGGCATCCTGTGTCTGCACTGCAAAAAATGTGGTTTTGCAGGTGCCCTTGCATATAAGTAGTAGCAGCCAGAATAAGATTGAGAATTAAAGAGTAGGCTTTAGTCATTGAAACATACAATTTGTTTAGGTTGGAAAAGACCTTTAAGTTCATGGAGTCCAACTGTTAAGTTAGCACTGCCAAGTCCTCTTTCCTCTCTTAAAGGAAAGACTGACATGTGGATCTCTTTATCCTAGAGAAGAGAAGACTGAGGGGGGATCTTATCAATGTTTATAAATACTTAATGGGTGGGTGTCAAAAGGATGACACTGAGAGGAGGCTGGAGCCTCAGAGCCTTCAGCTCAATGGCTGAAATGTGAGTTCAGCTGTTATCTTCAGCTTTTCTTGTTTGTACACCCTTTAGGTCATGGGATCTTAGAACCAACCTTTGCATAAATTCTTTAATGCATATTTAGAGGACTTAGAGGCAGCTCGAATACCAAAATATTTCAAGGGCTAGTCAGGAAGTATTCATGGGATCTGATGGTGCAGTGCTGGGAAATCACAGCATGTGCAGAGAGGGCACTTGCAGTAACTGCAGTGAAAGGCATTGGGTATGGATACAGATCTGTAGAAAAATAGGCTTGCTTAATTCGGTTACAGAGGAAACTGCTGTAACTTTATTCTCTTCACTGTGAAGCACTGCTGCATCTGGATGTATGTCACAGCAGTGATAATCATTAACTACACTAGAAGTTGTTTAAGAGATGAGCTTGAGAGGTCTCACATTAATCTCACTATTTCATCCTGTTTCCTGCTTCTTCTGTTTCTCATTTAGCTGTAGTGTATTTTTGTAGGCTGAGTGCTTACTGCAAATACACTGTTGGATTCAGCATTTTTTGGTTTCCATGGTAATGAATAAGTAAAAAACCCCAGACTTTATAAAATAAAATAGGCCAACTCAGGTTTAGCAACAGCTTGTCTCTGCTTGTTTTTTTAACATAGCAAAATGTGATGATTCTGGTGATGAATGTTCACGATACACTCTGGTGCTTCAGCAGTGGAAATATGATTTACAAGGATCTTCAGAAGTCATAAAGCTCTGCTATTGATATTCTGATATTCTTACAGAATGTATTTACATGAGAGAGTAAAATAGAGAGACTTTCTGTTGACCATGGAAAAAGAACCAAAGATGACATAGCCAGTGGTTGCAGAAGTGTAAAAGTTCTATAAGGACTTCAAAGATATCAATGTAAAGGAGCAAACCTGAAGGTTTTCTTTCAGTTAATACATAAAGAATATTGATTTGGTTTCCTTATTATAAAACTAAGGAATGATGAAACACAGTGCTGTATTGAAAATTTTTCTTGCATCTGTTTCTTCTACTGTATGGTTACCAGTTCCCATATACCTATTCAAAATCTTTTAACAGTATAAAGCTACAGTAAAATAGTACATGCTAACAGTAAACACAATGGTTAAATACTCCTTTATAATTTTAGTTATTTGAAGTATTGTATTGGAAACAAATTATCCTATGGACTCTTAGTAAGTACCATGCAGATACAGTTGGCATAGCTGCTCTTTTTTTTAACCTCTTGTTCCATGCTTAGGGGTAAGCAACAACAGCATAGCTTGCATTTTAGGAACTAATATGATTTCTCCAAATATTTACAAACTGATCTAGGGGATAGTGGAAAAAGAATTCGTGTGAAACTAAAATCTGGATCTCACTCCACCTATAGCACTTTATTCGAACATCCACTTTTGGAAAACAAACCAGCCATCCACAAAAAAGTCAGTTGCCAAACCTATCTATTAGAATGGGTTTGAATATTCAGCAGCTCAAGAGCATTTTAAAATAACATTTAGCATTTTTAAATAACATATTTCCTTCTATGTCATTCAAGGAGCTAAACTAATCTGGTTTGTTTTTGTGGATATGTTTTTTGTGCCAATATTTCTAACTTTCCACTATTTCACATCTGTGGTCTGAAACTTAAACTATGTCTGTTGTTTCAGAAATCTGAAATGCCAAGTTCAGGTAACTGTTAGCTGTTAAACTTTATGTTAAAATGTCTTTAGAAATAGTAAGAAGCATAGGCTTCTTGGAAGGACTTGATTTCTGATCGATGCTCAACCTGCCTACCTAATTCAACATGTATTATTCTGGACAGGACTCTTGAGATATAAGGTTTAATTAATGAAAGAAAATCTGTTATTGCTTAAAAGTATGATTTCTTTAAGGCTAATTAAGAGTTTTTATTCTTTTTTGATTACTGTAGTGTACAGACTATGACCTGGATTATGGAACTGAATGTTTGGATCTGGCTCTGAAATACTGTAGAACAAATGCCAAACTTGTTGAGGGAACAGCTGACCTCTGGAAGGTAAAGACAATAATAATCTGTATTTTTAATCCATTTTGTAATAAAATTTGCATATTAATATGAAGATTGACATCTGTTTTCAATTGTAATAGGCTTTTCTCTTCCAAACTTAATAACCTGAAATTGAATAACCTGAAAATCTATAAAACTATAAGTCCATAATCTCTAAAACAAAGAACATTCTTTTGAGATGAGTGTTCTCCTGCTATTTCTAGGGTTTTTTTCTATTTTCTTCCACTTTTCCTATGAGGACATAACTTTTTCTCTGGTGTCAAATACCTAGCTAACCACAGTTTGTTTTTTAGAGCAGGTTGTTACCTTCAGTAACACTTAATATTCAAGACCTCTTTAAATAATATTTTAAAAATCTTAAACATCATTCACCTTGTCTGATAATCTGTAGACTCCTGATGGCTGACTGTTAGGGTGGTGAGACACTGGAACAGGTTGCCCAGAGAGGTTGTGGAAGCCCTGTCCCTGGAAGCTTTTAAGGCCAGGTTGGATGGGGCTCTGGGCAACCTGATCTAGTGGGAGGTGTCCCTGCCAGGCAGGGGGGTTGGAGCTAGATGGTTTTTAAGGTCCCTTCCAACTCTTACAATTCTATGAGTCTACGACAAAGCAAATGTGTATACAGGTGCCAAAGGATGTGTCCCTGCTGCTTAAAAGTATCCCATTTCATTATTTGAGATGGTATGACATTATTCTTTCTCAGTATCACAGAATATTAGGGGTTGGAAGGGACCTCTGGAGACCACGTAGTCCAACCCACCTGTCAGAGCAGGTTCAGCCTAGAGGAGGTTGCATAGAATGGCATCCAGGTGGGTTTTGAGCGTCTCCAGAGACAGAGGCTCCACCACCTCCCTTAGTAGCCTGTTCCAGTGCTCCACCACCCTCAAAGTAAAGAAGTTCCTCTTTATGTTTGGGTGGAATTCCCTATGTTCCATTTTGTGCCTGTTACCTCTTGTCCTGTCAGTGGGCACCACTGAAAAAACACTGGCCCCGTCCTCCTGACACCCACACTAGCTGTTAAGTGATTCCTTTTAAAAAAAATTTTATTCATAACCACTAGAAGGATCTGGAAGCAGCTCAAATCACTTAATCTGTCTTTGACAGCAAATTTCCTCCAGTGGGACACAATTTCTAATAATATGACAATAAATCTTACACAGGAAGGTAATTTCCTGAATCTGCAGTGCAAATTTCCTGTGCAATTTAGCAGTAAAATTTGCTTCTGTATGCATTGCATACAGCAACTTTCAATGCTTTTCTGGGGACATAGTCTTTCTGAAACAGTGTGTTCAGTTTTTCTATTCAGTCTTCTAAGGGTCTGATGTCGTGCACATTTGCATTACATCACTTTTTGGATGGTTTCATTGTTCTCATTACAAAGCATGGTACTTACATGAAGAGTAATAAAACACAGCCATTTATTTAGTTCATTCATTTAGTTCTCTATAATGTTCATTTAATCCTTTACTATCTGTAGACAGAATATAGCCTTTTGACCTAGAATGACTAATTAAGACTTGAAGGAAATATCTAGATGTCATCTGGTCTAACACCTTGCTGAAAGTGAGGCCAGGGCAGTTAGATTAGGCTGTGCAGAGCCATGTCCAGTTGAGTTTGGAGTGTCTCCAAGAACAGAGACTCAAGAGAAACAAATGCAGAAAATCAGTGATATCTCATTTAACATAAAAGAATGTTACAGTAAACCCAGTGACAAATATTTAGGAATTATTCTTATATCAGTTCATGTCACCACATGTCATTACAAAGACATTGCTAGCCAAGACTATTAGTGTCTTGGGTAGATGCTGGCTTTAGTTTTCTGTTACTTTATTTGCAAAGCCTAATAATTGGACTGTCCACCACCGTGAGGATACAAAGGATATGAAAGGTGATTTTTGCAAGTATCAAGTAAATATTCAGCATCTTACTTGATCTGATCTTTGTCTTCAAGAAGGTCATGGTGGTTTCTCATCTTCTGATAGTTCATACAAAGCCTACTATAGTCTCACTGACTCCCACTGCTTAATTGAACTCTCATTAACAGTAATAATCTTGCACTACTGAAAAATTACACCTATATTAATAAGAGGAATAAGGAGTCTTCTTCCTTGCTGTCATTTTTATGATTGTTTCCTGTAGAAAATGCATTTATTTCACAATGAATTATGGAGTAGATGTGTGAAAATAGATGCAATATCATGTTTTCATGATTCTTCAAAGGGTTAAAAATAGTTTTAGTTTCTAAGCAGGTCTAAGTATTTAAGTGTTTTAAAAAAAATTGAGTTCCTTTGTGTCTCTATTCTCATGACTTGCCATTGATACTTTACCAGAATTGATGAATTGACAATATAATTTGTTTATAGTATTTCAAATGTAAAGAATTGCCTTCAGGGCATTGTTTTATTGGCTTTACATTCTTTCCTGCTGTGTTAAATCTAATGAGGTTTATCTGTCCTTTAGGTGACCTACAAGCGGGATTTGTATGCAGCTGAATCAATTATTAAGGGTATGTGTCTGTCCTTGTGGCTGTCAGTTTGCATATTCCTGAGTCTAATTAAGAATCTTGTGTGCTGTAGTTCTAAATGTCTTTAAGAAAAGTTTTCTGATTAATAAAATGTGCTTAGGCAAGTTGTTTTAGCTTGTTCTCTGGAATACTTATACTATGCTTTATTTACCTTTATTTACCTCTGTTAAAACAGAGAACCTTTCATAAAACTCTGTGTATTACAGAGTCAAACAGAGATTAATTTTGAATGGCATTGTAAGGAATAAACAATTTTTTTTCTTGCATTTGCTATTCAATTCTGAATATATTCCATCCTTCTAATCTGAGTAGTAGACTGAAAATTAAATATTAAATCTGTAGGGCTTCTCACTCTTTCATGTACAGCAACTTGTTACAGCAATTGATATAGCAATTCCATGATGTTGAGGTATTCTATTAGTTTACAAATACTTTGCTGAATTGGTGTTTAACCTTTTCCAGTACTGGTAACAGTGATTTCACAGGATTTTAACATGAAAACTTGATTTAGTCTTTGTCTAGATCAATTGAATCTAAAAACAATGTAGACAGGAAGAACTCTTAAGTACTCTATAATAAGCACACTGATGGTCAACTGATATGCACTGGTTCAGGGGACTCTTGCTTGACTCCTTGTTGAGGATAGAGGGATAAAAGCCCAGAAACTGATGAAGAGAAAGGAACTTCCCTTTGGATTAAAGATATCTTTCCAGAGAAAAGGGTGTGGTTCCTGCTTAAGAAAAACCATGCAAAACCTGTGTCCTATTAGGGCATGGTGAGTGACTGGCTAGTTTTTCACTTTGGTGGCTCATTTCTTGTTACAAGATACAGTGTTGGCTTACCTTCTGTTTTGAGTAAATTAGGCTATGCCAATATCGGCTCTGTCACTGCAGACAAGCTAGAAGGCTTAAACAGAGGCTAGATATCACTGCAGTATTGTGCATTCTGTTTCTCTAGACCTGCAGGAATGCAGCAAGTTTGAAGTTTCTGGTTTTGCTGCTTGGATGTGCTGTTTTGCTAAAATATTTGTTTTTGCTAAATTTTGCTAAAATATTTGCTGTAAGAATTATTGTACTTCTGTCAATCAAGCTTGCTGAAGCTAGTAATGCCAGCATAAAATGATGTAAATGCCTTGAATCTGCTCAATGAATGCACTATGATTGTACCTTGAATAACGGTTCAATTTGAAGAACCTCAGCAAATTCATAGTTCTATGTAAACTTGGATCTTATTTTCCTTTTTCCTGTGTATTTTTCATATTTATTTAACATGTGTGTTCTCAATGTTTAATGGCAATTTATCATGCATTCTTGGATTAAGTGGGTCCATCTTCATTTCCATTTTTTAACTTAAATGTGGACTGTGGTCTATTTGTTCCTTTACTAGGTAATGTTCTTCTGTAGTGGGCAAGGAGAAATCTAGATGGAAGCCTTATGTGGAATGTTGCTTTATGTAGCTAGGGAAGGAGACAGCACCCTGCTTCTGTCATTCAACTGTCCAGTTTGCTTATGCCTCCTCCCCCACATATCCTCATCATTACAGAGCAGCTCTCGTGAAGGCAAGAACTGAGTTATAAGGCTTCTTGTGGGGAAACAGAAATGAATACAATGTGGAGAAAAATAGGTTTTGTCCTCTCCCTCTGCTGCCATTTTATCATTACAAAGGTGACACCTTGTTTTCTTCTTATCAGTGCTATCCTTCTTTATAGACTACTTAAAAAAAAGTAGGTTGGTTGTTTTGGAATGTTTGCTTCAAAAATTTTCAGAGTATTTTCTGCTAATTTTATGTAACACATACACACTATTTTAAAAAAACAACATAAACCTGGAACAAGACTGCAATCTTCATGCAAATTTTCATGTTCCCATGTATATAAATAAGGGCTTCAAAATTCTCTTAAGTCATTAAAGAAGATTAGTTCTAATTTACTTGAAAAATAAGGTCCATTCCAAGCAGTTTTCTCTAAAGCTGCTTGAGTATGAAGTGAGGATGCAACTTCTTCATATGAAAGGAATATTCACCAAGTTTAACTATTTCTAACTGGAGCAAAAATGCTGTATATGACCAGTCATTCGCTTCATAGAAGCATATTTTTACATGTGTTTTATCATGTTACCACATTTTGTTTTCACTAAAGCCAATACAATCTTTTCCAGCTGTTGGGTATGATAAAAAAGTTTATATAGCTTGAAGTAAAAATTAAAACCTTCATGGTGGTAAATCAGGCTAGTGCCTTACTTGATATTTAACATTCTGTTACTGTAGTAGTATGCAATATCAGCCTTAGTAACCACAGTAGACTTCATGCTTAGTTATTATGCAAAACTGTACTTCAAGTTGAAGTTTAGATTCCTTTTTTGCTGCATTGCATGAGTAGAGGAATAGGAAGCTGTAGTGTACATGTTCTTTGCTCCTTATGCAAGCAGTGTAATGAGTCCTCCAGAGCTAATCAGGATGCCCCATAACAGATTTATCTTACAGCATTAGTTATCTCTAACTAAGTTAGGATTTTGAATGGACACTGTTAGCACTCTCAAGTCTGCAGCTTGAGTGTTGTGCCTCATCTATTCTGTGCCCTAGAAAAGGCTTCAAATACCAGATGTTCAGGTTGATATAACATGACAGGTTTTTTTGTAGTGGACAATTGAGCCATGTAAGTTAATATTAGGCAAGCATTTTATTCACAGTTCGTGCCACACTCTAAGGGGAGAACATATTTTTACTGAGCATGATCCTGTTGTTGCATCATTCAGTCTTAACGGTTTAGTTTTACAGAGGAAATCTTAATAGCTATTTTCTGCTGTGTTGTGCTCTGTCTATGGGAAACTTTCAAGAATAGGTCTTGAATATCTTGAATAGGCCTTTTTTGGGGGGAGGAGCAGGGACTTTTTTTGGGAAGGGCCCTGTTTTGGGAGGGACCCTAGAGTGCCTGTAACCTTGCTGAGCATAGCTAGCAGCAATCTTTCCTAGCTGTATGAGGAAGAGGGTGCCTCTTCCTGACACCGTACATCACTTTGGGTATAAATGGTGTTACTCATGGGATTGATGGTCTATGTGATATTTCTTCCTTGTGTCATGTTGTTGAAGAGGACACAGGACTGAAATGCAGCATTATACGCTGGATAGTACAGTCCTGTATCACCTACTTGGGTGAATTCAGACACCATGTGCAGGCCACATAGAAGGCCTAAGGGGAATGTCCTGCATGACACTGTAAAGCTGGATTGCAAGGTACCAGCTCTGGGCATGCCACTGTGCATCTTTCCAAGGTCCTCTGGAATCATTCCAGAAGCTAACTGTATGGGTTAGGAGGGTGTGGGATGCTAAGGGCACTGACCAGACACTGCAGCTCACTGCTGCTGTTCCAGTCTTCACAATTGATTTCTTTCTTATTAAGTGATCCAATTTACTTTGCTGGATGCACATTTTATCACTGGGTGAATTTAGCAGTGGTGAAGAGCTTGTGAGTGTACATATTTAATTTTATGACTACAGTTCCAAATTTCAGGTCATCTACAGTTATATTAGTGACTGAAACTTGGTTTCCTTTGGTGTCAAGAGACTGGCAGTTATATTCTCTGTTAACCTGTTAGTTTTATTTATAAAATCCATTTAAGCTATATTAAAAATACTTGTTTGGATGAGAATTATCCATGCAGCTATTCCCTTTCTGATTTCAAATAGTTATTTTTTGCATTGAATTATGAACTTCCAACAGATCTTTAACTACTTAATTTTTTATTGTAGAATATGAAGGTTACACTTGTGCCTGTTGACAGTTTTGCCAAGGAACAAGCTCCTTGTTCAGTTTGACATGTTATTTTGCTATGCTGTTTATTTCTGAGGAACTGTAGCATTTCTGTTTATTGTCCATATGTTAAAATACACTTCTATAATTAAATATAAGAAAAAGTATTATGGTGATCTGTTTGGCAATTAAATGATGTCTGAAAAAATACATTTAATCATGTGATTATAATTGAGACTGTTTGTTTAGTCAGCTATATTACAAATGCAATTCCAGACAAGTAACAAGTCCCAAATGTTTCATTGAAGCACAGCTAGATTTTTAACTGCTTGCCTAGTGAGACATAACTGACAAATTTCATCTTGCTAAACTTGACTGTACTGGAAGTAAGAAAAACATACCTGCATGCATACATTTTTGTACTTTAGATATTTACATGTGTATAATAACACTCATATTCAAGGCAATACAAAGAAACACTTCACTAATGTAAATAGACTGAGTTGGGTTTTATTTTCTTAAACATGTCTTATTAATTTGCTTATTTCCTCAAGTCTTTTACAACTGTATTATGAAAGTCTGAGTCCTAACATCATTTGTTTTATAAACAGTAAATTTAATGCTTTTCTTTACTTGAGCAGGTAGAAACTTGCAGAGTATGCGGACAAGGTGGCACATGCCTATTTTTAATAGTCTTGAAGTAAGAAAACATTGTATTGCACTAAGGATGACTCATCTAGAAATGTAGTTAAGATCAGGCTAATACAACATCCTAAAAAAATTCCATTAGGACTGCTGCCCTCAGGGTAGGTATCTTTGAAATCTAGTTCTAACATGTAAACTTTTAAATGGCGTTTCTCAGTAGAAGTTTGTAACTTAGAGTGTGACTCACTCTCCTCCTCCTTTTTATTTCCTTAAGGGCCATTCTTCTGCAATGCCTTTTTTCACAAGAGTGTACACTTGCAGATTGAATATTTTGCCCTCACATTTGGCTAAATAATTATTGTCTGATGTTGATACATTGTTTCCAAAGTGTCAAGAAAAATACTATAATGCCTTCAAACTGTTGATGATTGTTGGAAGCTCTGTGCTTTGGGTCATACAAAGAGCCTGTGTGTTGTTTTATTGCAAAAAAATCATAAGCCTTGTTTCTCAAAGTAGGCAGGCTGCATTTTCAGGGGTGCTTTTATTAACCAGTGACTGTTCCCTGCTGGGAGGCAACAAAATAGACTGGCAGGTGGGGAGGTACTCCTCAGAATAGTTACTGGCAGGTGAAAAAGAGGTGAAAACAACCCTCTTCCTTGTCTTCTTACCACAAAAGCTTCCTCTCTGTCTTCTATGCTAATATTGGTGCAACATCAAGTTTGACTTTTGGGGTTTTGGGCTACAAACAAATATGTAATGGATAAAAAAATTGTTAGATGTTTTTGGTTACCCATATTATTTGTTATCCAAATAACAATTGCATCTCATTCTCTAGAGCATGAATGAATTAAATGCTTGGCAGTACTTATTTAATGTTTTTGTGTGTTTCTGGTGGTAGAAACATATTTTTATGAGGTGCTAAAAATGGCAGGGAGAACCATACTGAATTTCCAGACCAGTCAAGCCATTGCTGTGCAGAAAGTGAAAATGGAATTCTGATAACTTAACTTACTTCTTTGAATTCCCTGCAAAATTCACAAGTATTTTGTTGAATAAGATGTGCTTCCAAAGTAGTAGGGATTGTGATGACTGCCCAAGAATGGCATGGTATGAACACGTTTACAGAAGTGTATGTGTACACATCTATGTGCAATTAAGAGACAAAAATCGTTTGAGGGCCAAATCCTATTTGTCATTCAGATGCATTTTTATTCTTATGTTAATTCACTAGGATATAATATTTATGATCTTTTTTCAGAGTGTTTTAATTGCTGCAAGTTTGTGGCATGCTTTTCAGGGTACACTTCTAAGAATTAATACATTATATAAGTCACACATTGTAATTTGTCAGTTTGGGTGGAATCCTAGGATAAAGACTAGCAGATGTTACTGAATACTAATGTGATCTAAAGCTTTCAGGATATCAAAAAAAGGTGCAGAAAAATTGGAAATTGTTTTCTGCTGGAGAGAGGAGGAAATTTAAAGGAGCAAATTCTGAAATACTGAATCAAATATATCTTTGATAAAGTTCCTATCCCTTTCCTGATAAAGAAATTTAATACTTAACCTAACAGAATTTGGCAGTGTAAGGTCATAACTATTTTCAATTTTTGCAAAATTTTATGCAAAAAATATGCTCTGAGTGGATGTTAAGTATGATGCAGTATAGGGAGGATTACTCCATAATCAGGTACAGCTGGAAAGAAGCTAAGAATAAGTGGGAGATGTGTGTTGGGAAAAGGAGGTTTCCAAGTAAATAGTTTAAGCTTACTAAGTAGAGGAAGGGGAAGCTGAAGGAAGAGAGGTTTTGATATGTAATGTAATAGCAAGAATAAAAAAAAAAACAAAAATAGAAGGTTGGACAGATGAAAAAGAAGGTATAGTGTGAAAGTAGGCCATGACATAGCTTTTCAGAATGACTGTTTTGTTTGCCTAGCCAGGCTTCTGGAAAACAGGAATGAAATGCCACACGTGGTTACCTTTAGTGGCAGTCAGCAGCACCCATGAAGTCCATGGAGTTATTAGCCAGTGCTCCAGCCATGCTCATTGGCTTCAGTGTGATGCTGAATGACAGAGAGCTCCAGCAGCTTACCACAGACGGGACATGGGCACCACTCAGGCTTCCCTCTCATAATAAAGCAAAGGTGCAGAACATCTGAATTAACATATGAATACTTTTGGCTCCTTGAAACATTTGGAATTTAAATGGAAATTGAATTTTAAATCTCAGCTAGAACAGAATGTTGTGTTATGTTTTTATAAATGATTATTTCCTAGACTTCTTTCATACATTTTTGTTGATGATTAAAAAGCATGTGACATCTTTTCATTGTGTGTATTAGTATTGCTTTATTTTTTTCTGTATATTATTCATAGGCTTTCCCCCTGTAATACTACATTCCTCCTTCATTCAAATTTACTTTCTTTATTAAATTCAATCTGCACATCTTAGGTGCTTTTTTTTTTGGTACTCGTCTCTCCTTTCTCATTTACTTTGCAGGGAGGGGGCCTGGAGAGTGGAGTGAAATGGGCTTTTATAGTTGCAGTCTTTGAGCAGCCTCTTGTGAGGTTACTTTTGACACAAACTGGTGATAACTGATTTTTTAAAAAGAATGGTCTGAGCATAAGTTATGGTGCCTTTTTGGATTCCACAGCCTTCTTACACATGGGGATTTTTGTAATAGTTCCAATCTGACCTTCTTGCTTAGTTCAATAGAATCTGAGTTCTTGAAATCTGATATACCAGTCTGTTTATAATGTACATCTATATTGTATCTGCAGCGTATCTACATTCTCTATACAGTACTAAATTCAAGTGGCTCTTGCTCTGATGTCAATCTACTCACCAGTTTCTTTCTGCTGATAAGAAATTAATTCAATATGGTTTCTCACTGACCCATTTTTAAGACTGTAAAGTTATTCTCTATTAAGTAGAAACCAACTTGGATGCATGTTTAGTGTATTTTTTTGCCCAGTGAATCTATGGGAAGGTAATGTCACTCTCAGTTGTGCCATTCTATGATTTTCAGTCCTATGAGAACTGGCCATCCATTATTTTTTTAAATTTTCACTTTCATCTGGTTGTGATGCTTTATAAGCAGATGTTTATTGTTCTTTCTTCCCCCTCTCCATTCTTGCTAATTCACTACAAAGGCAGTTGCTGCCACTGTTTTTGTAGTTGTGTTATAAATAATGGACATAATAAATTTCCCATGATTCGTAAAATCATTGTCATTATCTTTTGGGATCCTCAGAGGTTAGCTCACTTGTCCTGTTTGCAAAAAAAAAAAAAAGTTTAAAAATCACAAGTCACTTTCCAATAATGTTAACTCTGCAGCAGCTTTATAATTAATTTTGAGGTCTGTATGTTTATTTTTTTTAAGTCTTTGAGTTTAAAATAAAAAGTGAGATATTTACTTAAGTGAAGCATCTGATTGTACTTATTGTGTAGTATATCATTATATAAAAAAAATTCCACATGCAAAAAATATGTATCTTTATATTCAGACTTGTTTGAAGAGAAGTTAGGCCATATTTTTATAATTTCTTTTATGTCTTTCACTACTAATTTATTTTGTGGTGGTGTCTGGTATATTTTTGTCCCTGAAGAGTCATTGGAGTCTGCTTTAAACATAGTTAGACTTTATGTTTATGAAATTTTTAGCTGCTTGTGGAATGTCTACCCCAAAGACATTGTAAACCTTATGTTTTGATCTGCATATTAATTCAAAATTCAAAGGATAAAATCCTGAATTAGAAGTGAGATTTTCAGGCTTGAATTATTTTGTTTTGTTTGCATAAAGGAAGAAAAGTGCTCACTGACTCTTGAAACTGTACTCAATAATGAGAAAAATACTAATTTTCTGAAATATTTGCTCTATGGGGCAAACTGAGCAATAACTTAAAACTGTTGGGTTTGGTATCAACAAAATATTATTTTTCCCACCATCAGTAAAAGATCTAAGAAGTTTCCCATGCCAAGTTCTCTCTCACTGACTCTGCAGCTTTTTGATATTGAGGTGAACAGTTAACATTTGCTGTCTCCCTGAACACTATCTTCAGTACTTTTTTTTTTTGTCTTATGTAGTATATATTGTTAGAGGATTTTTAAATTTATTTTTTTCTTTTCTCAGTATTGCTGATCTGTGGAAGTGATGTTGTATGAAGTTTTCAAAAAGTTATGTTCTTAGTTATTGCCTAGTGTCAGTAATTTGGACCTAAACAAATACTTTTTCCACAGAAGTCCTTTATTTAAATGGGTTTTGGGGGCAGGCTTTGTGTTGTTTTCACTTTGTACAAAATAATATAATATGAATTTTATATTTGAGACTAATTTTACATAAATCATGTAGTTATATTAATTGTGCCTTTAAGGAAGTTATCTTAAAATTAAATTTATAGCCATTGAAAAGGTTCTGTTAAAGATAGCAGTACATGGATGGAAGGCAATGTTTAGCAGATTGGTAATTCTGGTTTAGCTTTGCATGAAACACTAAAGCTTTTTCTTGCTCACAGATATCCTATCACATCAAGTTTATGTTATTACCAATGTGAAGGAGGCTGTTGCACAAGTAGGTTTTCTCCTTCATGAATCTCTGAAAAGCCAAATAAAAGTAAGTACAACTCTATGGTTGTAAACTGTACAATTTGTTTAATGTTTCTGGGTGTCACAACTTGTAATAAATGGTCTGAGTAGTATGAATACAGAACCTGAGATCTCCTGTGTCCCTGTGGTATATATTACAAGGGATTAACACCAGGTGTGGAAGGTACCAAGAAAGAAGCATCTTCTGCCCACTTATGCTGTAAAGGGGAATCTTACTGATCCTCTTAGAGGAGAAATCAGATCCAAACTATTAATAGAGAGGCGATTTTCCTTAGATTTTATTAATTAAGCACATTGTTTTTGATGTTACAGAGAAAATGCTTTTGTTACTCTGTACTGAATTAACTGAATTAAAGCCTGAGCCAATTAAAGAAAAAGTTGTATTCCCCCAGAAGTCAAATTCACCAGCCTTTTTGCAGCGAGGTGGAGATACATTTCACCCATAGTTGAATGCTCATTGAAGCCTTTGCTCTAAGATATTGATGGAATTTCCTACTGGCATTTAACTGTCTTTCATTATTCCTACTAATAGAACTATCACATTTTCATTTCCCTGAAGGTGATTACATTTGGTAATTGCTTAAATCTTCACTGATCTTGGGCTTATTCTTGATTATTTCTTATGTGATGGTATCACATCTTTCTATTACCTACCCAGGGAAACAGGCAGGGAATAACTGTTAAAAAATACAGGTTTCCTGATTTGCATAGTGTTACTTCTGTGATGGTTTTATTAATGTCTGTTAATCTTCTGCATTGCCTGCTTGGTTAAAAGTAGGATGTTCTTCTTTAGCAAACTGTATCTTATATCTAGAAATGTAATTTGACATTGTACTTAGAGTTCTTGTTTGGGAAGAATTGTATATAATGCTTATATCTAAAAAATGACTGCATTTAAAAGTGCACAAAATTAGAAGAGTTGAATAAGGTCTTTTCTTGTCTTAATAGCTGTTAATGGAGCAGAGGTATGTTTCCATTTCAGTGATATCAGATCCATTGCTGTGTTTCCTTTTTTTCTCTCCATTTAAACTATGCTGCAAGCACTAGGAAGACATAACTTACCCATAGTGGAAAACAAATACTTCTTTAAAGTTGACTTAAAGAAAACAAGGCTTTTTAAAATACTGTATTTGGTACTTCTTTGGGATTATGGATTAAGTCCATTTAAGCAGTGGAACACTGAGATTTGCTGGTCTAATAGAAGCAATGTGATTTTCTTTATCTTAGTTTAAAGTTTTATTTATTGGCTGCAGAGTGTTGTCTTCTCTAAGAAAACAAGTTCCTTTTGTACTACCTGGTTTGCTGTTTTACTTAAGACAATCCTGAAGATGATAGTATGGTAGAATTTACTTTTTATTTTATTTGGGGTAATTTCTTAGTTGGTGTTATAATTAAAGGTTTCAAAATAAGTATATCTGTGATTAAGGCAGTGTTTTGAAATATCCATTGAGAAAATTATTTTTAGAAGAAATTCTAAATAAATCTTGTCATATGCAGAATCCTAGAATATTTGTACATCTGGTCTTTCATATGTACTTCATTATCTTTACTTGCCTGAAGACAAAATATACATAAATTTGAATATTATAGATACTTTCTCAGAGATCTAAAATCATCTTGATCCTATGAACATTGTTTTCATCTCTGGGAACAGCTGAACATCCTAACCCAGGCAGCAGTGCTGGTGTCTCAGACTTCTAGGGCTGTTTCTGGAATGTTTCTACAAGTATGCTCCAGCAAAGATGGGCAGAAAACTGTAGGTGTTGGACTTCCATGTTTCACTGCAGTCACCTCAAATTTGAGCAAATATGAATTCTCGTAGTGGTAGTAATAATTGCCATTTTTAAAACATTTGAATGAACAAACTCTGCCATAGTGGTGGAAACTAGCAGATAGTTATGGCTGAAGTAAAATTTGTGACATAGTGAATTATTTTTTTTCTAATCAGGTTGAAACTATATCAATATCTCTCAGCAAAACTGATAGCCATCTACAAAGCATCTTTTCAGGACAGTGCTACAATTTTGTTTGTGTAAATGTAAGTAGTAAATATGCATGCTTTTAGTTTTGCACTTAAACTTATTAATAATAGTAACTAATAATTACATATTTGAACAAGCTGCTTGTTATTTCTGGCCTCTTGGTCTATCCATTCTGATGTTTGGTGTTTCTGATGTGCACCAAACTAGACCTTTGGCATATTGGGTCGTTCTTTCTCTCCTGGCTCTGCACTTCCATCAATATGTTGTTGAAGCAGCCATGAATTCTTGAACAAGAGGGATGCAGCTGAAAGTAGTTTAAAATTTCCTTTCATAGGTATTGTGTTGAAGTGAATTGTCTCAAGAAGAGGTATGTCATGTGTGTAGTCATCTAACTCTGCATTGCTACTGTGGTCTAAATTACTTTCTCCGTTTAGGGCAGATGCACATGCATCAATATTTGGGTCCCTGTGTGGCAACAGGAAGGTTTTTTAGATAAACAGTATCTGAACCAATCAAGACCCTTAAGCTTGTTATATATATTTCCTAAGGATAGTGTTAATAATCTCATTTTTTCTTGAACAGCTATACTTCTACAAGAAAAAAATATTAGGAATACATTAAATCCAACCAGCCTACGAACCAAAAACCCTGAAACCCCAAAAAGCGTTGCATCTTTTTTTGATACATAACAGATCTTAGAATTGCATTTTCATGAAGTCATTGATGTTTTCAATAATTATAAACATTTATTTCCATTTAGGATAAAGAGTGTGCCATTCAAGAAACTGAGCCACTAGTGGAGATGTTGGAAAAATCAGATATTCCTCTCTTACATCCAGTTGTCCTTATTTTGGTAGGTAACTCTTGTAAGTTACTGCAGAAAATACCTAAAGAAATACTTCTAAATGTTAGACTAGATTTAAACTGTTACTAGCTCTAACTAACTACTAGCTATCTGCTTCCATTCTAACCTCATAATCAGGAACAGCCTAATGTAGACTTTTGTTCACAAAAGTCTACATTTTGTAAATGGAAAGTTCTTTCCATGTTGATGGAATCATTCAGCCAGAAAAATATTTTCTGTTAAGGGGAAAGGTATTTCTGCTGTTAATAGATGCTGAAACTTTGTATGTATAAATCATCATCCTTAATTTTGATTTCAGCATTTAATAGAAACTTTGGAAAGTAAAGCAGTTAAGCTGTGGAGCCCTTTGGAAAGGGTTGAGGTAGTTAATACCTCCCACCATGTATGTGCAGCATCCTTGCTGGGTATGAGACTTGTCTTTTTCTGCCCAGGACAGCAGGATACTATTGAAGTATGTTCTGCTTTTTAAACTTGAAATGTTATATTGACATTTATCTAATTTAGGCAGCTAATATTCTATACTGAAAAGGTAGTAAATTCAAAATAAATCTTTAAAGAATGCAGTTCCATTTTGAAAAGATTTGAGATGCTTAAGAATGCCTGTATTTCTTTAGTTTTCTGATAGCAAAAAAAAAAAATTCTGTGAAAGTTAGAGAGTTAAGAGTAGAGCTTAGAAAAGAATGTTGTTTGTTTCCTGATCTCGTTACATATTTTTTGGTATGTAATAAGATCATTGTATTATGATGAGTTCTGGCATACTGGTTTCACTTTGCTTTGAAAAGAAATAAATTTCATGTCACTAAATCTATAAATAGTGTAATTCAATAGTAATAGAACCTAAGTAAGAAAAACCTTGGTTAGCTTGTATTTTTGGGGACAGGCTTCTTAGTAGGGCCTGTTGCAATAGGACAAAGGGTCATGATTTTAAACTAAAAGAGGGTAAATTTAAACTAGATATAAGGAAGAAATGTTGTTTTTTCACAATGAGGGTGGTGAAATACTGGAATAAGTTCAGATAGGTGGTAGAAGCTCCATGCCAGGAAACATTCCAGGTTGGATTGGACAGGGCTCTTAAGCAATCTGACCTAGCTAAAGATGTCCATGCTCACTGCAGGGAGGTTGGACCTTTAAAAGTCCATTCCAGCCCAAACTGGTCTATGACTTTTGTGTCCTTAACACATACAAATGAGATGCTAAAACCTGGCAGTGTTAAAATAGCACACTATTGGAAAGGCAGCACTTTTTTCCTCATTTGTTCCTTTGCAGGTGCACTTGGATGTTTCAGAAAATATTTCTTTCAGCATTGGGATGGAAGAACTAACTAGGATCAAGAAATTTGCAAGGGAAGTGAAAAAGAAAAATATTTTGGTTTATGGTCTCCTTATCCAATATAAGGTATGTAATTCTTTTTCTATGTGCAAATTATCTTCTTTTGTGATTTATATGATTAATGTTAGAATCTTCATTTAAAACAAAATCAAAGGGAAATAGGGTGCAGAAAAGATTTTTTTGGAAGATTCATGCCTGTTCTTGTTGAAAATTCAGAAGAGCCTATAGTTACAGGCAAAAATGTAGGCAATTTGATTAAAGAGGAACAAATGGTAAACATTTTCTTAGAAGCACGTGAAAATGTCAGGGCCCTTCTTCTTTTTGCTTTTTTTTCAGCATTCAAAAAAATAGAAAGTATATTTGATCAGTGGTTCTGCATAATTTTACATTCCTCCTCAAAACAGTGTTTGGTCTTCAGGTGACAGGAAACAGTGAAACAGTGGTGAAACAGTGTCAGTGTCTGCAATAGCAGCAAATTGCCTCAGCTGGAGGCAAAAAGTGTGAGCGCTCCAACATCCTTTGTACTCACAAAAGCTATTTAAAATAAACCATTTTGCCTGGGAAACATGTTTTGGCAACCTGAAAAGTGCAGACAGTTTTTGCAGCCTTTTGACTTACTTAGACAGCAGTGAAGGAAGAAGTTAGATATTCAAAGGAAACTTTAATAGAATATTAAATGTAATCTCAGCTGATTTTTTTTTTTTTTAGGTTGACTTATGTGTTTGGCTTATCTATAATTGATTAATATGGCTATATTTATGTATATTTTTCTGGTATACTAAAGACTTGATCTTTCCCTCCAAATCATTGGCTTTATTAGGAGCTATGAGTATCAATACTTAAACCAGTTTGTTTTTACAGATTTCTGATGCCCACAGAATATGAAAAATGTTATCACATGCCATTAATTTGTCACTTGTTCATACAACATATAGGGGCCTGTAACTATTTTCAGTCTTTGTGGTATTATCAAATCTCATTTCTTTCCCTGGGTGAATTCTGTCTGTCTTTGGTAAAAATACTTTGAATAACTGTTGAAACATAGCTCTGAAATGCAAGCACCTTATCATGGTAAAAAGTAACATTGTAAATATTACTTTAAGTAGAGTATTTTTCTTTTAAACTTCATTGGCTGTATATATGATTTTATATGCAAATGGATCAAATATAAGTATGTGGGTAACAACAGTTAGTAAAGCTGACTGAAAAAAAAGCAAAAGCATTTAGAATGCTCAGTGGATTTTTGTGAACATGGTAGCAAAACTTTATATCAGTAGCAGGCATGTATAACAATGTGAGATTTGAGTGGAAATTCTTGATCCTTGGTGGTAAGAGAATTGCAGCAGAACACTGCCTTCATATTTGACAATAAAAAGCTAGAATGATTATGTAAGGTCACTGTAGGCAGAATCATCATTTATTAGCATGGAAAAAATGTTACCTAGAGTAAAACACTTTGCAAAGTAAGTAAATTACTTCTAGCTGTCATGGTTTAAAATGGGTTTAAAATGTGTCCTGCTCACAAAGATGGGGATATAGTTCCTGCTGGACAGTCTTTTGATAGATGACTAACAAATAGTTTATACAGATTGTGTGTATATGTGTGTTGGGATTTCTTTTGGCTGCAGAGCTACAAAGAACATAATTGTTTCTATGTGAGGAGGACATAGAGGGACTTGACATATGAATCTAGAAATGACATAATCCAAACTTCATTGCTGTTTTTGGGGGAGAGTGAGAGCGGAGCAGTGTGAACAAAAGCAATTGAAGTGAAAAGACATCTTTAAAACAGTGTCTCTTTTTGTTTTGTGAGGGCTTTTTTTGTTTGTGGTGGTGGTGGTGTTGAACTTCCAAAGCATGATTTGAGAGTCACCAAAGTATTTTTCTTGTAGTACAACCCATTAGCTAATAACAAGTATATCCATAGGCGATTTCCTTCCTTAGGATGGAGAGGTGAATTTCATACTGGCTTGATAGGAGGTCCAGAGGTAGTGGAAACACAAAAAGCACATGCTGCTGTAATATAGGATACTCAGCCTGTTGTCACAATAACTCCTGTCAGTATTCACTTCCTAGAAGTCCCTGAAAGTTATAGTTTATTTCAGGAAAAGTGATGATGGATGACTTCATGAAGCTTTCCTGTGGGTGACAGTTTATATCATCACTAACAGACATGCACAGTTGACATACACACTTTTACTAATTCAAAAACAGGGATAAAAGGTAAGGAACAAAGAATTTGAGACACATGACCATGGTGATACCAAGGTGAAATTACTTTGTTTGGAAGAGTTATATGATTAAGTTGGTGTAGAACTTGCAGTAATAACTTTAATTTTCATAGAGAGTAAAAAGGAACAATTATCATCCAAAATAAAACCTACATGGATGGACACAGGAAGCCACAGGAGGCCTTAAAATGTGGAAGTAATACTAATATATCTTGGTTTTAGAACTATATTAATTTTAAATAATCCTACTTCAGAGAGGCACTGACAGAATGTAGAGTCAGAACAGTAAATATGAGCTAAGGCTTGCCTGGTGGAAGGTGGCCCCAAATATTTTTGCCTTTGAAACTGCTGTGTGATTAACAAAAAGGAACTAGTCACTGACAGCCAGAAAAATCACAGCCCATGCACTAAAAAGAGACAGATGATGCAATAGGACAATTGTTATGAAGCTGTTTGAAACTCAAAGGAAACTGAAGTGTGGGTGGTTTCTTATGCAGACATACTGGACATTTATTATAGTCTTTGACTTTTTGAAGACAAGAGGCCCTTCTACAGTGTATTTGATGGCTCAAGAAATACTTGCGCTAAATGTGTTTTCCTTCTGGCTTGGTAAACCAAAAAGGTAAACATTTGCAGCATCACTTTCATCAAAGATCCCCTAAAAATAATATTATGTGCAGACATTCAGGTAGTGGTTCTCAAAACAGGGGTTGCAGCCCCAAATGGGATCATCCCAGTGGCAAAGCAGAAGGTGGTTTGGCAACCAGTAATAAGATAATGAGCCTAAAGGGCAAATGAATTAAAGTCACAAACTAGAAGTTTGATAACTTGTTGAAAACAAATGAGCCATGCCCTGCATGATCCCGTCATGCTGCTTTATTCAATAATCAGCATAGAATTGGTCAAATGATTGCAATCTGATTAGAATGATTGGTGTGCTGCCTGGAAGCCTCTCAAGATGACACTGTTTTTATTTCAGATGCAATGACTTCCTGCTTCTGATGTACATGAGGAAAGATTATTATTGAGTGTGATTCTTTTTACTAGTTATTACACAAAATCCTTTTTTTTTTTTCTCCTTACTGTGGTTTTATATTTACTATGCCAAAATTTCTGATTCTCTTTACTTTTTCTATCTGGGCATGTCTCCATATTTCTGAAGGATGACTTTTTGTTTTTACAGTCTCCCTTATCCTGCTGTTTAACCATCCCACTCTTTCTGCCCTTCCTTGAGCCTTCTCCACAGGCACCATCCATTGGCTTTATGCTTTCAATATGGCCATCCACAGGAGCTTCCATATTATCTGCAAAGATTTAATTTTCTTAGCTGCTAATTTACCTTCTTTTTAACAAGTTTTCCTCAATTTTTCATTATGTAGTTTTCATTTCTGTCCCTTTGTCATTTTATATTCAGTATGTGTAATCCAGGCTCTTTTCCTTAGCTTTGAGCCATTCTGTGATGGATCTGTATCCTAAATTGAAAATATAGTACAAAACATTGTTTATTCACGTGTTGATTAGATTTCCTTACTCTCTCTTCCTCACCCCCTCATCTGCAGTTTGTTCCATTTTCTCTCTGTCTGTGATGTTGCCCCCTTCTTTCTTGGCTTTTGATCTTGGCTCTTTCAGAACCTAGGATTTTGACTCTTCTTGTAAGTCTAGCAGCACTACCTGATTCTTGTTGCAGGATTTCTTATATTTTGACCTGATTCTTTTGTGTTTACTGGAACAGGAAACCAATCCTTCTATTATAATCTTTCTGCTTTGTCTTTATTCTCCTAAGCTTCCGTGGTTCTTCCTGCTCCTATTGTGATCCATCACCCTGGATTTGTTATTCAGCAAACATTTACCAGTTTTGTCTTGTCTGGAGAGGCTTCTTTCTTTAGCCATAACCTCATGTCATAGCTCAATCTGCCCTTCTGAGATTCCTTATACTACATATTCCACGCACACTGACTTATCTTTTAGCTTCAGTGAGTGTTTCTTTTTGCTACATGAGTATTGTTTTCACCTCCTGTGTACCCTATCTGTATAGAGAAATGATGAGAGAGCATTCTCATGCAAGCTCCCCTGGTGTCTATGAACAGCTCCTAGCATGCTCTCATGCCCTTGTCTGCCATGGTTTCTCATCTAGCTATTTGCCTTATGCTGTCTGTTCAGTTACTGTGTTCAAAGGTGTGAATATGCCCTTGCTCCTTCAGCATTGCTTTACCCATATTCACACCAAGCAGCTCACAGACCTTGCTGCAAGCATGTCTAATCCAGCCAAACACCAAGCAAGAGAGAAGCAAACATAATTCACTTACAGCTGGTAAATAGGTAGTGTCTCTCTTCACTAAGGACATGGTTGGAACAATCTCTGAGTGCATTCTGCTGCTTGCTTCTCATTGCTGAGAGCTATTTACTTATTTAAAGATAAGAGGAGTAAATCATGTGGCAAATTCATCCTGCTAATGCCAAGTCTCCAAGCATTTCTGCTGGCTTTCATCTAAGTATATTTTGGAACATATGAATATGAAGATATAGCCATGCCTCAAGATTGTGAGATGAATAGTGTTTGACGTTAGATTAAACTCTACTGTAAAAATTCTTCTAAGACGTGGAAGTGCATGAATTTAGGATTGACAGAGGTAGAATGAGCTCCTTCTATATTTTATAAAAAAAATACTGTCATTCAGAGGAAGACATGCAGATCATAGGAAAGCTCTATGGGTAGTGATTTTCATCTGAATTTTTTTGTGAAGTATTTTCTGAAAGTTATTTTCCTATTGTATGCTTGGATTAAAAAAAGGTGGATAATATCACCATTATAGAATTCCAGCGTTCACAGTCTCAACTAATTATATTTGACTTTTAAACATTGAGCTGCTTGTTGTTTTCCAAAGCCAATTTTTATTCATTCTTCTAAATATTTTCACTGTGTTCCAAGCCTTACAGTGTAATTTCCCACTAGCTCAAGAAAGCCATACTTTATATTGAGAGGCAGAGCCCATTACTTCTGAACGTGCTTAAGTAAATCTTCTTGATTTATAACTGTTTTGATCTCTGAAGTTTCCACCAAGCAGAATCTTTTTTAAAAAGGGATTGTTTACATTTGAGTTTGATTCAACCTGTGTGGTACTGGCAGCAGCATAAATGCTTATTTTTGCCAGAGCCTCTGCCTTCCAACTTTTTCCCTGACTCAGTTTTTCCATTCTTAGGCAGATACGTGCTCAAGTATTTCTCAATTGTGTATTTAATTCCAGAGTTCTGTGCTTAAATTTATCAGACCAGGTGTTGAATTCTATAGACAAAACTTTTAGCAGACATTTGAGAAACAGAATGTATGGTCTCAACTTAAATGACAGCAGTAAAATAAAGTACACTTTGTAAGGCTGACGACACACAAAGTGATGTCCGCTCCCTGAAACTGTACTGTCTTGTGAGCCCTTTCATTGCCCAAAATAAGGTAAAATTACTTCAGAGCTTTCCTTTGACTAGATCAGAAATGAAGTTCCATAGGTCAGCTTCTCATTTTTGTCTTCAAAGTGTGCTCTCATTTTCCTTAATTCCATTGCTCTCTGGTCAAAGTTTTGCTGCAAGATATGGTGCCATCCCACTTTTGCAGCATGAATTGGAAAAAACACCTGTCTATTACTTGCATAAATTAATTTTCAAAAAAATATCTCTCTGCTGAAATAGCTCATCCCAAGAATGAGTGTGGAGATAAAATTCAGTGGTGTAAGAAAGTAGTTACTGAAAGTTTCTAATTATTCTAATACAGCTTTTCATACTTATGTTGTGTCAGATAGCAATAGCGAAGCCATGCAAGTTGGTAGTTCTGTTAGCTATAGTGATGCTCTTGTTGTTAACAGGACTTGTATGTCTAGTGGAAGAGCATGTTTGGTTTCATGTGCTAACAGCTCCTTGTAACTCTGTATGAGCTTGAAAGTGGACCATTTCTAAAAGGAATGGATTTGAATGTTCAGTGCTGAGTAGAATCGGTGGGTGTTTCCATTGCATGCATAGAAAGTTAGAAATTGGAGACAGAAAAAATGATAATCCAGCTTCCTCAAGTCTACACACAAGATAATTCCTTTAAGCAAATATTATTGTCTTTGTCTTCCTTCTGTGTTGGTTTTGGTACCTTTATCCATCTTGGATAGATGACCTGATATAGCTCATCTGAAACACATTTGTTTTGTATCCTCATCTAGTTCAGCTTTTCACTGCTTAGCAAAAAATGTTATGTAACTAGCTCTGGATATTTTTCCTTTTTGACTTCTTTCTGGCATGAATTAGGTGGTTCTTCTATTCAGCAAGGACATATTTTGTACTAATTAATATTTACAACATTAAGAGATCTGCTTTGGAGGCTCACTGGCTCAGTACCTAATTACCACCTACGTATTGCTAGTTAAGTGGGATGTGAGGAATATCTTCTCCAGCACACAGACATACAGAAATGTTCAGGGTGGTTATTGCAAAGCAGCTGTCTTCCCCCCTCCTGTTGTCTGCCCAAATCACACTAACGTTCAGTTACATCTTACTTTGCAAGTCAAAATCTTTCTTCAGATTGGCTTTTCAAAATAATGTTCACTCTTCCCTCAGATCAAAGGCCATCACAGACTAAAGTGCTACAGAAGGGCAGACCCAAGATAGCTTTATTCTTTACAGGAAAAAATGGAACAGGAAATCAGGAAATTTATTTTAAAGTAGACTATTAAAAAAAAATAGCACTTGTGGAACCATCAAAGTAGTTTTTCTCAGAGATTCTCTATCTATATCCCATATATGATACAGATACTCGAAAAAGTGCTAGGAATTATCCAGAATGCTTGTACGAGGTTTTTTTCAGACTGGGGGTGGTTACCCACATGCTGTAAATATGCAAAAGTTGCAAGGAAGAAGTGTCTTCTAGAAGCAGTATAACTTTCAGATAGTGCTTGCCACCCTAATTAGGGATGTGAAAGATTAACTGGAAATAAAGACATTAGACAGATCGGCTCAGAGAGTGCTAATTTAAAGCGTGTTGTCATTGGGTTGTTTGGTGTTCATTGTTCTTTACCAGTACACTCCTATGGTATTGGTCCAATGGGCTCTTTTTGTTACTATGATTTTATAATTGGTAGCAGCAGCAGCATTTCTACAAGCTTTAGTGAGCACTGTAAGCAAGCTGATGTCCTTAGGCATTGTGTTTAGTCTAAATTTACTTTGTCTAGGATTTTACTTTATTTAGTAGCTAAGGTAAGTACAAGATGAATGTAAAACTGACCAAAAGCTTTCTCACTCAAACACAGGATGCTTTTGTTGGGTAGGATTGGAAAAACCTCTCTTGGCTATGAATAAAGATGGTTGTCCAATGAAGAAAGTAATGTTCTTAGTTGTGCAGTTCTTTTAGCAGATGGGAGCAGATTACTGTATGCAGTGTGGTTTGAGCTGTGTGGTTTGCTCACTTACTTAGCAAGTGCTTGTAGCCTGTCCTACCATTGTTTTTTGTGAAAAGTGAGCAAATTCTATTTTTTCTGTTCCACATGTATCAGATTATCACCACATCCTGTGCAGCCACTATGAAGCATTCTAGATTCCTAATTTCTGTGCCCTCATGGGGATCCGTGATAGTTCGTGCTGATGGAGATTCCTTCCAGACTTGGCCATGAGCTAAGACAGGTTTGGAAGATAGTGTAAATTAATTAAAATTTACTTTAAGTTCTTCTTTCCCACTTTTCTTTAATGAGGAAAATAAGTTACATCCTGGTAGGGAGGGTCAACATAATTTCAGGAGTATCTTTCCCTCCTTCCCTCTAAGCATTAATCCACATTTAGACAGGTGATGTTGCTATATACACATTCTCTTCTGTATATAAACCATTGATGCTAGTGAAAGCTACAGCCTTGAAAATTGCAGAAGTTCCTCCATAATGGCTTATTGTTCCTGGGTTGCATCTTTCCCTATGTCTGTCACTTCCACGTCGCCTTTTAATAGACCACACATGGGTTTTGTGTCAGGTTTTTTTCCCCCCTTTTTTTTTCCCCATTGCAGCTCATTGCACCCATTTGGTGCTATTGTACAATGTGTTGAGATGATGTAGAATGATTTTCATGTGCTCAGAATCCCACTGGTGTCCAGAGGAGAGGCTAAGGGGTAAATGGACATCTTAATTGGACGGGGAGAAAAAAGACGAGACAAGAGTGAACACGCCAGGAGGCAGAAAGGAAAAGGCTGGGAGCAGGGCTGCAGCAATGAATGAACTTAGCTTTTGATGGCACAGGTGGAGTCGAGCATGAGGTCCATGATCATTTTACAAGTCCTAGTAGTTTTCAGCACTTGTCAAGGCTGTTCCAATGGGTCTTCTGGGGAGAAAATGTGAATAAACACATGGTATTAAAGTACTTTATGCAAAAGTATCCTGAAATGGGCTGCAGAAAGAAATCATTTGAGTTCTGACATTTGAGTATTTTAAAACAGAAAATGGATATAGTGAACAGATTTCCTTTCTATTTTCTCAAAAGGTGATCTAATGTAAAATTAATTATAAGCTGGCTCAACTGAATGTAGATCACTGCCCATAACTCTTACACTGAGAACAGGAAAAGCATTGCAATATCCACATCATCTCTGAATGAGACGAGGCTATTCTATTCCTACTGACAGAATTTGGGAACTCTATCAATAAGTACTTAAATATAGATGAAAACACTACTCATTTTTAATCTTTCTACAAGATCTGAAGCATTTAAATTTAAATTTGCAGTTCAGATGATGTATCCCCACTTGGCACTTGTAAAATAGGCCTTTTTAATATTCACTCCAGGGATATAGTGAGCAAAATAAGATTAAAGATATGATTTTAAAATAAGATAGGAAGTTTCTGAGGGTTGTGCTTTGTAGACGTGTTTGGAAGTATTTGCTCTAATCTACAGAGACAGTGTTTAGCTACATTTGAAAGATACCTTAAAGATGTGATTTAGGACAATAAGCATGCATTTCATGTAAGCATGTTTCATCCAGTAAAGACTAGATATTATCTTTATTTGATGAATTTATTATCATGAGAATAATATAGGAAACAGATAATACAAGAGGAGAAAGCCAGAAGGATTAATCACTGGAGTCCAGAGGTGAATTATTTTATATACCAATGAAGTTTTATTATGCAGACTGGATTTTTTTTTTAACTGGCTGAGTATAAAAAAGTGTTGATTTGCAGTCCCTGCAGCATAAATAGTACATTTCATCATCAGTCAGCAATACTTTTATTGCTATAATTATACTCAGAGGCAATAGGATTTTAGGCATCCAGTTTGATCCAGATAATAGCGATATATTTATTAGCCAAGTTTCTAAGGTTTAGTTTGAAACAAAGCATTCCTACGCATGCTCATGCGTGCAGGAACACTTAACGGCCTACCGAGAGTTACTAGTGCACCCTGTGTAGGAGAAACATGCTGTGGATTGGATTGAGTAGATTTCAATTGACAGTCTCATTTTTGTAAACTACTGTTATTTCCTAGATGGATAAAATATTTTGTTACTGTTCAAGGTGTCTGTTCATTGTTGCATATGAAGGATAAAGTGGGAGCAACTGCAAGACTTTTTTTGCTTGTACTGTCAGATATAAATAAAAGTACCAGTGATATGGATTATGTTCTAGTCCCATCTTTCCCACTTGCTTGAGATTACCAGCATCTTTCAGTAGAGAAGAAACTAGGACACAATGTTTTTAGTATAAACAAAGAGGAAGGAAGGACTCTCATAAAAAATTCAAGCCGCAGAAAGCAGTTTTAAAAGTCAAAAAGAAAATAGCGTTCTCTTCCAAATTCTCTTGAAATTGCCCTGCCATGATCCTTAATTTCTGGGGTTTTCTCCACCATGGAATTGACATCAGTATCAAGTTAGCAAATACTTAGTGGCTTCAGCTGAAGTATTTTAGCCTCTTTGACTGCCCTTATTGAAAACAGGATGCAATGATGAATAGCAGTTTTTGAAAGTCAAGTGAAGTTAATGTGTAAATCTCTACGCAGCCACTATCTTTCAGAACTAGAGTAGCCTAGGGCAAGTATCCATGGAGGAGTGGAATGCATATGGATTCACAGCTTTAGTTCACAAGATCTTAGTGTGATTCTGTGTTTTTCTCCAACGGTGTTTTATAGCTTTTAAGTTTATTGTGCAGTTTTTGCACTGTTCATTCTGTTAGTTTTTCTTTCCCATCTACTGGGATAGGTAAATAGCCTTCCTTTATACATAGTATTGGGATTATTAATGCTTTCATTGTAAGTGCATGCCATTTATGAGATACTCAGAGTGATTTATCTCTTTTCATGTATCAACAAGCTATCAAGTTTAGAAATAAGCATATTTATATTCCTTTCTCTGCATCTGTGATTGATGACAGGACCACTAATGCTGTGCTCTGTGGGGGAACACATTCTAGGGAATGCTATGTCTGGCCAGATCTGGAGATACAGATCTTAATCTCTATCATCTTTTGTAAGAAGATCTGGGAGGAGTGAACACACAGGAACAGATTTGAAAGAAAGAAAAAGTGGTGAGGAATTCTTCATCTTAAGCTTGAAATAGAGGAGAGGTTCTGCGTCATGCTGAACTTTTCAGCTGAATAGGTGGGGGTTTTTACCTTGTATTATTTTGATTTATTTAATCCTTTCAATATTCCACAATCATAGTCTTTAAAGAAAACACTTATTTTAAGATCTATTCCATTTGTGACATGCAAATTTAATTCTACAGTATTTCAGAACTTGTTTTGGTACCTAATTCTGCTACGTATATGTGGGGTTTGATTAGTTATATTCAAGAAAGCTGAATTTCAAGTAGGCCAGGTAGAAGCCTGGAACCTAGGAGTCCTTCTAGGACACTGGAGGGTCTTTCTGCATGTCTGATTGTGAGGAACAGGGTTTAGGTAGTGTTACAGTCTGTGTTGCCATAGCAATAGTACTTCAGTTTTTCAGTGGTCTTGTTTGTGGATAGCTCAGGAGCAGGAGTTTGAACTAGAGGACTGTGGAGACTTCCTCCAGTTTTATCCTTCTGTTTAAGAAAGTGGAATTCTTAACAGTTACTCAATTATGAAAATAATTATGCCAGACTACTCATCATATTTCACTGCATATGCACGTTAAAAAGCATTTTGCAATGACTCATGAAGATGTTCAGTGGAGACCTAATTATCTGAGACACTGAAGAAAAATAATTTGTGTCAATTAACCAAGTTCTGCAATGACATCGGTGCATTCTTCTGAGAAGAAAAACTTGTTATGCTTGCAGACTGGTTAATAATACTGTAAAAACTGATATTTGCAAAGTAAGAGTTTTAATTTGGAAGACAGTGGAGAGTTCATTATTAATGATATGAACATTTTAATTCAAGATTCTAAAAGTGAAATAAAGCAACATCAGTGTTATTTATTACCTTAAAATTGTAAAGTAAAATTTAAAACCCAAGTCTATTTAAATAAATGTGTAGGTTTTCTAAAACTTGCAAGAATAACTTCTCCCTTAAGAATTGTAGATGATATTTCCTGGACATTTATACTGCAGAATTCTAATTTTATTCTGTGGTATATCAAAATAGGGGTTGGAGAAGCTTTTCAGGTATTCATTGCTGCTTTAGGCTGGCAAAATATAAATTTTCAGGTCACTTCAAGGCTTGAGCAGAGTAGAAGGTAGAGCTCCAGGTGAGTCTTCCCAAAATAATCTACCAGTGTTAACACTGTAGTACATTAATGTAGTTGACAAATGTTAAGTATTTTAACAGAATTTTGACTTTTTTTTTTCTTAAAGTTTTTAACATGAGTATAACAAAGGGAACCTCTGTGGAATATACTGCCAAAATCTTCTACTTGTACCATCATAAACTAAGAAAACCTCATAGTTTTTGCCGTTGACTTCAATGCCAGTGATCTATGTCCCTCGAGTAGAAATTTCACTGGGGTCTTCATGAGTAATGTGAACATCTCCAGTTTCATATCATACTGCTTCACATAAGAAGAGGATCCTCTGTGTAGAGTTATGTATACACTGTTCAATGAATATGGTTTGGAAAATAGTCCTAGGAATCTTGCCTGTGACTCTGTGCACACTGGGCTAACCCACTGTAACTGAACCTGAAATTCAGGCACCTGAGAATTTATTGTTATTATGGTGAAAGGATTATGCCAGCTCATGGTGAAAGGCTTTGGCTGTGTCTCTGCAAGCAGAAGTTCTGCATATGTTGTATCCTTCATCCCATGTCTTACAGTGATGCAATCCCATCGAGAGGGTCTGGCACCTCCCCATGGTGTCAGACTTACAGGCAAAGCAGCAGTGGTCCTAGGACGCATTCCCTCTTCAGACTGAAGTGCCTTCAGGAGGTCTGAAGTCATTTCATCTAGAGTATCCTCATGGAGTAACTACCAAGGATGGAGGTGCAGGGCTGCATTTCCTTCTGTATTGGTCGCTATTGGTCACTGACAAAGTAGTGGTGCAAGGTCAGAATGGATAGGAAACTCCTGATGGCTTTATGGTGGCACTTTTGTGTAAGCAAGGACAGAAAGACACAGACCAGAAACAGAGGAACACAAATGAGGCTTGACTCCATATGTGAGGCTTATAAAGGAGATGCATGTCACTACCCCTGCCACCTAGCATTATCATGCATGACAGATGAAAGGATGATAAAGTGCTTCCCAGACTATCCAGTTGAGATGTCTGCTCTTTGGAAACCTAAAATTTATGTGATAGCTTTCCTTTGAACTGCTGAAGTGGGAACACTTGATCTGGGCCTCAGATTTGAACTAGTCTGAAGTGAAATCCCAAAAATGTGTATTGTATGACTGCTAGATCCTTAGCAGCAGCTGCATCATTGTATTGGTCTGCTATTACTGTGCTGCCCTACTTGGTGAAGAAGGCTGAATTTAAGAAACTGCAGGAGCTATTCTTTTCATAGGTTCCTTGGATTACAATATTCCCAAGCTTTGCTGTGCCTGGGCTTCAGCTATTGGTTTCTCCCACCCTGGAAAGTAGCAGGTAACTTCCCAAAACATCTGTCTGACTTTCTTCCTTGCCAGGCAACCTTCCCCTCTCCTTTTCTCTTTTCAGTATGTGCGATTAATTATCTTTTCCTTACTTTCACCTGCAGCAGCATGCATTTTGTAAGCAAATAGTCCCTTTCCCTTACTCCATTCAGCAATGGGGATCACCTCTTACCTTTATTTGCTCTAAATTATCTTCATTTCCCTTACTTTCTTACTGCTGACCAGAAGTTTCCACTCAGTTGTTACGCCTTTGGCTACTGGTTCAGAGCAGAGGCAGTTTGGAATTGATGGTTTGGTCTTACAAAACCAAAAAAGCCTGGATGCTGCTAGTCTAGAGGCTGTGCTTGTGAGATGTCTTCCAGCCCAGTGAGCCCCCAACCAGCTGTTCCTTTACCCTCCGTGCCCCTCACAGTAGTAGTCTGTCTGCCTTGAAAACATCTGGTGCTTAAACATTTCTTCTGTAACTCTTCCAAGGGATCCTGTGCCAGATGGAAGGATCTGCAAAATAGATCATTCTCACTACTTGTTATTGGACTTGAACACAATTATAATCTAGATGAGAACATCGAACACTTTGCATAGTGTACCTTTTAACAAATTTATTCTTTTGCTAATTGGATGAACTCTGAATCAAGATTTTTGTAATATAAGTAATAACTGCCAACTCTTGCTTTTATTGCTTTTTATTGCTTCAGGCAAATGTATTATTTTGATATTTAAATAATTGGCAACAGAAAGCTGCCAGTTACTAGAAAAATTGCAGCAGCAAATCATCAATTTTTCTTAAGAAAGGTGGGGGCTGTGAAAAATTTCCAGGTGTTCTTTTGTTCATGTCCCTTATCAAAAGAAAACACCGTGATCAGGATGACTTGAACAGGTAGTATTGCTCAAATATCGATGATTAAAAATACTTCCTGACATATCCCAAAGTGCAGTAAGCACTCTGCACTGAGTACCTGTAGTAATTTGAGCCATTCTGCAGCATACCCAAAAGCAGCATTATCCAAAGCAGAGCTGGTGGCTCCGTTTCAGGGCCATTCACATACTTTTACAGTGAGACAAGCAGCCTGCACACAACCAAGTTGCCTAGCAGATATCGGCGTTCTGCTTGCTCGTTTAATTACAAGGAGGACTACATGGGATTCTGTGGTGTATTAGAAGGGGTGTGGTTAGTAGGTCAAGAGAGGTTCTTCTTCCTCTTTACTCTACCTTGGTGAGGCTGCATCTGGAATATTGTGTCCAGTTCTGGGCCCCTCAGTTGAAGGACAGGGAACTGCTGGAGAAAGTCCAGCACAGAGCCACAAAGATGATGAAGGGGCTGGAACATCTTCCTTACAAGGACAGGCGGGGGGAGCTGGGTCTCTTTAGCTTGGAGAAGAGGAGGCTAAGGGGTGACCTCATCTTTGCTTTTAAATATGTGAAGGGTGTGTGTCAGGAGGATGGGGTCAGGCTCTTCTCAGTGAAGCCCAGTGACAGGACAAGAGGCAATGGCTGTAAGCTGAAACATAGAAGATTCCGTGTGAATACATGTAGAAATTTTTTCCCAGTTCAGGTGCCAGAGCACTGGGACAGACTGCCCAGAGAGGTTGTGGAGTCTCCTTCTCTGGAGATATTCCAAACCCGTCTGGACATGCTTCTGTGTGAGCTGGCCTAGGGAATCCTGCTGCGGCAGGGGGGTTGGACTAGATGGTCTTTCAAGGTCTCTTCCAACTCCTGAGATTCTGTGATTCTGTGATACACTGCAGGTAATAAATTTACTGTGTGCCTAAAACTGACTGCAAACTGTGATGGGAAATGCATCAGTTCATCATAAAAACATTATGCAGATAGGGATATTATTCTCTTGGTAGGGAGAGACTTCATCTGTTTTTATCATGGCAATGTTTTTTTTATAGACTGAAGATAAAAAGAATGTGGAAATAATAAGCATTGTTATTGCTAAGTAGTATTTTGTTTAATAAATAAATAAAGTTTTAAAACTGGAAGTGATAGGAATGCACTGAACAAAAAGCATTTTATCACAGTATGCACTGAAAGTTAAAGCCAAGTAGTATTAATATAGCAGTTTTGTACAGTTCTATACAGCCTATGGATTCTAATGCTCAGATTTCATAAGGTGCTTTTCTTTTAAATTTAAATACCTATCTCATATTGTATACAGGGCAAATGGTTGGTGACTTTCTGATCTGATGAAGAATCTTAAGCCCATCTGTGAATAACATGTTCTATCAGATGTTTGTTAAATAACTATCCATAAATGCCTTTTAAACTTTCTATCTATGATGTTGAAAGTTTTACTGCACCCTTATGATGGTGGGGACTGCCCCATCTTAGACTTAGCTGGAAAGTAAAATCACTGAACAGAATTATTTCTAACTCAAACCAGGACACACACTTTTTTGAAACATGCGCAAACTTCAACTCAAGCAGGACTGTTTGGTGTGAAATGTCAGTGTTAACACCTGCATGCAAAACAGCCTTCTAAAATTAAAGATTTTGGTAGGTAATCACAAGACATCTGTTAAGAGAACAGTGAGGATATCTCTGGTGATTTCAGTAGTGCACTGAGATATATTGTACAGTTGAGAGAGTGATGCTTAGGAGGTTTGATGATAAGGTACACAGTGCTTTTGTACTGGCTCTTACCCCAGTTCTGCTTCATATTCTGATAAGTGTTGACATTCGTACCTGCAGATTGATGCCTGCTGCACCCCTGTCAGGAATTTTTCTCCTGTAGTTCCGAGTCATGGAATCACAAAATTGTTCAGGTTACAAGGAACCTCTTGAGGTCTTATAGTATAACTGCCCTGCACAGATGGAGTTGGGTACAGTGGGCTTGTACAGAATTCTGTCCAGTCAGGTTTTGAGTTATCTCCAAGCCCATTTCTTCTTGTTCTTTCAGTGGTGACTGCTAATTAAAAAAAAATCAATAGATGAGTTCTTCCCGTAATTATTACCAAATAAGAGGTGGTGGGAAAGCCTAATGTTTGCATAGTATACAAAGCTTGTAGACAAAAAAAATTAAATTGAAGTTAAATAATTCATCACAGATCTTTAAAAAAAAAAAAAAATCTGTTACTTAACCTGTAGCACTTGTACCCAGACACTAATTAAATGGGAAATTGAAAACAAACCTGCAAGACAAAAGTGGGCAGAAAGTATAAACTTATTTTAGTAAGGAGCTATTACAAATGCTCAGAAGTAGAATTAAAAGAACACTCTTGTTAGGTATCAATTATAGCAATTTAAATCTATCAAGTTCTGTTGTAATTTTCTGTGCATGGGAGACAACTAATGCAGGCACAGAATTATGTATAGTTTTCTAGTGGAACAACACTTTTTACAGTATATTGCTTTTATTTCTGTGGCTATTCAGGTAATAATTTCATAAGTTATCTTTTATTACCACCGACAGAGTAAGTGCAGTTTTTATGAAAAATAAGAATGTGGAATTTAGTTTAGTATTTTGCTGTCAGATTGTTTGCCTTGAAAATCGATTATTTTTTTTTACATGCCTCTTCCCCACACAATAATTATTCTCAACTAAATGAGGTTTTGTAACAAACACAGCTCTGTATGGAATCTGATAAATAAATGTTTCATTTGCATATTATAATCACTTGATCAGGACATCTAGCTACTCTGTCTAATGAATTGTAGGCATTAGGCTCCTGATCTGAATCACTTCATAGGGAAGGACAGGTTAATTTATACCTGTAAAGTGGGTCTAGGGTAAAGAGGTTTCCTGATTGAGTTGTCCATTTTTTTGCATGCAATGTTGGAGTAGAATAAGTCAGACAACTTTAGAGAAAGTATACAGAGATTTAGCAGACATTAGGTGTAGCCTAGCTTAGATGTTAGGTTTTCAGCAGCTCGATGCTTCTAAACCAGAATATCTTGGGAGCGTAGTGGCAGAAATTTTTGAACTACTTGACTTATGGGTGTCCTTGGATTTTGAAAGTTATACTTCTGGACTTGAGCATCCTTTTCCTGACCAAGATCTAGTGAAAGCCATAAGGGCCTTCTGTGAATCTGTGTCTAAATCTGATATGGTTTTGGATCCTGTCATCTGATGTAGTGATAGTGAATTTTTAGAACTGTTCAGAGCATCTTGTGTCAATCTGCTAGTCTGATTTAATCAAAGCTTCTGTAGCCACATGTTTCTTTCATCGCAATAGACACTGAGAGTTCCTTAAACCCTTTATTTTGAAGCATTTTCCATGTGTTAAATCAAATTATTACATAGGATTCATTAGGGATTATCTGTGAGGTTGTATCAGCTCAGTGTTAATCCTTTATCTGTAACTCTCCAGTTGTTTGCCCTCTCTCCTAAATACTATGGCAAACAGTTCTGCTCTTGGACATGAAATAAATATTAACAAAGGAATCCTTATGGAGTAATGGCAGTCTTGTATTCAAAAGTTGACTTCATTCTTACTACAAACTAATTCATCTATTAACCTGGTTTATGTATAAGCACATACACATGATGTATTATCCTTGTCAATAAATTTTGCTGTCATTCAGTCACTGTTTATACATGTACCCCAGGAGGCTGTAGTTCATTGTTACTTTCAACTCCTTTCATGTTAAATAAAATACGAAAGTGTACCTCTGACCAGTATACAAGCCAGATTTCTCACTTTTTTTTATGTTGCCTTTGGGATCTAATTCCTACTTTTATTTATATAATTGGATTATACAGTTCAACCATTTAAGCGGTGCAGTAGTGTTCTACCTTCTGGTTTTCATTCATTACTTTTCATGTGGTACCTCAAGCCACAGTTGCAAAGCAGAATTTGCAAAAGAGAACAGAGTGGACAACTAGCAGAAGTGGTGAACAAAATGTTCTTTGAATGAATGTAAGATTGTTCATACTGATTTCTTCTTTTGATGGCTAGCAGTTAAAGATGCAGTAGAAATTCTTTATAGTAGAAACAAACATATACATTTTCCATGCCTGTCAAGACTTATATAATGTACTCTTGAGGTACAGATACTTATCAAGAATGCATTGTCTTAAAGCCTGTAAGAGATTTTGAATCTTAGCCTAAGTACAGTAAGAACATGTTTGTGACAAATGAGCAATTCATATCAGGAATATTTACACTTTTCCAAGAAAGCTGATGCTATGGGATGGCATCAGAGCCTTCCAATGCACTTGCCTAAAGCTATCCTCAGTTGTTGCACCTGAAGTACCTGACTGCAGCCTTTGTTATGTGTGACTTCAGAAAGTGTGTATCTACCTACTGTAAGGTTGATTAAGTTTGCTATGAGAAACAGTCTTTGTAGGTACTTTGTTTTATACAGAAGTCTTGATGTTGTTGGTATTGGGTATTGGATATATCTCCACATGAGGTGGGACTGACAACCTGGGCAGTAACTAAGTAATCTGTTTTAGTAACTTGTGATACTTTTTATGTTTTTACACTTCTTGCAAGAGAAGGAGCTCATTCCAAAATAGAAAGATTTCACAAGTAACAAACCTCAACTACAATTGCAAGTTACATAGCAGTTTGAATTACCTTAGAGATGAGGATTCGTGGGCTGTTTTTTCTAATAAACACATGTGAGTACGTTTCTTGAATTTTGAGCCTTTGGTGATGAAATAGCACTGTTCTGTAAATTTGACCTTTTAAAAATGTTATTTTCTGAATTAACAAATCAGATCATATTAGTGCATGATCTATAAACAGTAGGTACTGACAGAATCTCAGTCATGCAGTACTTCTGCTTTGTAGCAGTGTTCATGAGAATCTTTTCTAGTTCTTTTCATCTGAACTGTGTTTTTCTTTGCCTAACAGGTCAAGAAACTGAAAATGATCTGATAGCAATTGCCATAGCTTCAGGATTCCTGATAAAATCAGTGCTCTGGAGCTTGTGTGCAATGAGATTATTCACAAATCAGTATGTAGGCCATTTTCTTTATTTTGAAGTTTATTTTCTGTTTCATATCAGTAATATAATCCAGACATTTCAGTCCAAAACAGTACTTCTTGGGTGGTAAAACTCAATAGGTACTTAGTATCATGCCTTATAAAGCTACTAGAGGCAAGTTATAATTGTCTTGAAATACAATGACTGTCATAACTCATTACAGTTTATGTATTATCTATTGTGTAAATACAATATTGGTTCTTTTAAACACGAAGTCACCAGAAAGTAATATCACATTGGTCAACGCTGTGACTTAGAGAATTGTGGGGCCCATGACAGCTTTCTCAGAACATTACCAATTAAGCACTTTAAAGGATTGCTTCTACTGAGTGACTTGGCTTTAGAGCTTCTGGTATTCACTGAGTGCAGATTATTTCTTTGGTTGCCGCATATATTGATTCTGTATGATGATAGCTGCAGAAGCAGAGATTCCTACATAAAGCTATTTAAATTCATTACTTCCCTACATGCATTGTTGTGACATGGAGTGAATATAGAAGTGTTTTGGGAAAGATGATTTTGGCTTCATTACATTTTATTTTATAAATAGCTCTGCATTTTAAAATGTTTGTTCCGGTATTTGGGTTGAATATTAGAAAGAAAAAAACCTCCTGATTAGTCATTTAAAATGTCATTGCAAAATTATTAATAATGCCCCTAACTGATAATTTTTGTCATCTTATACAACTACGTTTTTTCTTTTGAGTTTTTTTGAACAAATTATAGTGTATTTGTAAAGCTTTGAGATTGGTCATTGTCGAGGGTCAAGGCTGGGCCGACCACCAACCCAATATAGACACTCTTTGTTACCCCCTCTTCCCCCCAAAGGGAAGGGAAAGGGCATAAAAGAGAGAGAGACACTTGTGGATTGGAAAATAAAACTAAAATACTTTAATAATAGTAATAATAATGCTACATGAAATATATACAAATATGTACAAAACCCAATACTGAACCCAACCCCCCCCTTGATGGTAACTATGTCACCACTGATACTGCGGCAGTAGGCCTCAGCAGCAGATGAGTCAGGCTCAGGGGCTGGATCCTGGTACTGGATGCAGGAACTTAGGCATCACTGAAGCACAGGAGAAAAGGAGCCAAGAAGGAAGAATAATCTAGCAACCTAGAAAGCTAGTAAGGGGGAGCTGACCCCCAGTTTATATATCGAGTATGATGTATATGGGGTGGAATACTTTAGTTGGTCAGTTTAGGGTCACTTGTCCAGTCTGCTCCTCCCTGAAGGTGCAGCCTTTAGCCTGCACCTCCCAATGCGAGACAAAAGATTTAGCAGTGACCTTGCTTTGCATACGAATCCCTGGTAGTAAATCTAAACATTAGGCCTTATCACTGCTAGAAGCTGGCAGAGTCTATGAAAACATGCTGTTAGTTTCAGAAAGTGCAGTTTCTCAGAGGAGTTTTAACTGAAAAGTAAAATCTCTGAACAGAGTTAGTTTTGTTCTAACCCAAACCAGGAAAGTCATAAACAAATACACAAAAATTAGAATTGACACTTTAAATTTCCATCCTACTAATAAAATTCTATCTATTGTATTGAAAAACATTTAGGAAAAAATGCAGAAATAAGTCAAATATTGTAGTATCAATAAGGATAATACTCTTTGTATCTTGTATATGCATTACTACTATGGAAGACTTAGCTAGTGAGTTTGGACCTATTAAGTCTCTGTGTCTTGAAAGTGTAGATTTCGGATTCTTGGGAAAAACTGAACTAGGATATGGGTAAAGGGAGCAAAAATTTGTAAAATATTTCAAAAATTTCAGGGAAGTGGAAGACAGGAAGGTTTTTTTCTAATACACATTTCTATTATGGTGTGCAGTTTATTTAAAAATACGTGCTGTAACATCAGTGTTTTAAGAAGAGTAAAATAACTGAGGCTTGAAGACAATATTTTCTCAGATGAAGGTTAGGTTAAACAGGTCAGGAAATCCTTTCTGCTAGTCTCAGATCTGGTTAAAGGAAAGGATCTGTAGAAATAATCAGACTAGTGGGAAATAATCAGAAAGCAGTAATTGAGAGCATAAGGTTTTTTAAGTCCCATCTTTGGGCTATAGCACATCCACACAGTCTCAAGCACAAGGCAGCCTGTGTTTTGTTAATGGACCTTGAAGGGAATGTGTAGCTCTGTTTGTTAGTAGATTTGTTTGACTAGGAGAATGGAATTTCACTTTGAATGTATAAAAAGGGTATCCAGCAGCAAAAGTTAATGCAAAAGTTCCTAACAGAAAGCTGCAATAGTAGAAGGTTAATCTCACTAGTTAATATGAAGACAACATTGTGACTGAGGATATCTCGAAGCATTTGGAGACAAGGCGGTGGCACGTACATACTGCTGCAGACATAGTTCTGCTTGCTGCACAGACAGCAGATTTATGGAAGCAGAGCATACAGGGTAAAAGCTGAGGCCAAGAGCAGACACAGGGGAATACAGTTTGTTGAAAACAAAAGAGGTATTGAGTCAAGAGAGAAATTAGTGGAAATGGAGTTTGAGATTGCTACTTCTGTCCAGAGGAAACTTTTAAAACATGTCCATGAGAAGCCAAACCACACATTTATCTAGTCAATACAGACTGAGGGGATGAACAGTGTGAAATCACTACCCATGTAAAAAGATACATGCAGTTCTAAATGCAGTTGTGGATTTGGAAGAAAATAGTGAAGCTGGAAGGGGGGGAAATAAGTGGGTCAAAGTTAGAGAAGGCATAAAAATTGTGCTTTCTAGTTGAAGCACCAGGAGATTCACTCTTATCTAACACCTAACATATCTGAGCACCTGAACTAGTTTTTAATTCTGGATAAAGCTTAAACAGAACTGCATTCCTTTTCTTTTAAACCAAACAAATCTATGACATAACAGCTCTGCAGGCTGTAATAGCTGCACTTACACAGTGGGTGCTCAGATTCATCTGTGCCATCCAGCGTTCTCACTTGAGTAACTGGATATCAAGACCCAACGAAATTCAGCTGCTGTGTTTCTTTTAAACATAAATGCTGTTATTGCAATATAGTTTTTACAAAAATCTAATGACTTTTTAAAACTCCTCTGCAGTCTTATGTGCAGGATCTGTAATGATTAATTTCTGTCAAAATTACTGTCACATTGAAAACTACTTAATGTTCTGCTTGCTTTCATTTTTGATAGTTATAGTGAGAAAATAATTCAACAGTTCTATTAAGCCCTGTAAATGATTCTTGAGTTCCTTTTAAATATCATTACCGATTAACATATTTTAAAATACTTTAGAGATCTTGCAAGTGAATTATATAGGTATTTACTTAATATCCAGTATCATGATTCTTGCATCACTTCTAAATATTGATAATAGTAATTTAGCTGAATATTCAGCTTCTATAGGGAAAGCTGAAAAACAAAACCGCTCCATATACAGGCTACATTAGTGTCTACAAGACACTAATATCACCTCTTACCTTACTGTCTTGGGAGAATGGCAGTCCCCTTTCTTACAAAAAAGACAAGTGCTCGTCACTGTGAAAGCCCAGTGATTTCAGTTAGCTTTGGATGACCCAAATTTTAAAGTGAGGAGTTTATGATATGCCCACTGAAACAGTCATAGTTTCTTATCAAATGCCTGTTATGGGAAAATACTAGGGGGAACTGAACTTATTTTTGCAGGTAGTCATATTTAAAGTTTCAAGTAGGCACTAGATGGGTTTAGGATTCTTTGAAAGGAAACTTGGTAACAATTTAAATGGAAGTGTTAAAGTCTGTAAAACAGACCTTTCTGTTAGGCAGCTCAAAAGACAACATCCCTGAAGAATAAGTTAAACATTTCATACTAATCTCATAAAAAGAGATGTGTTCATAGCTAACAAAACATTTAATCTGTTTCTTTTCAATAAAACATCCTCATTATGGAATAAATTAATCCATCTGGTAAAGCAAGTCTCATTCCTTTATTCTTTTTATTCTATTTCTTTAAAAAGTTTTAAAGTAGCCATTTTTTGAAAAGCACGAAGTAATTTTTTTGTTGTGTTACAAGAGTTTTATCACCTGGATATGTTTTCAGTTTGAGTGGCTTTGTATATAAATAGACTATTATGTTACATGGTTTGAGCTGATACTAGCTGGCAGAAAGAAAGAGAAGCCTGTCCTGGCAATCCCTGATTTTTATGTAAGAGAACATCTGTGAGCTCTATCTTTGTGGTGTAGCTGGGCTTATATAGCCTAAAAGAAAACTAGAATCTAACAGCAAGCACATCTGTCCCATTATAATTGTAAGGCTTATGCATTTTGAGTTTAAGGATAAGGATTTACTCTTGAACCCTGAGGAATGGTACTAACTTCTTAATCTGTCTGCTCTGTTTTAGCTACAAGGGGAGTTATGGGCCTTTTTTCTACTTTCCTGATTTTCCTGCCATTGGGCTTATATTTGAAGGTTTGAGGGTTTTTTGGTAACTATTTGCTCTCCAGCTATGTGCTGGTTTAATCAGTGGCTAGTGGCAGGAGAGAGTCCTCCATATGATTCAAGCTGTGGAATCAGGTGAGGGCCCAGACACAGAACAGCCATCACAGCATGAGCTACCTGGGGGCTAAGAAAACCAGCGGAGAAAGCGTGTAAGCACATGTGTGATTTAGTCTGTGTTGACATTTTTTGCTGTTTCAGTCATGCTGATAGTGAGTTAACTGGCTTGAAGACACTCCAGTTGTATCTTTAATAATTGCACTGTAGTCCTCAGCCCTGCCCATCCGTTACTACTATCCACACTTCCATGGAAGGGTGCAGAGTGTCCCGTGCTCATCATCCCCCTCAGCCACCTTGTGTAAACAGAGTGCTATGCCACAGTGGTTTCCATTTGGTTTTATTATTCATCTCTGCCCCATCTGTTAGTCTGACACAGGCTGTTTACTGCTCCTTTCTGAACCCAATCAGTCCCTCCTCCCAGAATGATGAGATGATGCAACTTGAGAGCCACTTGCAAGCAACTAGTTACATTCAATTAAGAGTATCAAATTAGGGAGATCTGTGGTATCAAATGCTTAACAATGAGCTTCTGGACAGCCACTCCCTCTCACTGTGTCTCACCACCCAAACCACCAACATAGGTGTTACTGTAAAACTGAATTTGAAATTTTGAGAGAGCACTTTAAAAACAGTTACATATTACATCTTCTGTAGCAAAACAGAGATTAAAGTTGAGTTTCAGTCTCTGTAACTGCAAAGTAACTGGGCTTATAATATTGCAGTTACTTTGGCTTGTATTTCTTTAACCAAGATTGGAATGTGGCCTTTACCCAACTGACCTGATATTATCATCCTAAAAGTCTAGAAGCCACAAGACTGGAATGTGAACAATAGCCCAGCACATGCGTACACGTGCTTTGCCCCTCGGAATCTCTTGGGTTTTATTTCTTTCTCCAGAGGAGAAGTTTTAATTTTATTTTGTAGTAGATTATGTAGGGTTTTTTCTGAGCCATCTCAAATAACTTTTATAGGGTTTTCCTTTCTGTTTCCTTTCTGTAATATTGAAATATACTGTGTTAAATTTACCATAAAATCCATATTTTTTTGCTCGTGCTGGAAGTTGATATGAAGAAGTGCTATATTGTTTTCTCTGTTCTCATTAGGTAGGCTTTATCATATCCTAAGTAAGGATGGCATGGTGCTCAAAAACTAGAGAGAAACATTCAGATATATGATACTTACCTGCTTATGATTTTGTCTCAGATCTTGCTGAGTAGAAACTCAGTCCTACTTGGTTCTTTGAAGAATTTTTTTTCCTTGCAGTACATGACACAGTTTACCTATCAGATATAGCCTCTGGCATTGATATAATCTCTCTTGATCTTTAGCAATGGCATGCCTTTTTATATTTTGTGGATTGAGATAGTTGTGCATGTACTGTACTTAAAATTCCACTTCTCCGTCATTTCTTCTTTTCCCCTTTCTCCTAGCTTGTTCCCTCACCACTTCTCTCCATCTTCCCTACATATACTTTTTTGCCTTCCTACTTAATGCTGACCAGGGCTAGTCATGGAGTGAAACTGAGCTTGAAGGTGCTGCATTTCTAAGCTTATAACAGGAGAAAACCAGCTAACCTGTGCTGAACCGCTTTTGCTGGGCTGCTAGCCCCATGTGTCAAATGCATTCATACATGATCTGCAGCTGCTTGGTCCTCACTTGGTGCCTGTTGTACTGCACCACTCTGCCAATGTTTTGCATGATTGGACTGTTATGTTTTGCAGGAAGCCAGCACTACTTAACCCATTTTTTTCTGTCTCTGTGTGTGTGGTGGGTCTGCTATGTATTCCTGGCTGCCTGCAGAACTGAATGCCACAGACCATCAAAGTATTTCTAGACTCTCACAGTGGAACAGGCAGCAGAGGATCCACCACACATACATGCTGAGGGAAATGCTGCTGCTGCTTGGAAGGTTTAAATCCTGCTCCCACATTAATATTTTAGTGCTTTTGGATTGAGCCAAAGCTTTTTGAAACTGGAGGGAAGACTTGCCATAGCTTCACCTGACTTCAGCCCAATCATAAGTTCTCAGCAGCTTGCAGTGCTGGTTGTCAGAGGAGAAAGCAAGTCTTCTGTACCTCAGGAGCATTTCACTTTTCCCATGTTGATAGTAAGAAACACTTTTTTTTCCCTTCTCCTTTAAAACCTTTGTGGCATGTTTTACAAGGTTACCAGAGTGATACCTCAGAGGGCCTCTAGGTAGTACAATAACATATATTAACATGAATACATTTCATATTATAGTCTTATTTGGTAACATACTGAATTAAGAGACCACCTCTAAGAAACCTCAAACACATAATATACTTTTGCAGACTACTTAAATGGCTTATTTCTGCCAGTATTTTTGTACCAGTCCCATACAGGTGACAGAATTGGCTTCTAGCTCAAGCATTAGGTATTTTTTGAACAATTCAGAGGGAAAGATGGTTGACAGATGATTGTGCTGTCACTACTGGCATAGTCACTCTTGCCAAGAGCTTAGATCAGATAATGGTAAGTGCTGAATGAAAACTCTTGCTTAAGCTACGATGACTGGGTACACAGATAATGCTCTTTATAACAAACTTCAGACAATTTTTTGGGTCAGGAATGTTTATTGATTAGTCAGCATGATCACACTAACAATTTTTCTTACAGGGGGAGGGGGAAAAAAAAAAAGACTTGGAGAGAACAAAGAAATATAAAGCCTAGATCTGCAGTGACAGAGGCATTGGCACTGAGCTCAAGTCTGTTCCAAATATTGTTTGTCTGTTTTACATCAAAAGAACAAACTTTTGGAGCAAAAGTTAGAATAGAACTTTCACTTGCTTCCCAGGCATTTGGACTAGTGTGAAGGCTGGAGTCTTGTCATTTTTCTGTTGTGATACAGTTGACTGTATGTAGAATGAGTATTCCTCCATGGGAACTTTAACCCCAGTTGAAAAAAGTGTGAGCTGGTGTGTGGATTAAACACCTCACACACAGAAGGAAACTGAACTCTGATGCAGAACATGTAGGTAATGCAGCCTTTTTAAAACTGCTGATTTAGGAGAATTCTGTCTGTTCCATTCATACTAGAGAAAGGAGTTAATCCTATTTGGTTTTTTGTTTGTGCTGTTTTCTTTTATTTTTTGACAAAAGAGCAATGTTTACCTTCAGTTTTAAATCTGTGAATCTTAGATTAAAAGAGAAACACAGTAGCATTAGGGACAAAATTCTTACAGACTCAGAAGACTTAAAATACTTGTCTGTCGTCAGTGTATCCACATAGTCATTTTAAATTCTGATGACTTTCCATTTTCTTGTGACAAATGATAAGAGACATGGTTGATCAATGGTAGAGGAGAGATACCAGTACAATATCACATATTTATACATGATTTGTCTGGGTTTGGATTAATTTTAGGATGGATGTGCAACTGTTTAACTGCATAGAATTAACTCCATCTGTCAGAGCTGGTTAACCAAGAGGTCTGTTACACTCCATTAGCAGAATCACAGTTTGGTTCTTCCAGTGCCACTTATCTCTTTTCCCAATCCTCATTGTACCCCAAGTATCTAGATTTCTAAATTATTTTTATTTGGAGGAGTATCCACTAATGAAGAATTGATTACATTTTCTTAGTTCAGAAAGGAAGCAGAGAGGTTCAATTATAAACCTGCTGGGGTAAGTTTGAACCCAGCTACCTCTCTGAACTCAAATGCTACCTTATTATGTTTTACTTTAAAAAAAACTTAAAGATATTCAGAGAAGTAGTTTTCTTATCTTTTTAGAATGATCTGCATAGCTGTCTTCTTATTGAGGTAAATTGCTGCATTGCTATTATGTATAAAATGTCACTTATCAATAGATCCTTTGGCACATGGATTAGAAAATGTGATGTGGAGGCCTTTTAAGAAGAAAGGAAATTTCAGATTAATTTGTACTGTAACAGAAATGGAGTTTTCTTTAATATGTAGATGCATGCCACTACATATCTTGAGCAGGAAAAAAGCTTCTTCAGGAATCTACTAGAGAATTCCTCACGGTGAAATTAAACACCAAACCATGTTTAACAGTTGATTTCTGGTAGAGGAAGAACCTTTTCAGATCTTCTTTTTAAATGAAAAATATGAATTGTAGAAAAAAAATTTCAGTATTGATGTTTTTGAGGCTTGATTCTTTATACAGGTTCTCCGAGTACAGATAAAACTGATAGTATGTGACACCAGGCAAGTTTTGGAGGCACCTGGTATACCCTAGTCTAAATTGCATCATTCCCATGGAATTTTAAATTAATATCAGCACCTCTTGTATTGTCAATCTAGTATTTTCCAAGATGGTTGCCAGGACACTGACTATTTCAGCCCTTTTCTCTTCCACTCATGTCTCGTGACATGCCTGGTCCAAAGCCCACCCAGCAGAAGGGAGCCATGGGCATGCTCCATCACCACTCCTTCAGCTGGCTCAGCCTTTATCTGTAAGGTGGCAGGAATGTGCAGTACAGCACAAGTGCTGTCTTGGGGTGTGGTTCATTCCTCTTTCCTCTGTTTTGGTGGGAAAAGTATCTACAGAGCAGTTAAATCTCTTTTTTTTCTTTTTTTAATGACTGTGTTTATGTTGTAGCTGCATGCAATTTATCCTTCATTCTGGGGAGGGGGCATTATTTGATCATTACTCTATGTATTCTTGATGCATTTGGGTAAGGAGAGAAAGGCACAACTGTCACTTCCCAGCAGTACTTAGACTCCATCTATACTGCTAAGTAAAACAAGCCAGGGATGGTTCTCATGTCCTAGGGCTAGAAGGCACAGCATGCCTCGTGTCCATAGGGCTAAGTTCTTGTTTCCCAAAAGAGTGGCCTCATTCAGCCTTTCCTTTGGGAGCAGTTTCTGGCCTATGCTGTCCCCGGAACCATGCCCAGCCATTGTCTGCAAACATGTTAGCTGGCAGGAGCCAAAACTGTGCCAGGGAGCAGGCTTACAATGGAACAGCAGTGGCAGGGGCATGCCAGCACATGCTCTGGCCTGCTTTCCATTCCTGGTACAAACATAACTTTATTAATATTGATGTTCCCTAAGTTTAACAGCTTCTTTAAATCATGTTTTCAGGTTTTTTTATCAGCTATATAATCAGGGCTAACATTACAATTCTATTCAGCTTTTTAAAACTGCATTCAGTGGAAAGTCAAATAATAGTACAGCAAAACAGTGCAAATAATGGAACACAGCTGTTGTGTTCTTTAGGAGGGATGCAGGACAAGTCAGAGGTAATACCTGGAGAGGCAATTTTTGTTTTCTGAGCAAAAAAGGATAGTGTGTGTTTTTCAAGCTCTGCTGAAACATAACTGGTACATACATAAATTGGAATGCATGTATGTGAAGTTCTAGCTGGGGAAAAAAAATAAATCCTGAACAGATTGAAGCAAGGAAATGAATTGTTAGGGGAATGTCAGTAAATATTCAGATATCCTCACAGTTTCCTAAATAAATGCACATTTGTAAAGTATCAGATTGCATATTCCAAACATAACTTTAACTCTGTCCCTGTAGCCATTCCCAGTCTTATTCGGCAAACCAGAAAACCCCTACAGTCAGTAACTCTACATCAAATAAATACTGAGTTACAACCATCACACAATATGGTTATGTTGGAATATTTTTACTGTTTAATAACAGACAAAGTGGATATTTTATTTTGGAATCAAAGTGCTGTTATGTGGATTTATGGTTTATAAGTTTGGCAGTGTTTCTGAGTACTTTCTTCTCCAAAGTACATAAATATAAAGTGGTAAAAGTTTTGGTTTTAGCTTATAAATGTAGTCAATCATCTGTTCAAACAGTAAAAAATTCTGTTTACTAATGGCCAAGAAATGTTAGGGGGGTTTGTTTTTTGTTTTTTACAAGAGACTCATTTAAGCCAACTGGATTAAATGAATAGACAGTGAATATCACAATGTTTAGGGGGGATCGTGGCTCACCAGTTGACTGTGTGGAACTTCAGTCATTAATCCATTGAAGTCATTACTGCCTCTGAGTCTTATTTAAAGGTCGTGGTCTTTTTTAAGGATTTTGTTGATGAGGAGAAGAGCTGTTTGTGTTTGATCCATCCAGCTCATGCACTAATGTGCACTCACTGACTACCATGCTGAATTTGCTCTCTGCTTGGAAGCCCAGAGCAGTGGGTGGGCAGTAACGTGCAAGAGCTCTTGTGGGCTACAGGAGGATTTGTATTGATTGTGCAGTTCTTGCATCCTGTTTTTTATTGTTGTTACAATATATGCAAACACATCAGGCAATTAGGCATGTGAAGACCTGGTTCTGCCTGATTGACTTCCTGCAACTAATAATGAGTTTTTTGAAAGATTTAGGGTTATGGTGTTGAATATAAAAGAGAATCAGAGGCCTGTATGTGCAATGGAGTTAGGTGTGGTAGGTTAAATTTGTCCTAGCATCCTTACTGAAGCCTCCCTGTAGGCACTATCAGCTGTAATCGGCACAGTTGCCAGAAATAACATTGCAGTGTCAAAAACATGGGTGTTTTAAGGGTATAGCCAGGGGACTTGAAGTGTTCACTTAGTTGTTTAATAAGGACCCGCAGGATTCTTCTTCTTTTTCTGGATTGCTGGATTCAATCTTCCTGGATTGCTGTTGCATTCTGTCATTGCAATTCTTTTAAATATTCTTCATAAACACTGCTGGCATCCAAATCACATATAGCTGGTTAGGAAAGAAACTAAGGGTCATTGTGGCACATTGAAAATATCTGCTTATGTGCACAGTAGCAGCCTCAAATGAAATAAATTCCCAGCAGGATTCAGAGGAGAGGAAAGAATACTTAAGGTATAACTTAACCATTGCATCAGTCAGCATTATGGCTACACATTGAACAATGTGTTCTTTCAACAGTTAGAATTTCTTTTTCTAGTGTTTTTTACGTGATAATAGGGACTAAAATGATCAACAAAAGTTATGTATTATGCACAGGCTATGACCATTATGTACTACAGTAGTGATTCCTAGCATAAGAGTGAGTTTTGATTCTCAGAAAGATGCAGGATATGTATATATACAGGATATACAATGATTTTGAAATTCCTGGAAGAGTCCAGTTCTTGTGTTATTCACTACCTCTTTCCAGTAAAACTATGCCTGTGAGAGTAAAGCAAGTTAAAAGCAGCAGACAACGTGACCTCTCTGGCACTGATTTCTCTTGAACTCAGAGACTGGCTCACAGACTTAGGTGCTGAACATTGTTCAATGAATTGGTGACCCTGAGATCAAACTGAGACAGTATTACCAGGAAGGAACAACAGCATAAATCTAAAAATCAGTAACTCCCATGATAAATACTTTAAAAGATTACCCTGTGGAAAGCTTCAGGACATTTCATGATGTCATTTAGCCATCAACTATATCTGTATAAAATAAGGAATATATTTCCTATTACATTTGTTACTTTAAGTAAGATAATGTATATTCACTTAAAGAATACACTTCTGGTTATTTCCAAAAACCAGACTTACAGGGACCAGTCCTGCACAGGAGCTAATCCAATCTGACTGTTCATTGCTATTGTATTGACTGATTCTAAGAAGCACAGGAACCAGTAGGTTTCCTGAATAGTAATAGTAGTGTTACTAATCAGATTATTAGAAGTGAGGTAATTGTAAAACTTGCAGATGCATTTTAATTTGGAGCTGCTTACCTGTGTTTCTCTTTCTGAACTAATGGCAATTCACCAGTCATTTTCAGTGTGGTTTATAGACCACTTCTGCATGCACTTTCTTTGCACATTACTGAGTGCCATGGCCTGTGTTAGAAATACTACACATCATTTTTATTTTGCATGTCTTTCCTTCGGAATATGGAAATCAGCACTAAAGCCTTAGGTTTAGCTTTAGAAGAAGCTTTCTTCAGTCTAAAGGAATCTTATGGTGTCACTTTCAATCTGTCCCTTGAATGTTAAATTTCTTGCTCTTGCTTCCTTTTATGTTCAAAAACTTACAAGATTTATTACTGCAAAGGAATGTGTTCTGAATCCAGTAACCAACAGAGGATGTGGAAAGATTTATTGGGAGAAACATTAAGAGCATTCCTGGCCAGGTGTACTTTATTTCTTTTCTGTGAAATGGGGGGAAAAAAAATACAGACCTCCAGCCAACTTCAGATATGGCTGGGAGCCCGTTTGGAAAACTCTTGTCATTTTGAAGTGCCTCTCAAGACAAACTGAACAAAAAGCAATGAGGGGCACAAAGAGCTTGGCATCGCTGAAGAGCAAAAGATGTGTTGCTAGATCTTGAAAGCAGCTGCAGTGTTTGCCAACTGAGTGGGTGTGTGCACAACTTCCGCTCTCCTTGTACATTATGTAGCGATTTATATCCCTGGGAAATGGGGGAGCAAAACCCCTACAAACTGGAGGGGTGGATTCCAAGTTCCTTTTTGCACCCTTGGTCCTTGACAAAAAGGTACTGGAAGAGCAGGACCTGAGTACACTTCTGCAGCCCTGGCTTAACGGAATGGGAGGTGTCACTCAGTAAGCAGCGAGACAGCTGTGGTGAATTTTTTAGAACATGAATAAATAATTATACTGCATATTAGAATATATAACATGAATTTGTGAGGTGTGTAATCCTTTTGGGTGTTACAAATTGTAACAACTGATTAGTTGAATTTTAGAACAAAATTATTTGATCCTGATATGTCCAAATACAAATATCATTGTTCCAGGAGTCATAAAGGAGTCAGGTATAAACTAGCTATTTATTTGTATTCAGTTAGTTTCCTGTCATTTACATAAAGCACAAAATTAATAAAAGCATTATCCCAGACTCATAGAATCATAGAATAGTTCAGGTTGGAAAGGGCCTATAAAGGTTATCTAGTCCTATACCCTGCATTGAGCAGGGACATCTTCAACTAGATCAGGTTGCTCAGAGCCCTGTCCAACCTGACCTTGAATGCTTCCAAAGATGGAGCTTCTGTCAGTAATCTGGACAACCAGTTCCAGTGTTTCATCACCCTTATTGTAAAACAAGTCTTCCTTATACCTAGTCTAAATTTGCCTTTTTTTAGTTTAAAACCATTATCCTTTGTCCAGTTGCTACAGGCCCTAGTAAAAGGTCTGTCCTCATCTTAAAGATCCCCTTTAAGTACTGAAATGCCTCAATAAGGTCTCCCCAGAGCCTTCTCTTCTGCAGGCTGAACAACCTCAACACTCTCAGCCTTTCCTTGTTAGGAGAGGTGTTCCAGCCCTCTGATCATTTTTGTGGCCCTTCTCTGGACCTACTCCAACATTGACTGTGTGCCAGGGACACCTTTACCCTTTCAGGTTTTCCTTTAACCTAAACTTCTTAGTCTCCAGCTCCCCTCTGTATTAGCTGAATAGGTAGGTCCCTTCAGCAGTAGCCTTATTCCTTACAAAGCAGTTTTTAACGTTCTGGTTTTGTATAAGGTGGTCAAAACTGTTTACTCTTTCTACATTAATACAAGTTTCTTAAACACCCTCTACAATTTTGCCCTTGATGCAGCATCTTAGACAAACAGTGGTAAAAAGATACAGAATCAAACTGCTCCATGCTTCCACCAGGGCAGAAAAGCTGTACCTGCACCCTGTATATGGGTCTTGTGTTACAGGACCCTAATGATGACCTTTGATCCTTGATCTGGCCAATAATCTGTTCCATTGTATACTAATCCTTGCTGTTAAAACAACTTTCTTGACTTCTTATATCCCAGTTTAAATTCTGTTAAGCCTGTTGCTCCCAGTTTTATCCATCAGGGCTATGGAGAACAGATCTTGCTTTGTCTTTGTAGCACCTCTTCTGTATTTGCAACTCTTCTAGATTCTCCCTAGAGTTTTGTAGACTTTTCTCTTTCTCTGCTGCTTCACAGAAATCTTTCCCTGCTGTTTCTGTCTCAAGGGATGTGTCTGTGCCTGGCTACACCTATTGATATTTTCCCAGTGTGCAAAGGAAAATGTCACTGGTAGCAAGAGGCCAACCTTTTATAGTCAATATAATTAAGAAAACTTGGCAATTAGACAAAGGACTCTTTCAAATGGGAGCTGGAGTGCTCAGTTAGAAGCAGAGAATCAAAGTCTTGTTTTATTACTTCTTCCTGTGTTGGTCTCTATACTTGCCTATCATAACCAGACTATTTTTTCAAGTTGTTTGATACAAAGATCAGCCTACACTACTCAAGTCCCAGTGCTTAAATACCTTTGTGATTTTGTGTAGTTTGTAGACTATAGATGGGATTCAGTAGGTGCTTAAAGTTACAGGTCTTTAACGATGCAGCTCAGTTAACTGTGCTACTCAAATCCTACACTTTGTTACAATGTTTCCAAACACAAAATTTTGTACATTTTGGTTTTTAAAAGTGAATTAGGAAGCAAGTGACAAAATCAAGCTTCTGTATTGGTGGTCTCTGGATAAATGGCATTAATTCTAGCAGTCAAAATAAATTCCTTTACAAAAATAATTTTGCTTTTTAAATGATCATGGAGATTGGAAAATAGATATTACTATGAAATTGTGTTTCCTTACATTATAAACTTGAGAAGTTCTAATAAGTACAAATAAATGTTGTGGGTTTTTTTCAACAACTACATGGTAATTTTGCTATTTTAAAATTGCTTTTAAATTTTACTTTCCCCAGTTTTGTTTATGTATTGTTTTCCCCATTTTTTTTTTTTCTCTCTCTCTCTTTTTCCCCTTAGGACCATTTGCTGCTTCAGGAGACAGTAAATTCTGCTGCTGCTCTTATCATGACATTAATAAAGGACAGAAACCCGGAGCTGATTGGCCAGTTGTTGGTAGCATAAGACCATAAATCATGTGTAGCTTTTGGAAATGTTTCTTTTTCATCATCCATTCACCAAAGGTCTTGAATCATTATACCTTTTGATGGAAAGTCTGGATTTATGACATTTACTATTAAGATCTTTTAACAACATATTTTTGATACTTAAACTGCAAGTCTGATACTATGTATAAAGAGTAAAATGACATACAAATAATTCTGAGATACACTGGGTACATACTGTGAGGAATGATGCTGAAATGTTTTTGTGAGGTAGTGATCACTTACAAAGGTGCACAGAGGACCCCAAAGCGTTGTCCCTGCTCACTGCAAAGGGTTGGGCTACATGACCTTTAAGTTCCCTTCCAACCTCAAACATTCTATGATTCTGTGATTGATGCAGAATTGTCTTTAACCTGTGTGTGTTGCACTGTAGGACTGCATGAATTAAATTTTATTTAAGGTAAAATAATCCTAAAGTACAGCTCATTTTCTTAATATCAAATTGTTTTAAAATTGCTGCTATACCTGTTGGTGAATCTAGAGTTCATTATACAGTGTAGTCTTCCTGCACTCACAGAAACACACATTGCAGTAAGTGCTTGAAGGGTCGGGTCTCCATGCTCTGTGGAATGAAGGTAACTTCAAATCAAATCAAAGATGTGCATAGGAACAACAAGATGCTAACCCCCAGTTTTCCAGATGCAGTGTGCTCTGGGTGTTGCTCTCCTTAATGCTATACTTCTTCCAGTACCATCATTCAGAATTAGCTGCAGTAGCTCCCATGAGTACTGTATTACACATCCTCTGTTGGTGAGTTTGTGTACGTGTATGCGTGCATGTGTATATGCATGCTTAAAGGAAGAGAAAAGGGTTAAGACAAAAAAAGTGGTTTGCAATCCAATCTGTAGGTAATGGAGAAATAGGAAGATTCTGTTAGCTCATCTACAAGAATATAAGCTTCATCTCTTGCTGGTTAGTGAGAAAGGGAAGAGAACTGAGTGTTAAAGAGTTCAGTTGTATGCTATATTGATAGTCAAGTGTAGAAAGTTGGGACAGGAGAGTGAAATGGTGGTTACTATGTAGAGTGTCTCCAGGTATCACAACCACCAAGAGCAATACAAGAGGATAGTCCCTCCCTATATACTAGACTCAGGAATTCCAGCTCTCCTGCCACTTGTGAAGGAGCTAGGTTAATGTCTTACATGTCTGCCATGATTGGTGCCCTGCCAGAAGCATTCAGAAAGTCTCCCATTCAGTCTGTTCTGAGCAAGAGCACTGTCAGTTCAGCAAGTTTCTCTGAAACCAGCATTGCTCCCATTTCTCCCACTGTGTTCCACTCTCTCTGGTGCTCAGACAAACCTTAGGATAGCATGATCCACGCTTGGTCCCGTTCTCCTTCCTCCTTCCCTGCACCTAACTATCTATATCTCTGTTTTAAATCCCGTTTAGACACTGTTGTTGATCCAAACTTCCTTCATTGCATGATAAAATGGAGTTGCTAAAATAAAGAATTGTTAGCTGACTGTTCTATATCCAAAGCACACATTTTCTTCCACACAGAAATCATCCTAAGACAACTAACAAAGTTCTCATGCATCATCTGCTTTCTTCTTTGCTTCTCTCTCTTCTGTACTTTGATTAATAATTTGTCCTTTTCTGGCATTGTACAACACAAGCATTCATATTAGCTCTGTGTACAGCTATACAATGGGCATATTTTATTCATATCTATATTCATGCCTATTGGTATGCAAAGTATGCAAATAGATGAGGAACTGAAGAATTTATTATTGGTATTCATAATCTGCCAGGACAGCTTTCACAAATAACTTTTCTGAATTAGCTTTTGCATTAATAAATTTTGATGAAAATTCCTCTCATGGGCTTTTAAAAGACATGATGAAAGATGTCTCTTTTACTGTATTTTGTGATTCTTCTCTGCTTGAAGACTAAAATATAATCTGTGATGTGTTTTCCCCAAACAATAAGCAAGTGAATTTAGAAAATCCTTCATGTTTTCTCTCTGCTCTAATTTATACATCGTGATAGTGCCTTAGCATTGGTTTCAGTGTAACTTAGCATTTCCTTAAACAGAACCTTTAACTTCATAGGGTTGTTTTATTTACCTCATTCTCTTAAAAGGATTTCTATCCAATTAAAAATATTACTGCAGTGGACTGCTGTAATGAAAAAACTATATTTTGGTTGTTTATGGGCTTATTTTGAAAAGAGAACAGACAGTGCACAACAAAAAGTTAAGTTTGTCATCAAACATACTTTGTACTATATGTGGAAGATAATAAGCTTTATTAATGCACTGATAAGCTTTAACAATCTTTTTAAATAATCAACAAACACTGAAAAATCTGTTTTGCTGGAAGCAAATCAACAACAGAACTAACAGAACAGATCACAAAATACTAGAACTGCAGTAAAAAAAAGGAAGCTGGACTGTGATTAATGCTATTGTTACCAAATTTAAATGGTCTTTTGGATTATTGTTAGTGCTTACAATGGGAATAAAGATATAAACTGAAATCAAGAAGCTGGTTGATTGTTTTTTGTCTGTGCATAGCTTCTCACAAATAGCAATACACATGAGGAACTTGGCAGCCTTTTGTACACACATGCTGTTCTGAATTTAACTAGTGAATCAGTCACCACCCATAGTGCTTTGAATATTTGGACAGAGATAACAAAGAGTAAATAAAAGCTCAGACTCTGCCAGCCTTGCTTACCTTACTCCTCAAGCACTCTAATGCATATTCCTTGAGTAATGTTCATCAGAAAAGAGAGCACAGAAGATAGTCCTGGAAATGCTTTTCACAACTGCAAATTTGAATTAGATTTGTATATTGAAACCAACACACTTCATGCAGAATCTGAAAATTGAATTACTTCATTTGTCTTAGACCAATTGGCAGAAGAATTTCTAGTTACAGTCTCTTTTCTGTAGCTTTCCAGGCTACCTAACTTGAAAGAGATGGCTTGATAGTCCTCCAAAAAAGGCTAAAAGGATGAAAAGGATAGAAGGTTATGGAATTAAAAACAAACAAACAAAAAACAATCCCAAAACCAAACCAAAAAGCAAAGAGAAAAAAAGTGGGATGTGACCATAACTTAGTTTACTTGAAAATATAACAATGAAGCTTTTAGCTCCTCTTGATAACTGATGTAGGCTGCAGAACAAAAAGTCTGCCTGGATGCCTTGAAGCTTTTGATGCCTACAGATTCGTATTTCTACATGACACCAGAGCCTCAACATGTCCACAGTGCTGTTCTAGGTGCCATCCAAACAGAAGCTTCCAAAGACATGTAAAGTTCCCAGTTACTGCTTAGCACTTTCTGATGATGCAGCAACTTTTGCTGTCTGTAGGTCCTTCCACCAGCAAAGGGTCATAGTTTGTTTGCTTTGTTCTCCTGTCTTGAACACTTGCTACTGGTCACTGCTTTTTGTTCAGGTTTCATTTCTGAAGAAAAGCACTTCCAGATGTTTGCTTCCAGATACACAGAAGCTTTTTTTATCTCTTGACTCCTTCCTTTTCGTCAGTAACTTTGATTTGAAAAATCCTAGTTCATCTTATCAAGCATCCCCCAAGATGTGCAGACAATGCCTGCTTCCCTTTGTTCCTCTTGAGGAAGGTTTTGGGGTTCAGGAATAGCCTCACATTTATAGTATTCCTGTGGGAGCCAGAGTTCTGGGAGAAAGGTACCTCTGACTTGGCCCAGTGTGGCTGCTGTGATGACTGGGACATAGGAATGGCTGATGGTTGTAAAAACTACGTGTTGTAGAATGAGTTGAGCCCTTCAAAGTATTAGTAGTGCCTCCACCTTATGTTTTTTAAGATTTCTGATTATTCTGTCTGGTCCATGTGACAAATGCACTGGAGTATTTAGTTATTAGATAGATTAATTCAGATGCATACTTTACTAGATGGTCAATTTTTCTCTTTCTGTAGGTAGCAAAAGCATGGTATTCAGAGGAATTTCCTCCTCTTTGTTTCAAAAACCACTTATTAAAACCACACCTAATTCTCACTGAAACAGGGATTGCTGCTGAGACTTGTAAAAAGAATAATATCTTTAAGGGCTACTAGCAGTAACATTTGTTACGAGAAGACATAAATATATACCTTATCTTTATCATATAGAAATATGCAATTATGATATAACCCCAGGTTCAACTGTAACTACATTATTTAAAGATGATCTTGAAGAGATTAATTCTGAGGAACTATGGAACTGCTTTCATTATTCCTGCCCAACTCAATCAAGCCAATCTTTTGGGCCTTGTGTCGAATAATTTGTAATGTCACCCAGTTCAGTGACTAACGCCCTGCTCTGGATGCCTACAGTGAGATACCAAGGCAAAGTATTAAAATGGGTTCAAATCTTTGTGCCCTCAAGGCCAGCAGTTTCAGCTTCAGATTGGTAGATTTTTATGATTTCTATCTCCTTTGGCCCATTCCTCAGCCTAGTTGTTTACCACAATTCAGTTTGTTGTGCTTTTGGCAAGCATCAAGGGAAAGAAGCAGTCACTGACACTGCATTTTTCCTAGTGTAAGTTGATTTTGAAATTGAAAGGGCTGTAAAGCACTTGCTGAGTATACATTTTCCTTGGTTGTTTCTTCCAGGAATGCTCAATTAGTTTGGAGCTCTGAAAAACATAATTTCAGTGCCTGTGCTAAGGAAACAGTCCCAACTGTGAACAAATGTTTATGACAGAATATAGTCGGCTTGCATACACTGACCTGGGGAGCAAAGTGGCATTTCTTAACATATTAATATATTAATATATTTCTTGCCAGGTTAATTTAAGTATGTTTTCCAGTCTTTAGATTGCAATGGATCTTGTCCTTCATGCTGCACATATTCCTGTCTCAGAACTGAAATCATAATTTAGTTAAAATGCCACAACACTGAATTATGACAGTTATAAAGACAAATGATGGAGTAAGAGACTTTGACAAGGAAGAAGTGATGTGGATTTAAATAAGATGGAGAAGCAGGAGAGAATATACCAGGGCTTGTCCAGAAGGCAAAATCTGCAGGGAAGACCCCATGACTGGCATGGTATGCTAAGGACTGCAGGCAGGAAAGCCTTCCAGGCTCATCCATGCCTGAGATGGCAGCTCAATAAGGCATTTCTCTGTTCAGCAGCCATTTTAGATAATCAGCTTCCTTGGATAGTGACTTGTTACTACTTCTGCATCTCCTTTTTCATTACTCTAGCTCCTTCCTTTTGTTTCTTTGCCTCAGACTGGCCCTGTCGCCTCAGATTTCATGTTTCCATTCCATTTCAGCCATTCCTGTCTTCTCCTGTGCTCTGCTCCCATCCTTTCCCCTACTTCTGTTATTTGTTCTTTCTCTCCCTATTTGTCACTCTCTTTCCATTGCTCCCAGCCCACCATCGTCGAAGGAGACAATTTNGGTCTGGCATTAGAAAGCCTTCCTTGCTCCTGGATCGAGAACTGAGGCGTTTGGGCTTTGGCACCTCCACGCTGCTCACAGCTGGGACTGAGAACAGATGTCACTTCCGCTGCCAGCTGCAGGCAGATGAGCAGCAGCTGCCCGAAGGGACAGACCTCCTGCATGGCAGCTGCTGCGCTGACACTGAATGCCGCTTGTTAGCTGGAGTCAAGCTGCAAGCAGAGCCGTCCCACTGAAGGGGGAACAACCCACACCAAGGTCAGGTCCTTCCTTTCTCAGCTTCAGTAGCCAAACTCGGGTTTGCAAAGTCAGAACCTAGTCAAGGAGCCAGATTTGCAAATCTACCAGGATCACAGCAACAATGCAAGCAAAGGAAAAGAAGCCAAATCCAGGTACAGCTTGCAGTCCTGGTGACTGGAAAATGTGTGTTTTCACTTACTAACCAGTGGCTTTGCCAGGAGTTGCTCAGAGACAAAACCCAAGGAACCCCACCATGCTGTGTTAAGCAGTTCCTTTCCACAGCAGAGACACAGCCAGATTGAAGCCCTATTGAAGTCAATGGGACTGAAAGTTCCTTTGAGTGCGCTCAAGAATGTGTGGCATCTCCTCCCTCCAACCATTTTCAGCTAACTCACACATAACCATGCTTGTTATGATGGGATTTTATTACCATTATTATCATTATAGTTATTATTTTTATTGTGCTGCAGTTTTAAGTGTGGATTTATGCTGTGCTCAACTCCCTTGCCATTTGATGGGGCAACGTTATGGTCTCAATTAATGCCGACTATGTTTTGGGGTTTGGTTGTGACTCCAGCTTAAGCACTCACAGGCCTGTGGTACATGGGGTTATAGGGGCACTTCTAAAAGGCAATTCAGAGTTTAAAATCTCTCTTTGAAGGCCCACTCTGAATCCAATGACAGCACAGGAAGCATAAAAGGATGATTTTATGCTTGGTTTAAGCTAGACTGCAGGGTTAGGAGAAGTCGTGGCCTCTTCTGGATGCTGTTTTGTCCTTCTCTCCTGCAGGCTAACATTGAGGGTTGTGCTGTTGTGTAGCAAGTCGGCTGAGGAAGCTAAAAACTGTTATCTGGCTGGAAACTAACTGCAAGAGGTGACTAGCTTTCACCAGAGTCACCAGGTGGGATGACTTTGTGGGAGGAGGTATGTCATGATTCCTGTTGCAAAGGGATATGCAGGAGGCATGTAGGGCTGCAGCAATACAGGCATAGATCAGCCTCAGCTGCTTCTCAATTGCACTGTGGGGCACTGGTTTTCAACGTTGAAGTCTTAGGTCCTGCCTGTGTTGAGGGCAAGATGGATATTTGTTATTCTAATGCTATTATGCCTCTTCTGCAGACAAGGGTGTGTGCATAGGTGAAGCACAAGAAGGGTCAGAGGCAGTATGTGGCTTCTCTGTTTGGCTGTCATGTGCAGGCTTTGTAAGTGGTGAAGTAAGCTCCGGTTGTGTGTTGTGACATGCAAGCCCCTCTGAAAATGATATGTCTGAAAATGCTCAGAGGTGAACTGCATTCCAGACGGGTAGGTAAGGAGAAGGGAGGGAGGGAGGGAGGCAGGAAGACAGGCAGGAAAGCAGGAAGAAAATTAAGTGTCCCTCACCCCTTCTGGGAGTGGCTACTTGCTGAAGATCGAAGTAGTACTGTTACGATAGACATTTGAAGAAAAGCTGCAAAATGCTATGAATGCACAGCTCAAAAGGCATATTACTTCTCCTTGGTTTTTCCTCGTTCTTCTTTACCAAAACTGGCTTCACCAATGTTGGTATTTAATCCTGCTTTCTGTTGTGCACCATTGTCTAGGCAGTTCTACAGACATGGAAGGTGCAGGATTTGTCTAGAGCTTTGCTGCACCACAGCATGGTTACTCATGGTTACTTACAGTATAAGAACGGGCATTCCGGTGGCAGCAATGCACCCTCTGGTGGTCTCCATCAAAATTTTATCAAAAAATCCTCCCCGTGTTAACTAAAAACAAAGCAGTGCTGATGGTAGAGAAAAAGACAATATTTTGCTTTCCGTCTGCTGATTTCCATCAGTGATAGCCTGTGGTAGTGAGTTGGGCTGAAAGAACACTGAGCATGGTGAAGTCTGCAGCTGTCAGCCCCACATCAGCCTCAATGACTACAAAGTGAATAACGAAGATGTGACTAGCTAAAACAGGAGGCTGGTAAACAGCTTAGCAGGAGTTAGTGGAAAAATGGGAATTCATGCTAATCAGGTTGTGTGGGTGGAGGGTGGCAAAGTATTTGTTAACGGCTGGGACTGCTCCTGCCAACAGGAACCCGCCTCAGGCTGGATTCTTGGTAGCGGTTTTTGCAGACCTTTCTCATTCCTCTGGAAACACCCCTGAGAAAGATTTGCTTCAGATTTCTGGAAAATCCTAAAATGCAGCCCAAATGGGCACGTTCTGGACAATTCTGTGTTCAGATTATGAATCTTCAACTGCTTTTCTGGATGATATTTTATACTTTAGGGAAAATCTCATCTCTTTTTGTTATTACTGATTTTTTTTTTTTTTTAATCTTAAACCCAGTTACTCAGTTGGTCACTCAGTTTGATGAAAGCCTTGTAAGACTCTGAAAAGTTTTAGACAATAGCTGCATGGCACCATGATGGATGTGGTCAGTGAGCATTAATGAATGGCTGGGGGTTTTCAAAGTGGCATCAAGTGGAAATCAGGTAAATGTAGACCTCATCCTACATTAGCAGTCATGTATGCAAATGAAAAAAAAAGTGATTTTGAGGGTGAAGTAAAACTGGAAATACAATCTCAGTAAGAAGTGACATCTGTTAGATTCAGTGAGGATAACAGAATCATTTCTAGTCTGTGATTATTATAATGAAATATCCTCTAGAATGAATCTGGTAACTTGTGTTCTTTAGGTTTGTATTTTTCTCCAAGAAAGCAATTAGATGGAACATCAGAGGATCCTTCAGGAGTAAAATGCCATACTGTAAATACTCTATGTGGAAGAAACCAAACCTGCAGAAAATTATGTTGCAAGTAATAATGCCTTGTAAGTAAAACACTGTGCTATTCAGCACTATTAATATGCTGTGTGCTATTCAGTAGCTCTTTCATGCCCTCTGCAGTTAAAATGCAGTTTTGTGTCTGCACAGTCAAATTGTGTTTTTCCTGATTATAGGATGGGATATGTAGGGTTAAAGAAAAACTGTACAGCAGTAAATACTGTTGGAAATTTTTTGGGGTTGCCTCTGGGCTAAGTTGTGGCTTTTATTACTCACTCCCATCTAGCAAGCATTACGGTAAAGCAGATGATCCTGTGCTTTCACAGTGGTGCTGCTTAGTTGAGAGCACAGAAGCAGAAGTGCACTCCTGTGTGAGGTCTTTGCTACTGCACACTAGGTTTCACTACATGCATACAACTAGCTTTATGCAGATTTGGATTGTCATGCATACTTCCTGTCAGAAGTTGTATACAGATGACCACATGAACTACTGCAAAACAACAGTGGGTTATAATTGTATGTAGCTTTTTTTTGCATCACTTTCAGAGAGTGCTTGTCACATTTACACATGGGAACATATGAAGGACAGGACCATCCTAATCAAAAGAGTTATAAAAACAAGTGAGAAAAAGTGTCTTATTTCAATTGATAGTATCTCAATTGCATTCAACTAATTTCAAATACATGTCTGACTTTTGGACATATGAAATTGTATGTAGCAGATCATTGCCCTTCTGTTTACATTTGAAGACAAATGTGCAAGAGTGCATAAAAAATTTATTAGCTCAAATAAGAAATGGTCACTCAAATGAAAATATGGACTGTAAATAGCTTTCTTGTAGGTCCTACTCGGGCAAAGCACTTTAGCATATATTACATATATGCTAAATGTATGCTAAATATATGCATGCAATATTCATTATCCATGGAGATGCCTCATGTGCATGAAAATGAAAGTTTTATTGGAGGGTAGCCTGAGGTATATGTTCTGTCTTATTTCTGCAGTGCCAAAGAAGGTCAGTCCTGAAATACTGAAGAAAAAGAAGACCAGTCCTGAAGTACCAAAGAAAAGGACTCTTGGGGAGGAAAGAACAAGTATGATCTAATTAAGCCAAAGAATTAATAACAACAAGAACAGCAATCATAATAAAAATAATTAGAGGAAGCAAAAATGCTGTTTAAAACATCAAAGATGTCTCATTTTTCATACCAATGACATTTTTGAAGAGCAACTACTGGTTACTGATTCTGGCATGGACTTCCAGCATGGAGTAAACCAGGTAATTTCTTGCCTGTGCTCTCAGGTTCTCTGCATATGTATATATATGTAGTTGAAACAATAACACTTCCTTTAAGCTCGCTGGGCTATGGCTGTCTCTGTCATATATGTTCATTGGTAGGTACAACACTTGGACCCAGCTGGCCTAATGAAAGCATTTCTGAAGAAACTTATATAATCATGATAAATTCAATGCATTACTTTAGGTTTCTGATCCGGTCTGAGACATTAACGTGCCAGCCACTTTTGAAACAGTGCCTCTTCTCCAAGGAACTTCACAAGGAGTGACATTGGACACAAGTGTGTGGAAAGAGACTAAACAAGGCCAAGAACCCTGTAACTGATGAGGAAAGCCAAGTTCTTAAGGCTGTGAGGACAATGCTAGATCAGAGACCACTCAGGCCTCCACTGTGTCTTGCTGCTCTGTCTTCTCCCCATAAAAGAGCAAGGTACATTTGGTGCACATGGTCCCAGGTTTAAAGTACAGACTGAAGAGTCAGGAGAGCTGGGTTCTAGTCCCACTCTGGGAAAGATGAACACTGGCAGGTTAGTAAACATCACTATGCTTTAACATGTCACACTGTGCAATATGAATAATGGCTACTTCACAGCAGTATTTGTTACAGTGATTGTATTCGTGTTTATGAACTGTCTAAATTGGAAACTGTAAAAGCTTGAAAGTGCTGCCTCATACAATTTATTACTGCTGAGATGACACTTGAGTGCCAAAACCACCTCTGCGTATCAGGGAACCTTTGATTAACCAGTTGAACCATGGAAATCTCTCTTTGCCTGCATTCATTTTTCAGTATCTCTAGAGATAATAGGTGGTATTACTAATGTACCTATAATACAGGCAAAGACCTTGGACTGCAGAATTTATCAGTGTATTAAAATTATCTAGCCACAGTTCTTATTTGACTCGCTTGATTTTGTGCAGTAGATTTACGAATGCTCATCCCTGTTTATGTTCTGTGTCAGCAGCTTGAATTGAGCTGAAATCCCTCTTGCACAGACCTGGGATTGTCATTTATACTGATGACTACACTGTTAAGAACTATGGTTTTTTGAGAGCATTTACTAGAGGAAATGGACTTCCAACTCGCATGTCAGTGCTAGGTGAAGAAGGCTGGTCGGGGTGTGAGTAACCTTGCCAGGCATTGACTGTGACCCCCCCACCCCGCAAGAAGGCTCAGGCCTGCTGGAGGCCAGCACACTCCACACACCTGAGGGGAGGGCTGCAGGACAGGCCCACTTTGCTCTCTGCCTGGCAGCCATTTCCAGACCAAGCCTCCTTATTGATCTCCACAGGAGCTGTGCTGCAGGTATATTATGTCCACAGCCTGATCCTGCCCTGGCTCAGCCCATCTCCAGGGAAGTGCAGCAACCTGGCCTAGCAGACTGCTGGCTGGGACAGCAGCTGAGCTCGGGACTGTGCTCCTCTGAGCAGTGCTCAGTGGGGAACAGTTCCCACATCCCTCCTCACTGATGCCTGCTCTCTGCCTGGGAGTGAGGCCAGCATTTGGTAGCATGAGGAGGAGAAAACCCTTTGGAATCTTCCACCTGAATGAATGGGAAGAAAACAGAGTGTCTACAAAGTTCAAATGATCCACGGAACCAGAATTTGGGGCTTTTTAGATTACTTTAAATGTGTAGGTTTAAATAAATTCACCAAAGCCACTGCCTTGTATATTTATGCTGACTTCAAAGGAGAGTGGCTCTGGCACTCATTGCCGTTCCTGCAGCTATCCTCTGACCAGGTGCCTGAAGGACTCCATCTTCCAAAATGCAGCAGACTTTCTTCTAAGCAAGCTGTGAGTGAAGGGTGGAAGTCAGACAACTCTGGAGCCTTTGTAAAAGATGTTTAGCCTCAAAGACTACTCCATAAGCAAGATGTGGCATTAAGCAGCCAAATGTTTCTTCCATAAGGCAATACACTGTTATAGCATTTGAAACCAACGGCATTTAAATGTTTTACTTTCATTGAAAATACTTCCAACAGATGTTTCAAAATTTCCTTTTTCTCTCACTATTCATATCAATAAAAAAAATGCAAATGCCACTTTTTGAATTTGATTTAGGTTGAAGATAATCAAATGTCAGAAATCATAGAGTGATAAAAAATAATTAAAAGATCACCCACATCCCTCTGTTCTTGCTGCAGAGCAAGACGGGGTGATTGAGACGTGTGCTCAGGGGCAGTGGTACAGGAGGAGGGGGTTCTACCCCAAGGAACAGTGAAAGGGAGAGAAGGAGAAAACAGGACCCTTGGAAGCACCTGAGAGCCATAAAGAAATGGGGTGAAACTCTAAAATATTGAGTAACAGGAGCGAAAGTAAGTGATGACGAGATTAAAACTGTTCCTGTGATAAAGGTACAGCGTTACTCCCTAACAGCAGGATACTCCAGTGATTAGCATGCCCGTGAATAATGGGTAACTGCAGGGGAGAGAGAGCAAAGAGGCCTGGAAGCAGGAGCTTAGTGCGGCTGCTGCCGGCGGGCTAGGCCTCTGGCCCGGCCTCGCCCTGCAGGGGGAGTATTAACACCAGAAATGGCGGGATGAGGCCGGCGCGCGGCGGCTCCTGAGGGTGCTCTGCGGCCTGTAACCTTGCGTCAGTGCTGCTATTTGTAAAGCACACGTTTGCAACGATTGAACCGTTTACCAACTTAACCCTATTAGGTATGATGTATATACTGTATATGATAAAGGTTAGTTTATGGGTTTACCTAACGTAGTTGTGATATTGTGAGGAAAATGGGGGGGGGGGGGGAGAAGGG